>NW_020868360.1:56659-74159 GCF_003789085.1 Penaeus vannamei
GCGAGAAAATGTGGGGCTGCTCCGGGGGGAGGGAGACGGGGGAGAGGGAGAAGGGAAATTAGAGAGTGACGCGGAGGACAGGATGGGATGAGGAGGGAGAGAGGGGAAGGGTAGAAAGAGGGAGTACAGGAGAGAGTGCGGGATTAAACAGAGAGACAGATATAGGGTGGAGAAGAAAAGGACGATGGGAAAGAGTAAAAGTGATGAATTGAAGAGGGAAGCAAGAGGAGACAAAAGGAAGGGGAAGGGAAAGGGAAGAAGATGGAGAAGAAGGCAGGGAAGACGGTCTTAAAGGAGGGCGAAGGGTGAAGAGGCGGTGGACTTGAAGTGGACTCGGAGTAAGGAGGAGGAGGAGGAGGAGGAGGAGGAGGAGGAGGAGGAGGAGGAGGAGGAGGAGGAGGAGGAGGAGGAGGAGGAAGGACATGGGACCAGGAGGAAAAAAGGGACGAAGGACAGGAAGAAAAGGCACAAGGAGAAGAGAAAGGAGGGAAAGGGGAGGAGGAGAAGAGGAGAGACCAGAGAGAAGAGTGAGAGAGAGAGAGAGAGTGAGAAGAGAGAGAGAGAAGAGGAGAGAGGAGAGAGAGATAGAGAGAGATGAGAGAGAGACCAATGACCAGGAAGACAGGTAGACGAAGACAGATGAAGTGATATAAGCCGGTGGTGGAGGGAGGGGATGAGAAAGTATTTGTAAAAGGTATTTGTAAGATAAATTGAAAATGTGTATATGTAAAAGCCTGGGGAATGGTTAGATAAAAAAAAAAAACACAAGGCACGGAAAGACAAGCTCACAAGACAGAGAGAGAGAGAGAGAGAGAGAGAGAGAGAGAGAGAGAGAGAGAGAGAGAGAGAGAGAGAGAGAGAGAGAGAGAGAGAGAGAGAGAGAGAGAGAGAGGAGAAATCACTCCGCCTCTCCCCCCTCTCTCTCTCTCTCTCTCCTCTCCCTCCTTCTCCCTCCCCCCTTCTCTCTTACCTTAGGTGCGTAAAGCAAGGTGTAGAAGGAGCTTTTTTATGATGTAGACGTGGCAGTGTATTTTCTTGCCGGCCTTAGATGTTGTCGGATTTTTTTTCTTTTTTCTTTTACGTTTTATTTCTTATTATATTGCTTGTTAAGGTTATGGTGTTATCTTTATGTCAGCTTTTTTTTCTAGCATATTTAAGGAGTTTTGTTATTTTGTTTTTTTTATTTCTTATCTTACAGCTCCAAGTAATGTTAGTTCCTGCACGCTTTTATGACGAAGTGTAAACAGAGTTCAGCCTTAAATCGTACCTAACCTGCCTACCTACAGACCTATCTACCTTTTTATCTGTTTGTCTGTCTGTCTGTCTTTGTCTGTCTGCCTGTCTGGCTGCCTGCTTCCTGTCTGCTTATCTGCCTGCGTGTCTGTATACCTGTCTATCTGTCAGTTTATCTATCTGTCTGTCTATCTCTCCACCTGTTCTCCATATATAGATATGTACGTATAGGATCACGTACCTACTTACAGACTTTTTCTCTTTACTTTCTTACTTATTTGATTACCCACTTACTTTATACTTACACACCCACTCCTTAGCTAATACCCACCCACCCACCTACCCATACATAGGCCTACATACCCACACACTATACACATACACACACAAAATATAAACACACTATTTTAAAAAAAATAACGCGTGTACACATACAAACACACAGGCAGCAGTGTATAAGTGTAGGCCTTGTTCAAGTGCAGCGGGCCTGTGCTATTACCCTGGAGCAAGTGTACAGCTTGGAGGATATTACACTCCTGCTGTGCCTAAGCTGCTTCGTCGAGTAGCTGGTGGGATATATGTATGTATGTGTGTAATATTAATATATATATATATATATATTATATATATATATATATATATATATATATATATATATATATATATATATATATATATATTATATATACTTTTAATCTCCTCTCTCTCCTCTCTCTCTCTCTCTCTCTCTCTCTCTCTCTCTCTCTCTCTCTCTCTCTCTCTCTCTCTCTCTCTCTCTCTCTCTTCTCTCTCTCTCTCCCTCTCTCTCTCTCTCTCTCTCTCTCTCTCTCTCTCTCTCTCTCTCTTCTCTCTCTCTCTCTCTCTCTCTCTCTCTCTCTCTCACACACACACACACACACACACACCACACACACACACACACACACACACTCTCTCTCTCTCTCTCTCTCTCTCTCTCTCTCTCTCTCTCTCTCTCTCTCTCTCTCTCTCTCTCTCTCTCTCTCACTCACTCACTCACTCACTCACTCACTCCACTCACCACTCACCCCCACGCTCACCTCTCCCATCTTCCCTCCACAAATGAAATGTACTAAGGTGCGAACCCGACCAAAAATCGCGCGGATTTAACTTACAGCTCATTCCCAAAGTTTTCTCGCTTGATATTGGCTTACGTCTTGGCTTGCTAGGATCTCCAAGGGGGGGGGGTGAAAGAGGGGAGGGAAGGGAAGAGAGGGAAGAGAGGGAGAGAAAATGGAAGGGCAAAAGAGTCCATAGAAGGAAATTACACTTTTTCGGCGGGCGAAATTAGGGGTCCTCATCCTCTCTCTCTCTCTCGTTTTTTTTTTTTTCTTTTTAACTTTCTTATTTTGGGGTGGGTGGGGGTGGGAGGGGGATGGTATGTCTTTGTTTGCCGTGTTTGTTTTTTGTCTGTATGTCATTATATATGTCTATTCTTTGGAAATTTTCTGTCTATTTCTATCTCTTAATATCGAATCTGTCTTGGAAGCTGCATCGTGAAATGTTGCAAGACGAATAGAAATGAATGAAAAAAATGGAAGTAGATGAAGAAGAGAATACATAGGATAAAGCGAGAGGCAGGAGAGATAGAAGAGAGGAGGCAGCGTTCACCGGTTCAGCAGCGGGCGGTTCACACAGGCGCTTGACCAAAGATACCCATCTCGCTCCCGGCGGATACGACCAGTTACAAGTTCCCTCATATCAGACCTCGCCATCGGTTGTAAAAAGAAGGAAAAAAGGGGACTCCATCACGCTACAACTTCATCATCAGTTTCCAAAGCCTTCTTCCCCGTCTCTCTCCTCCCCCCGCCTTCTATGTCTTTCCTTCTCCCCCCCCCCCTCCCCTGGTCATTGCCGAGCATCTGCAGTAAAAATGTTCGAGTAAAGATCAGTGTCCCTTGCTTTCTATTCTAGAGCTCACCGTCGCTGTATGTCATGCAAGAATCTCGCCTTTATTAGCTGACAAATACAGCACGATGTTCGCCTCTCCTACCCGAGTGAACACATTTTCATTACTTTCGGCACAGTTTACACAGAGTTTCGTCGCGGTAAATTGGGCGCGCCAGTTTTATGTTTGCGAACGGCGCATTCGTACGCTCCTGTGGCATGGATGCGTAAGGGCGAAAATAGGGAGCTTGTTGGGCCTCGTTCATTATCACGCCAGTTGCCGGGTGTTGAAAATACCCTCCACGATCTCCCCCCTTTTTTAATGACATCAAGTCTATTTTCAAGTGTCGAATCGAGCCTCGAGATTTCCTCTCTCCTCCTCTTTCTTTCCTCCCCTTCCCTCCTCCTCCTCTTCTCTCTTCCCTCCCCTTTCTCCCTCCTCCGGTCACCCAAGGCTTCAGCGAACGCCAGAGTGCATGAGGAAAGCGCCGAAAACTCCCGAATTTCGTCCGGTGTATCTTTCGGCCGCGAGAAAGCTGTAAAGGATAACGCGCGGGTGTGTTTCTTCAAGGCAGGAAAAATAGAGATATCAGGACAGCTGGCCGCGGCACTTACGTTTTCTTTTCCTTTTTATTCGCAGGTAGAATGAAAGGCGGGATTTGCCACCAGCCGGCGGGGTTATGTTTGCCTGTTGGCTTTTTGCCCCGCGCTCGATCTCATTAGGCTCTCCCGTCCGTGAGCGGGGGATCGGACGCTGTGGACGGAGGAACAGGGGCTTTGGGAGGAAAATAGATACGTTCGCGTACTTGCTACCCTGTTACTGCCGTTCTTTATCGCTGGATCGAAGCGTCTTTATCTTTCTTAAATCAATTTTTTTTGTTTTCAATTTAGGATAATAGAGTTCCGGAGGACGGCGAATAACAGTAATAGAGGCGAAACCGCCGGTCTCCCTCCAGCCCGTAGAACAATGGCTGCCTCCCCGTTCGGTAATACGTACTTGCCGCCTCCGATGTAACGCATGTCCTTCGCGCCCATTGCCCACGGGCGGGGCGGAGAGGGCACGGCTGTTGACTGGAAGCGGAGGCAGGCAGTCGGCGGCGGTTTTGCCACGTTATGGTAATTGAATGCGGAAATAATCGGTAATTGGCCAGGCTTCTCCCGAACCTCTCGTTACGGAGGAGGCGGGTTGAGCGGGGCGGCGGGTGGGGGGGAGGCGTTGTTGCAGGAGGGGGGGAGGGAGGGGGGTTCTCGGCTTCTGTTGGACTCTCCGTTTCGCGGTTTCTTGTATTTGCTGTCGATTTCAACATTTCTTATTTTCTTGGTTATATGTTTTTGAAAGATTTTTCTGTTTCTCTTTCTTTCGGTTTCTTGTTTTCGTTTTTTTCCCGTTTCTCGGATTCTTGTTTTCATCGAGTTTTCCGTTTCTCATTTTCTTTTCTTTCTGATTTTCCGTTTCTCGGTTTTAAGTTTCTTCTTCTTCTTCTCTCTCTCTCTCTCTCTCTCTCTCTCTCTCTCTCTCTCTCTCTCTCTCTCTCTCTCTCTCTCTCTCTCTCTCTCTCTCTCTCTCATTCTCTCTCTCTCTCTCTCTCTCTCTCTCTCTCTCTCTCTCTCTCTCTCTCTCTCTCTCTCTCTCTCTCTCTCTCTCTCTCTCTCTCTCTCTCTCTCTCTCTCTCTCTCTCTCTCTCTTTTCTCTGTGTCTCGGAAGCGTTGAATGAAATGCCTCCGGAAGGATGGCGGCTCCGGCGTCCTTCTCGGCGACTCGGGAGGCGGGGCGGAAGGGGCGAGATGTTCTTGTCGGGGGCGGAATGGGGGCGATCTGTTCGGCTTAGAGGTGGGGGAGGTGGGGGGAAGGGGGGAGGGGAGGGTGGAGGGAGGAGGTTGAGGGAAGGGTTGAGGGAGGAGAGGGCGGAGAGGGAGGAGGTTGAAGGAAGGGAGGAGGGAGGAGGTGGAGGAAGGGGTAGAGGGAGGAGGTGGAGGGAGGGATAGAGGAGGAGGTGGAGGGAAGGGGTGGAGGGAGGAGGCGAGAGAGGTGACGGATCCCGCGGTGCGCCTCTGGCCGAGACATCTCGTTAAAGCGGCCGAAAACATTGCAGATTGTCACTGTTTTAGGGCGACGAGGATGCTGGCGGCGACTTTATTTCGCGGGACGCCCGTCTGTGGGGTGGAGGGAGGAGGGGGTAGGGGGGGGGGGGTTTGCACACGTCTCTTGACGGGTTATTTCATGGGTGATTTTGCAGAGGGCGAAGGTTCAGGTAGATGCATTTTCTTCTTTCAATTAACGTTAGGATTCAGAGGTGCGATAGCACGCACGCACACACACACACACACACACACACACACACACACACACACACACACACACACACACACACACACACACACACACACACACACACACACACACACACACACACCATATCCATACTACTAAACCCCATGTTTTTCTTCAATATTGTTTTTACTGTATTTGCAAAGTCAACAATAACCTTGCTTAAAAGACAGGTTCCCGTGACGATAAAGACGCGAGGACTGAGTTAAGAGTCCGGGACTGCGCCGTCGCCCCGAAATTGGCCTCCGTCGGCAGAGAATGAAGAAATAATTAGGAAATATACGGGACACTTTATTTGAATTTGAAGATAAGGCGGTCGGGAGTTGGGGCAGATTATGGCTTGATAAAGGGAGGGATTACGGGCGGGATTATGGCTTGATATTGTGGACATAAAAACCACTCTAAGGGTTGGTGGGGAGGGGAGGGAGTGAGGGGGTGGGGATTGACGGTTATTGGGGGGGGGTTATGCAAGTTGTTCCTCGCATCTTCTGTTCACCTTTGGCCCATCGTCACTACCTCTCTCCCCTCTTCTCCTCTCCCTACCCTCGTATTATCATGTCCCTATCACCCTTCTCTCCGTGTCTCCCTCTCCTCTCCCTGTCTCCTTTCTTCTTCTCTCCCTGTCTCCCCCTTCTCCTCTCCCTTTCCACTCAGTTCTCTCCCTTTCGCCACTCTTCTCCTTTTTCTACCCTCTCTTCTCTTACATATCCCCCTCTTCTCATCTCCCTAGCTCCCTTCTCCATTTCATATCTTCCCTCTTCTCCTCTCTATCTCCCCTCTTCTCTCCCTATCTCCCATCTTCTCCTCTCTCTATCTCCCCTCTTCACTCCCCTAGTTCCCTTCTCCTCTCCCAATTTCCCATCTCCTCTCTCTATCTCTTCTCTCCCCCTCCCCTTCCCCTCTTTCCCCGGCACGAAACACCTTAATAAGACACCTTAGGCCTGATAAGCTTTGCCCGATTACTGCTTCACGGCGTCTGGAGCTCTCGTATGTGGTCGTGGATTCTGGGCATATTAGTCGTACCACGCACACGGGGAGGGGTGGGAGGGGAAAGGGAGGGGAAATGGGGTGGAAGGGGAGGAGGGGAAATGAGGTGGAAGGGAGGAGGGGAAAGTGGAGGTGGAGGAGGGAGGGTGGGGAGGGGGAGGAGGAGGGAACGGAAAAGGTAGGAAAGTGAGGGGAGAGGTGAGGGGGTGTTGGGAAGGGAGGAGGAGGAGGGGGGGCAGCAAGGGGAAAGGGAAATGAAGGGGAGGAGAGGAAAGGGGATCGTACAGCACACACTCATTGATTCCCCTTGTCGCTCTTCCCCTCCCCTCCCCCCTCTTCTCCCCTCTGCTTACCCTCCGCTCTTGCCCTCTTATACCCATATGCCGTTTAATTTTCTTTGCGTTGATGACAACGTGGTGTGTATTTTTATTTATTTATTTATATTATTTTTTTTTATTTTCTTAGATTTTGTTGTTGTTTGTGTTATATGTCTGTGTGTACCATGTGCGTGCTTGCGTGTGTGTGAATTTATGTGTACGAAAACGTGTATTTAAGAACAATCGTTCCATACTAAGAGGAAAAGACCTTAATAGCAACAAGGCTTGCAATACCCCCCCCCCCCCCACTCAAAAAAAAATCACTCATAAATCTCTGAAAATTTGGATGGGGGAAAAACATCAAAAGTGGTAGGCTTCTCTGGGCTGCATATTTACGTAAGAACGGGTCATTACCGGCGTGTATTTGCCCCGGTCCTGAATATTAATGATACCATGGGAAAACATCAGATATGTGTTCGTTTTCTTTTTTTTTTTTTTTTTTTTTTTTTTTTTTTTGAGAGAGAGAGAGAGAGAGAGAGAAGAGAGAGAGAGAGAGAGAGAGAGAGAGAGAGAGAGAGAGAGAGAGAGAGAAGAGAGAGAGAAGAGAGAGAGAGAGCTATGTTTATGTTTTTTTTCACTATATTTGCAAGGGTGGAAGTCTACCGGATGAAGTAAATGATTTTGATTCATTATTTACGCGTGGCAGCTGCTGACGGATAGTTATAGAGGAGGAAATGATAGAAAAACGATAACACCGCGCAACAATAGGGCCTCATAATAATCACAAGGAAAGACAGACAGACAGACAGACAGACAGAGGACAGAGATAGATAGTCACAACTCGGTCACACACACACACACACACACACACACACACACACACACACACACACACACCACACACACAACACACAAACAACACAACACAAACAAACCCAACCCCTCCCTCCGCATTCGCAAAAAAAGTAATCAGAGAAGAGGCGTTGGGGCGGGGCGGCGGGCGCGGGCGGGAGAGGCGAGGCGACATGCAGGCGGGCGCGCGCATTGTCTGCAACCAACAGCACGTAGGTGTCTGTCCGATGCGGTCGTCATGCACGAGCAACCTGGCGAGGAAGGCTTTTGTTTTTTTTACTGGCGTCGAGGAAGATGGCAGTGGCGTGCGAGATATTGTTTTTGGCTTTTTTTCTTTATTTTTTCTGATATATATACGTACATATATTTTTTTTTTATTCATTTGTGTCTGTTTTATTTTATTGTAATTAATATGATTATTTTTTTAGATGAATTTGTGTGTCTATTTTATCTTATTCTGTTATTCTTTTTTAAATGAATTTGTGTCTATTTTATTTAGTGTATTTTTTTATTTATTATTATTTATTTTTTTTGATGCATCTGTGCCAATTTTATTTTGTTATTATTATTTTTTATTTTGTTGATGCATCTGAGAGTTTTATTTTGTTTTAGGTGATCGTTATTTATTTGTTCGTGTGTGTGTGTGTGTGTGTGTGTGTGTGTGTGTGTGTGTGTGTGTGTGTGTGTGTGTGTGTGTGTGTGTGTGTGTGTGAGTGAATGCTTCCATGTATATATACTCGCATATAGGAATGTACTAATGGATGTATATAAAACTATAGACCGATATACATACATACTTAGGCCTATACCGGTATACATATATGCTTAGGTCTATACCGGTATACATATATACTTAGGCCTATGTGTTCGCGTGCGCATTTTACATACACGATGAATGAATGCAAGAATGGAATGGAGGCATGTTTGGTATGTATGTTATCTACATCCATACGTCCTACTATACATGTATGTAAGGCACTGTTAGTTACACCTCAGGCATCAGCCTCTATAGCGCCGTATGTAAAATGAGCGGAAACCTGTAATTTGCGTGTCGTAAATTGGCGTGTTTCCTGTTACCCATCGTTATACCCCTCCCCCCCTCCTCCTCCTCCTCTTTCGCCATCATTTATGCCCACTTTAGGTTGGTATGGGGCCTTGCTTAGCCTCCCCCCCCCCACCCCTGCTCTCATTCTTTTGTGGGTCTCTTTGTTTTAATATTTTTTTTCTGTGAGTTGTTTCTCTCTCTTTTTTGTCTTGTTTGTTATCTTCGCTTTTCTCTTCTATTATTTTGTATCTTCTCTTTTCGTTTTTTTTTTCATCTTCTTCCCCTCCTTTCACGTTTGTGTTCCTTTCCTCCTTTTCTCTTTTCTTCTCTCTGTGTTTTCCCGCCTGTCATCTAGCTGTCCTTTCCCCTTCACATTTATTGCCTGGATTGCATTTTCTCGCCTTGTTTTCGCCGCCGTCTCGCTCGTAGAAAGTTGTCCAATTGGTATGGAAGGGAGGAGGGGGTGAGGGGAGAGGGGAGGGTACCTAGGGAAGAGAAATGGTAAAGGGAGGGTGTGTGGAGAGGGGGGGATGGAGAGGGTACCTTTGGAAAGGGAGGGGGGGGGGGGAATTGGGAGGGTACCAGGTTAAGGAGGAAGAAAGGGTATCATATAGGCAGTTATACCCTCCTTCTCCCCCCCCTCCCCCTCCCCCCTTCTACCCTTCGTATCATTCTACCATGAAGCGAAAATCAAGGTGTTTGTTCTCGCCGACCAATCACAGGCCGCCACGTCGCGTCTCCCTATTGTCCGGTTTCAGCTCTAGTACTCTTTCGTTTTTGTGTGTGTGTCTATTTATTTGTTGCTATTGTTGTGTGTTCCCACGATTCGGTTGCGGGTACTATTGTTGATGCATGATTGTATTGCCCCCCCCCCCATTTTCTGAGTTATTTTATTACTCGAATAGAATTTCCTTTTTGATTTACCGACACGCATTTACTTATTCTTTTGTCCGGTCACGTTTCGGGATATTTCGTTATATGTACCTATAATTCTTGCAAGTATTGATATTAACTCGTAAAAGAGAACGATATAGGCACAAAAAACGATGATTTCTGACACGTGTTTTGTTATTGTTAGTATTTATTTATGCGCCCCCCGTTCCGCCCGGCTTCCCCCGCCCCCCCACCCCCTCCACCCCTCCAGCCAATCACAAATGCCCCCAAATTGCGTAGATTTAATGATTGGCTGAAATTTTCCCGCGTGCCAGACCATACGGATCCCTCCTCGAGCACAAGTTCTCATTGGCTGTATCTGCATATCAAAGGCATATGATTCGCTCGTCATTCAAGCACGGCAATGCAATTACCATGTCCATAAATAATCATGAAATGCATTATCATTTTAGCATATGTGA
The DNA here is from genome assembly GCF_003789085.1 of Penaeus vannamei. Taxonomy (NCBI): domain Eukaryota; kingdom Metazoa; phylum Arthropoda; class Malacostraca; order Decapoda; family Penaeidae; genus Penaeus; species Penaeus vannamei. The sequence continues at coordinate 66,683 of NW_020868360.1, forward strand.
AGATTTTAACGAGGAAACCTTTGTCACGGCGGGTTGGGTTGCCAGGAAATCAAATAGAATGTCGCATTTTTCTCCCCTTCGAAAAAGCGAAATGCGTGGCGAGATGATGCTAGTCCATCACGGTTTCCATGAGTTTGATAAACATAAATTTTGATTGATTTATGAGGGAATTTGCGAGGGAATGGCCGGGGATTTTATGCGCGTATGATGCCAATTTGTTGTTGATGCGTCTGCCATCATGATTATTTTTTTTTATCGGTATTTTTGGGCAGTTTATGCGTGTGTATTCCTTGATACGGATATGTATTTCTATAAATATCGCGGCGACTTTATGAAACGTTCATTCATGTTTTGTTCACGTTTTTTTTACGGATATTATTACCAGATTTCCTGATTTATGACGCTCTATTTTGGATGGCCAGTTCATTACTATTCTCCTTTTTCCATCCCACGTAATTTCACGGTTGGTGGACTCACAGCTGATGAATATTACTTTACTTTTTGAGTTGTTGTTTTTGCTATTTCTCTCTCTCTCTCTTCTCTCTCTTCTCTCTCTCTCTCTCTCTCTCTCTCTCTCTCTCTCTCTCTCTCTCTCTCTCTCTCTCTCTCTCTCCTCTCTCCTCCCTCTCCTTCTGTTGCTCTCTCTTTCCCTCTTTCATTATCGTAATTACGAACGTAACGAGGAACATGCTAATTAACATAAAATGTAAACATAAAAGTAAAAAAAAAAAAAAAAAAAACGCTAATTTCAGTCCGATAATAACGATAACAAGCAATTTCAAGTATAAAAAGGCACCCTCCCCCGCCCCACCCCCCAAAAAAAAAAAAGATTAATTGAAATATAAGAAAACAAAAGCTACAGATGAATGCATCTTTCCACAGCTCAAGAAAAAAAAAATCAAGAAAAAGAACGAGAGAGAGAGAGAAGAGAGAGAGAGAGAGAGAGAGAGAAGAGAGAGAAGAGAGAGAGAGAGAGAGAGAGAGAGAGAGACAGAGAGAGAAGAGAGAAATGTCGATGGAAAAGAGAGAGACAATGTGTTAGCAATTAGCGCAACAGCCGATATTCGTTCGCTAATCCTTGACGCCCATCTTTCAGTCCTCCCATTGCATTTTTTATTTGGGGGGGGTGGGGGGGGGGAGGAGGAGGTTAAAATGCTTTCACTCAATCAAAGTGCGCGATAGGGCTGAGGAGGGGAGGGTGGGGGTGGGGCGGGGTGGGAGGAGTGGGAATTAGATCCCATTTCGCCACAAGAAATCGCTCCTGATCTAATCGAGATTTTTTTTTTTTTTTTACATTTTTTTATCGTCTGCAATTAAGTTTATATTTACGCTTGGCGATTGCATGCCTGGCTGGGAAAGGGGGGGGAGGGTAACTAGGGATGGAGGGGAGTGGATGGAAGGTATGTAAGGGGAGGGGAACAAGGGGAGAGGAGGGAAAGGGAGGGGGATAGGGAGGAAGGGGAGGGTAAAGGTGCTGTGAATATCTAAACGTGTATTTGGGGAAGGAGAGAGAGAAGGAAGTGAGATAAAGAAAAAAAAAAAATAAAAGAGAGAGAGAGGAGGGAGAGGAGAGGAGAAAGTAGTTAAAAAGAACGACAGCAGTGGCGGATGGAGGAAGAGGAGAAGGAAGAGAGAAGGGAAAAATGAAGAAGGGGAGTGTGCTTAAAAAATGAAAACAATATTTATCGAAGGAGGGGAAACAGATCCGTAAGCAGTACAAAAAATCCACCGGTAGTGGAAGGGGAAGGAAGAGGGAAAATGAATTAAAATAAGAACAAGGAATTAGGAAATACATAAATAAAGAAAAGAAAAGAAAAAAGAAAATGACGTTCAGAACAGGAGGGAGAAAAGGTTTCCTTTCAAAAAAAAAAGGACAAAGACAGACAGATAGATAGAGAGATACAGGAAGAGAAAGAGAGAAAAAGAATTGAAAGAAAAAAAACGGGAATATATGGAAATAGGGGAGGGGGGAAGTAAATCAATAAGGAAGTGAAAAAAAGAGAGAAAGAAAAATCAAGAAAGAAAAAAAAAAAAAATGAACACATACATAAAGAGAGAGAAAAAGAGTCGAGGAGAGTAGAAGAGGGAGGAGAGAGAGAGGAGAGGGGAGAGAAAGGAGGGGAGACGCGGGGAGCGAAGAGGGGTCACTCCACCGTGAATGGGGCGAGGAGATTGGAGAGGGGGCAGCGAAGAGGGGACAAGAAAGGGCAGCTAATAGGTTTTGTTTGAGGAAAAGAGAGGATTCTGTTTGTTCTTCGATTACCATTTTATTTGCCTTTTAGCCTTTTTTTCCACTTCATTGTGCTACGGGAAGATTTGGATATAATTAGCCCTTGCATATCGTATGGCCGAGGGTAATCGCTCCTAAATATTTATGGGGATTGGACTCGGTTGCCTCTTTTTTTTGTTTATTGAATTTATAATTTATTATATTTTTATTATTATTTCATTTTAATATTTTCATTGTTATGATTATTATTATTTGTTTTATTATTGTTATAATTATTATTATTATTGTTATTATTATTATTATTATTATTATTTATTATTATTATTATTTATATATTTATTATTTATTATTATTATTATTATAATTATTATTATTTATTATTATTGTTATATTTATTATTTTATTGATAATTTATTGATGAAAAGTATTTTTTATTAAATCGAGATTTCAAGATTTGCAAAGTGCACACACACAACACACACACACACAACCACACACCACACACACACACACACACACACACACACACACACACACACACACACACACACACACGCAAACTAGAATTACAGAAATAAAACATTCTCATAAGATTACAAAAACCCACGTACGTGCCTAGCTGTACATAAATCCAAATTATCCCCGTAAATAAACAGAAATACACAAGCGCGCGCAGCTACACAGAAACACGCGCACGTACACGTACACACACACACACCAAGCGCACACGTACACGAGAATGTACACAGGCTCGGCAGACACAGATAGAGCCAGTCCCCCAGATCCTCCTCGGCTTTCTTCCCCCGAGCGGCCGGAGTTGGTTGCCGTAATACCCTTAGCGACGAGTCTCTTGGAATTGTAAATATTTAGATACATCTTAATAGTTCGAGCAAGCACTACGGCTTTTCCGGTGCTTGGCTGTGATTGGCTGTTGGGGGCGAGAGGCGGTTGGGATTTGGCGCCTTTTTTGCCGGGGTGTTCGGTCGGCTCGGGCTTCGGTTTGGAATTTGAATGTTTGTCTTTCTTTTTATCGTTTTGTTAAATTTCCTTTCATGTTGATTCTTTTTGTGTGTGTGTTTATATTGTTTTTTTTTCTTTTTCTGTTTCATTTATTTTCCTTTTGCGTCGTTTTCGGCTTTTATTTTCGCCTTGTTCCTCTCTCCCTCCATTCCTCTCCTCTTTCCATCCATCCCTCTTTTTCTCCTATTCCTTTCCTCCCGCCCTCCTCCCACTCATCCCACTTCTCCATCTCCTTCCTCTTCTCCTTCCCTTCCCCTCTTCGTCGTCTCTCATCCCTCCCTCCTCCTCTTCCTCCTTTCCTCCTTTCTCCTTCCTCTTCCTCTTCTTCCTTCTACTCTCTCCCTCTCCCTCTCCCCCTTCCCCTTCGTCCTTGATCCCCCTCCAAACTTTGTTTCCTTTCCATTTACTCTCCTCCTACCGTTTTATTGTGTAGTCTTTGTCTTCTCTCCATCTTCACGTCTTTTGTATTTTTCTTTAGCTGACTTTTTCGTTGAATTACTACTATCCCCATGCAGTCTGCTTTTCCCCCGTTTCCCCTCCCTTTCTCGTTCTTCTTTTCTCTCTCCCTTTTCCTTGTTTCTTGATCTTTCCCTTTCCTCTCCACCATCTCCCCTTTACCCTCACTCTCAACTCTTCCTTTTCCCCTTCCCCATTCCCTTACATCTATCTGCCTTTCCCCTCACTTCACATCTATTATCTCGTCTCCCTCTCCCCCATTTCCTTCGACTTCCTCCTCTCTTCCTTCTTTCTCTCCCCTGCTCTCCTCTCCTCCTCTTCCCTCTCACTCTCTTTTCGCTTCCCCTCTCCCCTTTTCTCTCTCCTCTCCGCTCTCAATTCTACCCCCGCGCCCTTCCCCTTCCCTTACGCTTTTCGCTCACACCTCTCTCTCTCACACTCTCTCTCTCCCCTCATCCTTCTCCATCTCCTCTCCTCTCTCTCCCCTCTCCCTCTTTCTCTCTCTCTCCCCTCACCCCTTTCCTCTTCGGGTCTCACCCCTCTCCCTTTCTCTCTCACCCCTCACCCCTCACCCCCCTCGAGGCAAATAAGACGCGTCAAACGTCAGTAGCGGCGTTCCATAGACGTGTTTTCTTTCTCGTCTCGGCGGGATGTCCCTATTCTCCGGCCGTTTCAGGGCTAACGTTTTTCCTCATCTCGCTCTTTTATCTTTTTTTTTTTTTTTTTTTGGGTGGTGTGGGTGTTTTTAACTCTTTTTTTGAGGATTTTAGGTTGGGTAAGGTAGTTTTTGAAGTTTTTTTTTGTGTGTATTTTTTCCTTTGTTTTAGGTTAGATTATTTAGGTTTGTAGGCTATATATATATATATATATATATATATAGGATATCAGTTTGGGTAAAGGTAGTTTGATTTTTCTTTTTGTATTATTATATTTTGGGGGGTTAGGTTATTTATTTAGGTTTGTAGGCTACTGATATTTTTATTTATGTGTTTGCCTTTTTGAGGATTTCAGTTTGGGTTGAAGTAGTTGAATTATTTTCTATTATTTTTTCTTGGATTTTAGGTTAGCTTATTTAGGTTTGTAGCTTATTTGTCTTTTTTATGTTTTAAGTTTTGAATATATATATTTTTTAGTATGTAGTTATAATTTTGAGGTTTCTTTTTTCTAGGTTATTTATTGCCCTCGGGTTACTAAGGGAAATGGGTAATGGGTAAAAAAAGGAAAGGAGGGGAAGTTGTGGTAAAGGGTTATAGACTTGTGGTGTGTGTGAGGGGGGGTGGAGGAGGGGGTGTGTTGGGGGGGAGGGGGTGTGCAGGTTGCATGTGTTCCCCATTAACGTGACTTAACGCAACATTTTCTCCTCTTTTGCAGCCACGTCGCCGAATCTTGGGTGAGTTACTGCCGTTTGACTTACGTTTCGCTCCCCCCCCCCCCCCCTGTGTGACGCCCTGGAGAACCTCGGGGGGAAAGGCTTCGGTCGGTCAGGAAGGGCGAGGACGGCTTGGTATGTCGATGGGACTTCCGCTCTTAAAAGGTGATGATGTCCGTTTGCATTTTTGGGTTTGTACTTTTTTCGTTTTTTTTGTTTTCTTTTTTTCTGTTTCTTTTATTCTCTCTGTTTGTGTGTTTTAGTTTGTATTTTTTTCTCTCTTTCTCTGTCGTTCTGTGTCTTCTGTCTTCTTTTTGTTTCTCTCTCTCTCTCTCTCTCTTCTCTCTCTCCTCTCTCTCTCTCTCTCTCTCTCTCTCTCTCTCTCTCTCTCTCTCTCTCTCTCTCTCTCTCTCTCTCTCTCACTCCGCCCCCCTCTCTCACTCTCCTTTCTCCCTCCCCCTCCCTCCCCCTCTCTCCATAGCGTCTGCTTTTGCTCCTGTCCTTTCTGTGATCGAATTCGTGGATAATGGTCATATAAAAATGGTTAACTAGAGCTATTGTCATCTTTTGAAAGAACTTGGATGCGCTGGTTGGGTTATCGCCGGGGGAGGGGGGCAGGGAGGGAATGCAGGACGAAAAAGGGGGGAGGTTCCATCTTCTTGTCCTCCCTCTCCCCCCTCCACCCTTCTATTTTTTTTCTATCTTCTCTTCCCCCTCCCGTCCCTTTTTCATTTTTCTCTCGTCCTCCTATTCACGACATGCCCTAGTACCCCTTTCCCCTCCCCCTTCCCCCCCTTTCTCCCCTACCTTCTTACTCTACCCTCCCCTACCTCTTATTCTCCCCTCCCATATTCCCCTATCCCCCCTTACCTCTCTCCTATTTCCCGTACCCCCTTGTCCCCCTACCTCCTCCTTACCTCCGCTCCCCTTCCCATGCCTCCCCCCCTCCCTTACCTTCGTCCTCTTACCCATTTATTTCCCCCGTCCCATACCCCCTGTCTCCCCCTCCCTTACTTTCGTCCCTCTTACCCCCCCGTCCCATACCCCCTGTCTCCCCCCTCCCTTACTTTCGTCCCTCTTACCCATTACTTTCCCCCCGTCCCATACCCCCCCCCCCCCTTACCCTGCCCGGCCGCTGCTGGTCTTACGAACGGGGGTAGCGCGCCATTTACCTTTGAATGACAAATTTCGACGGGAATTTATGTCCGCGCGCTGCCCGGGTTGCCCTTCGACGACGCCGCTGCCTCCGCTCGCGAAAGATAGGCGCCGCGAAATTATCTCGCTGTGACCCGTGTGAAGGAGCCGCGGGCGTGATAAATACCTTCGGAGGGAGAGGGGGAGGGGGAAGGAAGGGGGGAGTGGGAGGGGTGGAAGAAGGGGAAGAGGAAGGGGGTGGGAAGGGGAGGAAGGGTGGAAGAAGGGGGAAGGGGGAGAAAGAAGGGTAAAAGGGGAAGGGGAGAAAGGGTAAAAGGGGAAGGGAAGAAGGAAGGGTAAAAGGGAAGGAGAAGGAAGGGAAAGGGCGAAGGGGGGAGAAGGAAAGTGGAGAAATAGGCAGACAAAGGGGAGTAGGAGAAGAAAAAGGGGGGAAGAGAGAGAGAAAGAAATATAACATAGCATACCAGATTTTTGAAAAATCGAACAAAAGAGGTCAAGAAAACAAGCAAAGGAAGAGCCAATTAACGTAAGAGAATAACGTAAGAGTTCTTAAGAGACGAAGATAGTGCACAGCGCAACGGCGACGAACAAGGAATCGGCAACAATGAAAAGAAAGATAAAAAAAACTGGAAAGAGGAAAAGAATTTGTGAATGAGAGGCGAAGGACATAAAGGCGATAGGTGTGACGTCAGGAGAGTGACCCTCGAGTGATTGAGAAATTATGAAGGAGGGAGAGAGAGAGGGAGGGAGGGGGAGGGAGGGGAGGCGGTAGAGAAGGCGTGAGGGGGAGGGAGATAGAAGAGAGAGGGGAGGAGGAGGGAGGCTGAGAAGGAGAGAAGGGGGAGGGGAAGGAGAGGGCGAAAGAGAGTAAGAGAAAAAAGAAATAGAGAAAAGAAAAGGAGAAAGATGAAGAAGATGAAAAAAAAAATGAGAGACAGAAAGACAGACAGACAGATATAGAGACAGAGACATAGACATAGAGAAAAGAGAGAAGAGAAAAGAGAGAGAGAGAGAGAGAGAAAGTGAGTGAGTCTTACGGGTTAGTTAATGAGAGGTTTCTTTTCAGCAGTTATTTACGAGGCGTTTCAAAGGCGTAGTTCCTGGGTTACGTTGCTGCCGCGATTGACTTCCAGATGAGTTTTTTTTTTTTTTTTTTTTTTTTTGGGGGGGGTGGGGGTGGGGTGAGGGGGTAAGGGGGGGGTTTGGTGCGCTTGGTTCCTTTATTGTTTTATTTTGTATTTTTGTTA
>NW_020868360.1:79159-118141 GCF_003789085.1 Penaeus vannamei
ATAAGAGAGGAAAGGTGGAAAAGCGGGCTGAAGGAGAGAGAGAGAGAGAGATAGATAGAGAGAGAGAGAGAGAGAGAGAGAGAGGGAGGGAGGGAGGAGGGAGGGAGAGAAGGATAGACATCAAATCATTCCTTTTCCATCTTCTGTCCTTCCGTTCTCTAGGCTTGTCTTTTCCCCATATTTCTTGCATTCGCTATCTCCCTCTGTCATCCTCTCTCCCTCTGCACCATTTTCTCCGTATTGCGTTCTTTCAGCGTGCGTGATTGCCATATTTTCTCCTTTCGTATTTATCGTAAATTCTCTCCCATTCTTCACATTCCTATTTCCTTCCATTCTCCGTCTGTTGTTTTCGTTCGACTTTTAATTTTTACCCTCCTCCCCTCGCCGAACCGCCCTGTTCTTCGTCTTCCCTCTATTCCTCCTACGCACATCCTCTCGCCCTCTCCTTTCACCCCTTTTCCTCTCTCCTTTACGTCTTCCTCCCCTTTCTTCATCTCATCCCTCATCCCCTTTCTCCTCTCTTCTCGTCTTCTCTCTATTCCTTCTTCCTTTCTCCCCATCTTTCACCTCGCCCTCTCCTCCTCATATCCTTCATATTCTCTCCCTCCGTACTCTTCCTCCTTCCTCCTCCTCTCCCATTCTCACCTTTCCCCTCTTCTCCCCTCTCCTCATCTCTCCCTTCCCCTCTTCTCCCGTGTTTCTTCGATATCTTTCCGTTATTACCCACACTCCAGCTGCTGTACAGGACCTTTTTTTTTTTCTACTACTAATAAATGCGATCTCCAACCCCCTCCCCCCTCCTTGTTTCCCCCTCCCCCTCCCCCTTTTTTATGTCTTGCGTTCTCTCTTTCCGGTTGAAGTCTTTGGTGATTGGGCTTTGCTTGTTTCTCTTTTGTTTGTTCATTTTTCATTTCGTTTGTTTAGATAAATTTTGAGTCATTTGTTACGTGGACATACGTAATATGGATATGATACGGGCATAATGCATACATACATATAAACATACGTAATTCATGCATACACACGCGCACGCACACACGCATACAGAAACACACACTCGCACACAACACACACACACACACACAACCCACACCACACCCACACACACACACACACACACACACACACACAACCCACACACACACACACACCACACACACCCACACACACACACAGCACACACACACACAACACACACACACAACCCACACACACACACACGACAACCACACACACAACCACACACACACACACACACAGACACACACAGACAACCCACACACCTCGCATTCCCATTTCTCCCTCTCGAGAGCTCCATTGTATTCCCGCTTTGTGTTTGACCTCAATAACATGCAAAGAACACCAGTCGATTCGTCATGTACGTAATTCCAGCTGGCGAGCGGATGCGGAGGCCTAGTCCCCTTGGGTGGCGTGTGCGGATGCGTACGTACACGCGGCCATGTGAAATCAGGCTTGGATGCGTGTGTATAAACGAGCAAGACTGGTGGGGGATTTTTGTTTAATTTCTCTTTTGTCTTCTCTTTCTCTCTCTCTCTCTTCTCTTCTCTTTTCTTCTCTCTCTCTGTCTCAGCCTCCATTTTTCGCGTGTTTTCCCCCTTTTCCTCTCTCCCTCTCCCCGCATCCCTTTTCCTCGCTCTCCCTCCCTCCCTCCCTCCTCCCCCTCCTCTCTCTCTCCCTCTCCCTCCTCCTCTCTCTCCCTCCTCTTCCCTCTCTCTCCCTCTCCTCTCCCTCCCCATTCCTCCGCGCATTTAAACATTCCTCAATGTCCAGACAACACGTCTTGATTAATCACCGAGGCACCGGCGCCGAAAAATGCATCATCTTATCAAAGCCCAAGAAAAAAAAATGGAGAAAAGACCTTTATTGTACACACAGCGTTTTCCATCTGACTTTCCGTTAATTTCCCAAAAGGCCTTCCTGTGACGGAGGTGAAGGGGGAAGAGGGGAAGAGGGGAAAGGGGAAAGGGGAAGAGGGGTAGGGGAGAAGGGGGAGGGGAAGGGAAGAGAGAGGGAGAGGGGGGAGAGGAGGAAAAAAAGGATAATAGCTGGCCTTACAGTTTCTCTTGAACAGACGAAATTCAAGACGGTGGAAAAGGATCGACGGCTTCTCCGCGATGGGGAAAAATGACGAAATACCTGAATGTGAGGACGAGCGGTGGAGGTCAGGGAGAGGGGGTGGGGAGGCACGGGAGAGGGAAAGAGAGAGCCGGACAGACGGATAGGCAGGGAGGGAGAAGAGAGGGGGGGGAGAGAACGAGGCCGAGAATATGAACAATAACAAGAAAAGACCGAGAGAGAGAGAGAGAGAGAGAGAGAGAGAGAGAAGAGAAGAGAGAGAGAGAGAGAGAGAGAGAGAGAGAGAGAGAGAGAGAGAGAGAGAGAGGAGAGCAGGAAATAAACTCGCCCAACACCATTTTGCTTTCCCGCGTGCTCCCTCTCGGCAAAAATTGATTCGGATCGGGCCGTGGAGTTCGCAGCTCATCGTGCAGATCACAGCCAGATCGAGGGAGCTTTATCCCTCCACAGCCAGGGGATTTTGCCCTCCAATCCTCCCTCCCACCCCTCCCCTCCACCCCACCCCAGCCCTCCTTCTGATTATCCAATCAAATTACTCGTCTTTTTGGTCGAGATAATTCTACGGCAAATAAGTCGATGGAGGAAGAATACCGCGCCAATATTTGGAGAAAGCGCCCCGACTTTTTTTTTTTTTAAGGAGGAATCACAATTTACCAGGTTCAGTTTTCTGGGAAATGTAATTGGACCTCCTGACTTGCTTTCGTTGCAAAATGGAGGGAGGGAGGGTGAGAGGGTGAGAGAGTGAGAGAGTGAGAGAGTGAGAGAGAGAGAGTGAGAGGTGAGTGAGAGGGTGAGAGAAGTGAGAGAGTGAGAGAGTGAGAGAGGGTGAGAGAGTGGTGAGAGAGAGGAGAGGTGAGAGAGTTGAGAGGGTGAGAGAGGGTGAGGAGAGAGTGAGAGAGTGAGAGGTGAGAGAGTGAGAGAGTGAGAGAGAGGGGTGAGAGGCGTGAGAGGGTGAGAGGGTAGAGGGTGAGAGGGTGAGAGGGGAGAGAGGAGAGTGAGAGGAGAGAGTGAGAGAGAGAGAGAGGAGAGAGAGAAAGGAGAGAGAGAGAGAGAAGAGAGAGAGAGCGGAGAGAGAGAAAGAGAAAGAGAGAGAGAGAGAAGAGAGAGAGAGAGAGAGGAGAGAGAGAGAGAGAGAGAGAGAATGAGAGAGAGAGAGAGGAGAGAGAGAGAGAGAGGAGAGAGAGAGAGAGAAAGGAGAGAAGGAGAAGGATGAGAGGAAGAGAAAGAGAGAAAAGCTAAAGAAAAGGAAGGAAAAGGAAGGAGACACAAAGGCGAGGATAGAAAGGAAAAGAAAAGAAAAAAGAAAACGACAAAGACATCAGACCGACAGTCGACCACAGACGAACCAGGCAGAAGATGAAGAGGGGGGTGGGGGTGGGCAGACAGAGAGGGGATGGGGGAAGGGAGGATGGGGGGATGAAGGAAACACCAAGAGAAAACACCGATATCTAATCCCTGGAAGCTGCGGAAAGTCCCTGGCACTTGAATGTCTCGTCTTCATTAAACAAATGAGGATATCTTTTTTTTTCTTTCTTTTTTTCTTCTTCTTTTTACAGTCCAAACCGTATCGATCCATTTTCTTAAGTGATCGGAGGTTCGTGAGGAAAAGAAAAATTGGAAGAGGAGAGGAAGAAGGAGAAAGAGAAAGGAAAGAAAAGTAAAGGAAAAAGGAAGAAAAGATGAAAGAAGGAAGAAAAGAAGAAAGAGAAAGAAAGTAGAAGAAAAAAAGAAGAAAGGAAGAAAGTAGAAGATAAACATGAGAAAAGAAGTAGGAGAAGGAGAAGTAATAGTAGTTGAAAGGAAAAAGAATAAAGATAAACATGAGAAAAGAAGCAGAAGGAGTAATAGTAGTAGAAAGGAAAAAAAAAAAAGAAAAAAAGTAAAAAAAAAAAAAGTAAAAATAAAAACAACATCGGGTTCCGAAAGTTTCATTTGTATCGAGTTTAAACAAGAAGGACAAAAATTCCTTGGAGTGTTTGTCCGGTGTAAACAACAGAGACAAGGGAATGATCGGTGATTTCTGGCGTTGTGGGACTTCTCCCCCTTTCTTCCTTTTTTTCATTTCCCCCCTTTATCTTTTTCTCTTGTTTTTCCTGTTTTTATGTTTTTTTTCCTTTCTTTCGTCCCTTTATCTTTTTCTCTTGTTTTTCTTTTTTTTATGTTTTTCCTTTCTTTCGTCCCTTTATCTTTTTCTCTTGTTTTTTTCCTTTTTTATGTTTTTCCTTTCTTTCGTCCCTTTATCTTTTTCCCCTTCTTCTTTTTCCCTTTTCTTCCATTTTTATCCGTTTCCCCCCACTTTCTCTTTTTTTCTCTTCATTTTATTTCCATTCTTCCATTATTTTCCTTTCCCTTCATTATTTTTCCTCTTTTCCGTTTATCTCCTTTTCCCTTGTCTCTCTTTTTTTCTTCGTGTTTTTGTTTACTTTTCCTTTTTTACTCTTCCCCTATTGTCTCTTCTCCTCTTTTCTCCTTTTATCTCTTTGTGTATTTTTCCTCCTCTTTTTATTTGTGGGCAACTAGTGTTCGTGTTTCCCCTTTTAATTGTTTTTGTTCAGTCTTTTTTTTTCCTTTTACGCAGTTTTCCTTGATTTTTAGCAGTATGTTGGTGTTGGATTATATTGTTTTATTTTTTCATTTGTGTTAACCGGGTGTATGTATGTATGAATGTTTGTATGTATGTATTTATATGTACTGTATGTATGGATGGATGTTTGTATGTTTATATGTATATGTATGTATGTATGTTTTTTTTATATTTATGTATTTTTGTTTTTATATTTATGTATGTTTGTATTTATATGTACTGTATGTATGTTTGTATTTATATGTACTGTATGCATGTATGTATGGATGGATGCATGCGAATGTGCTGCATGTATGTATTTATGTATGTATCTAGTCCGTAGCCATGTATGTGTACGTGCGTGTCCGTGTCGTCCTAAGCGTCTCTACGTCCGTGAAAGCGCGCGCGTGTGTTTGTGCGAGGCTCTTGAAGCAAGTCTCATTACCACGGAAATCCTCACTTGTACCTGAAGTGATCCTTGCCGCCCACACTCGCACCTGCCGAGGCGCCCTCTGGCCTCCTCCTGTCTCCCGCCGCCGACAGGAGCCTCGTCCGCCTGGGCCGCTCGGCGCTCCGTCGCCTCGGCTCGGCTCGGGTTTTGCCTCCTCCGTTTTCGTCTCTCCGTGTCGTTTTCGTTTTCTTGTTCTCGTTTTCGTTTCTCGCCTTGTTCTCTTTCTCGTCTTTCTTTCTTTGTCTTCTCTCTCTCTCTCTTCTCTCTTCTCTCTCTCTCTCTCTCTCTCTCTCTCTCTCTCTCTCTCTCTCTCTCTCTCTCTCTCTCTCTCTCTCTCTCTCTCTATTTGATTTTTCCTCTTCTTCCCCTTCGCCTCCCCTCCGCACATCCCCTAAAGCTCGGCACCTGATCCTTCTCGCCTTCATATAGGGAAATGGGAGGGGGGGGGGGAGAGGTCCCCGGATCACCGGCGGTTGAACCAATTTTCTTTATTTCCTCCACACACACACACACAGTCACACACACACACACACACACACACACACACACACACACACACACACACACACACACACACACACACACACACACCACACACACCACACACACACACACCAACTCACTCACACACACACACACACACACATGCACACACACACACACACACACACACACACACACACACACACACACACACACACACACACACACACACACACACACACACACACACACACACACACACACACACACACACACACACACACACACAGTCACAATGATCTGCAATGTATCTTATGCATGTATTCAGCCACGGCCAGAGAGAGCACATTGTCTTTTAATTTCCCCCAAAACCGATAGCCAATGGCGGCGTCCGCGCGCTCTCTGATTCCCGAATTTAAATGGGCGGGTCTTTGCCTGATCCTTTACTAATCACTAAATGGCTAAATTGCCTGTAAATGGCTGGTCGTTCGGCTCTTGTTCAATCAGGGTTGCCAATGGGATTTCCAGCGCTGCCTTTTGTTAGGCTTCTGGCCATTGGCTGATCGGGATAACATCTGTGGCGGCTCGACCAATGGGAGTCGGCCTCTGATAAATAACAAGATCACGTGACCTGTCCAGCTCTAATTTTCTCTCGGACAAATTACTCTGGCCACTAGGCCTTCCTGGCGGGATTTTTCCTCGTTTCTTTATCTTTTTAAGGGAAAGGTGGGGCATTCCCTGGCGAATAGGCTATATGTATATGTATGTGTGTGTATGCATATATGCGTATGTATATGTCTATATGTATGTGTGTGTCGGTATGTGTATGTATGTATGTTGTATGAAAGTAGGTTCTCTCTCTCTCTCTCTCTCTCTCTCTCTCTCTCTCTCTCTCTCTCTCTCTCTCTCTCTCTCTCTCTCTCTCTCTCTCTCTCTATATATATATATATATATATATATATATATATATATATATATATATATGCATACATACATATATATGTATATATATTCATGTAATGTAATATAGTTTATATATGATGTAAACCGATGTTTTATCAGTATGATATGATACACAATATAGCGTAATACAAGAAAAATCTAATCAGTTACATTTGGGAAATAGATTTTAAAACCGATTTGTCCACATCTTGATATACGAATATTTGGAATACCATAATTTAATTTTTTCATTTATCTTTATTTTTTCTACACGCTTGAAATGCTCAGTAATGAATCAATTAGATTAGATCACGCTGGTCGTTGTGTCTGTCGCTAATTAGCAGGTGTTCGGAAGCGGACAAACAAGCCTAACGATGGCCGGCACTTGTTAACTTCCATTTGTAAAAAAAAAAAAAAAAAGTTACAAATGGACACGACGAAAAATAAGTTTCGACATCCTCAGGTAGGAGCGAGAGGCCGCGGGTGAAACGTGAGGGAGTCAAAGGTGCGACTTCCTTTCCTTATGAAGCCGAAGTCGGACGGAGACAAAGCGGACGAGTTCTTAAGGGTCCTCCGAACGTGGCTTAAAAGAAATAAAAGGAATAAGAATTAGGAAATAAAAAAATGTGGTTCTGTTATCTCCGACGTGGTTCAAAAGAGGAGGTTAATGGTAATTGGTAACCGTCGACAGGCCTATTCGCCCTCCAGCTTCTCATCCTCTTCACCTTTTATTTCTCGCTCATTTTTTTTTCTCGCTCTCTGTCTTAATCTATTTATTACTAGGCCTTACACACCTGCCCACTCTTTACCTCCTGTCGCCTGCTCCGAACAGCTGGCGTGGAACTATATTTATAGATTCCGCGATTCCATGTTTCAACTAAATCTGATCCTCTGAACTAGACTGGGATTTAGCGCATAGAGGATCGAGTCGCTTTCAAAAGAATAAAATCCAATCTACACGGGAGTATCAATTAAACAATGGAAAAACTTTTGGGAGTGTGAACGCTCATAAAAAGAATAAGGGAAAATAAACACCAGGAAAGTATAAAAAAAAAAGCCTTGATCTTTTTGGGGAGGAATAGAAATAGAAAGAAAAATAAGTAACGCGTGGATATGCTTTCAAAACAAAAGAGCATCTCGGAAGCTCGATCTCAGAAACGAGAACGAGGCAAACGCATGGAGGATAGACTTCATAGACGAATAATGGAGTAGGAGATGGATAAATGATAACAGGATAAACGATAAACGGGAGATAAGGGAATGAATAGAAGAAAGGACGTGACGGGAATATATGAATTACGCGCCGTAACGATGCACATTCCGCGATCGCCCGCCATTACCATTTGTGTCCCGGATTTCGCTCCCAAGTGTGTAAATTACGGCGATTTAGCGATAATTGTCCCGTCAGATGTGGGCGGGAAGAGGGCTCGCGGGCGGGAACATATTTTGTGGGTCTTTTTTTAATAATTGGATTTTATTTGGGGTCGTTTGGTTTGTCGCTATGGATGCGAGCGTATTTTGTTTAATTTATTTATATTCACGTGTATCTGTTATTTTATCTATTTTATCATTATTCTATTTCGAAGCATGTTCTTTATTGATTTAGATGTACGATACATATATTTATTCAATTATTGTTTTTTTATCGTATCGTCATCGTCATCATTATTACTATTGACATAATTTCTATTATTATCGATGTAATATTATTATTGCTGATGTTTTTGAGGAATTTGCTGCGGTTATTTTATGTTTTCGCGTATTAGTGTATACTCTGCGGGAATTTTTGTAGTTAATCGGATAGAAAATTTGGCCACACATGCTGAGTCACGATGCCTGATTGGAGTGGATTTTTGTTTTCGTATTTTGAAATAAAAAAGGAAAAGGGGAGAGGGAGAGGGAGAAAGAGGGGCAGAGGAGGGAAATGGACAGAATAAGTAGAGAGAGAGAGAGAGGGGGAGGCAGGTAGACCAGCAGGAAAATGGGCAGACAGACAGACAGACGGAGATAGACTGTCGGATAGACAGACACACAGGCAGGGAGGCATACACATACATTCATACATACAGACAGACAGATGGACATATCCAAACACGGGGGAGGTAGTTATCCACCCCCCTCCTGTCTATCTCCTCCTATAATAGACCATCCTCCCTCCCCCCTCTCCGCATTCCCCCCTTCCCCCTCCCCCTCTCCCTCTCCCACTGCCCTCCCCCCCTCTCCCCTCCCCTCCCCTTCCCTCCCCTCTCCCTCTCCCCTTCCCCCTCTCCCCCTTCCCCCTTCCCCTTCCCCCTCCCCCACCGCAGGGAGTCCATCGCACGCCCCATTCTGCCGTAGAGCAAAATACTCGCGGGCGTGTGAGGCCTCATCATTTCGGATAACCGGCGGGCTCGGGGCTCATGAGTTATCTGGAGGTAAATCCCCATTAATTAATTTTGTTCGCGTGGAAAGCGTTATTCCTTCATTTCGGCGTGTGGCGGCGATGCGCGCGCGAATCGGGTGATGGAATTTGATTTCCATTTTTTGAAAAAAATGTGAGGGAATATTTTGCGAATGTGTTGGAATAATAAAGGTTGTGGTAAATTAAAACAGAATTGGTGATGTGTGTATGTGTATATATATATATATATATAATATATATATATATATATATATATATATATATATATATGTATATACACAGACATATATATACATACATATATACAAAAATATGAATACATACATACATACATACACACACACACACACACACACACACACACACACACACACACACACACACACACACACACACACCACACATATTATATATATATATATATATATATATATATATATATATTTATGTATATATATATTTACGTATGTAGGTATGTAGATATGTGTGTGTGTGTGTGCGTGCATGTATGTATGTATGTATGTATGTATGTATGTATGTATGTATGTATGTAATTCATATTTTTGTGGCACTTACCTTACATCATCACAACTTTCGTGTTCCAGTCTGCCTTCCTTCCTCGGCTTTCCTTGTTTTTAGAATCCCTTTTTATTTTACTCTTCGTCTTGCTGGTCTTCATCGCCATTTTTTATTACGCGTTCGTGTTCACTTCCTCCGTAATCAGAAATATTACTTTTCCTTCAGCATTTCCCGGAAGAAGAGGGATCCTTCGCCCAGCCCGACTAAAAAGATCTCGGGGATTTTTTTTTTTTTTTTCGTCTATTCGTCCGTTCAGTTGCGTTTCTCCCCTCCCCCTTTCTCCGCCCCCTCCTGCCTTTTCTTTCTATTTTTCCTTTCTCCTTTCTTCGCTTTCTTCTCTCCCTTCTCCCCCCTTCTTTTGTCCAATTTTTTTTTTTTTTCTTTTATTTCTTCTTCCCTTTCCTTCGTCTTTTCTTATTATTTCGATTTCGCCATGTTCTTGTACCTTCTTTCTTCGCCCTCGTCCTTTTCTCCCTCCCATTTTCTCTCTCTATCTCTCTTTTCTTCTCTTCTCTTCCATGTCCCTCTTTCCACAATCTCCTTTTCTTTCTTTCCCTCCCTCCCTCTCTCCCCCTTTTCACCCTCCTCCCCTCTCTCTCCCCTCTCTCCCATTCCCGACTCCCCTCCTCAGCTTCCTCTCCCTTCTCTCCTCCCTCTTTTCCCTTCCATGTCCCTCCGGTTTCTTCCAAACACCCTCCCTCCCTCCCTCCACTCCACCTCCCCCACTATCCCTCCTCCCTCCCTCCACTCCTCCTCTCCCACTCCCCCCTCCTCCCTCCCTCCACTCCCCCTCCTCCCTCTCTCCACTCCTCGTCCCACCCTCCAGTCCTCCCATTTTTCTCTCCCTCCCTCACAAAGCCCCTATCCCTCCCTTCCCCCCTCCCCTTTCCTCCCTCCCCAAAGCCCTCCCCCTCTCCCCTCCCTCCCTCCCCCTCTCCCTTCCCCCCTCCCTCCGGCTTCCTCTATCTCCGCCGTGTTCACCCCCGCGGGCGGTGGCTAATGACATCGCCGCCGCCGCCTTTTGTGGAAGCGCGGAGTGATTGGGACTGATCGGCCGCCCGTGTGGGTGTGTAGGTGTTGGTGTGGTGTGTGTGTAGTGTGTGTGTGTGTAGTGTGTGGGTTTGAGTGAGTGTGTGTGAGGGGTGTGTGTGTGTTAGTGTAGGTGTGAGTGCGCGCCTATGTGTGTAGGTGTTGTGAGTGGGTGTGTGTAGGTGTGGTGTGGTGTGTTGTGGGGATGTGTGTGGTGTGGTGTGTGTGGGGGGGGGGCGAGTGGTATGGATATGGGTGTGGTATTGGTTTGGGTGTTGTATGTGTGTAGGTGTATGTGTGGGTGTATGTGTGTGTGTGTGTGTGTGGGTGTGAGCGTCGTATCTGTGTGTGTGAGGGTGTCTACGCGCGCGTCTGTGTCTCATTCGCTCTGTCTGACCGTCTTTGTCTGGGTGTGTGTACATCTGTGTGTATGTCCATGTGTGTACGTGTAGTTTTCGATGGTATTACTGGGGATAGATGCGGGTGCCAGGTATCGTAGCTGGTATTAGGGGCGCGCTCTTGATTGAGGAGAAGAGGGGAAAAAAAGGCCGAAGAGAAGATGGGGGAAGCGCTGAGGAGGAGGGAGAGGAAAGAGAGAGAGAGAGAGAGAAGGGAGAGAGAGAGAGAGAGAGAGAGAGAGAGAGAGAAAGGAGGAGGGAAGAAGGGAAGAGAGTGAGAGAGGAGGGTAGGAAGGAAGGAAGGAAGGACCGAGGGAGTTGCTGGAAAGGAGATAAAGAAGAGAAGGGGAGATGCTGGCGGAGAAAAAAAGAAGAAGAAAGGAGCGGCTGGGAAAGCGAAAAGAAAGAGGGAAGTGGGGAAGATGGAAATAAAGAAAGAGAGATGCTAGAAGAATATAAGAAGAAAGAGAGATGCTGGTAGATAGAATAAAAAGGGTACTGAAAGAGGAAAAGATGAACGTTCTGAAGGAGAGGGAGAACCTGATAGGGGAAAGAGGAGAGAGTGAGGTTGAACGAAATGGAGAAGGAGAAGAAGCTAACGAAGAAGAGAGACAATAGTCGAGAAAATCAAGAGAAAATAAAGAAACAAAAGTTAAAAAACAAACCAAACAAAGCAAAAGACAGCCATAGCTCAAAACACCGAATAAAGTTAATGAAAGGGAAGAGAGAAAGAGATAAAACGAGAGAGAAAGGAAATGGTAGACCAGATAGAAACGAAAGTAGAGCGGAGAAAAGAGGCCGCCACGATATCTTGGTAGGAGGTCGAGGGACGGATGGTCGGGGTGGGGGAGGGAGTGGAGGGAGGTAGGATCGAGGTGTTGGGAGGGATGGTGGGGGAGGGAGGGAGAGGGTGGAGGGGAGGTAGGATCGAGGTATTGGGGTAGGGGGTGATGGAGGGGGGGCGGAGGGAGGGGGGATCGAGATGTTGGGGGGGGGGGAGGGGAGGTCGAGGGGGGGGAGGCTAGAAGGGGAGGGAGGGATTGAGTGAGGGAGGTTGAAGGGGAGTCGTGATGGAGGCATTGCGTGCGGAGAGGTGGAGGAGGAATCGGTACTGGAGTTAAGTCTTTTTGGAAAAGGCTGATGGAGGCGGAGGCCGAGGGTGATATAAGGGCAGATGGAAGGGGGAGAAGGGAGCAGAGAGAGAAGGGGAGAGAGGGAAAGTTAGGAGAACAAACGCACATTCACTCACACATACACACACACACACACACACACGCACGCACGCACGCACGCGCACGCACGCACGCACACACACACACACACACACACACACACACACACACACACACACACACACACACACACACACACACACACACACACACACACACACACACACACCCACTCACCACCACACACACAGAGAAAAGAGAGAAAAAAAGAAAGAACAAATAAAAAAGAAAAGAAAAGAATGAGAAAAAGAGAAAGAGAAAGAAAAAGCAAAGAAAGAATTGAAGAGAAGCGGGCGATTGGGAAGGACGGAAAAAGCGTGCACGTGGAAGACAGCGAGAGCACAAGTATTCCCAGAAGAAAAAGAATTCTCAAAACCAGACATCTGACAGCTTCTGGTGTGAATCATGGCAAAGGGAGCTTCTTCAAGTCTCCTTGGCGCGAACAAGGTTAGGAAAGGCAGGGGCGAGAAAAATGGGAGACAGAGACACAGAAAGAGATAGGGCTAGAGGTAAAATGGAGATAGAAATAGAGAAAAGAGGTGAAATGGAGATAGAGATAGAAATAGAGAAAGAATTTGAGACTAGACAGGGGCGGAGACAGAACAGAGAGGGATAGAGGTAATATAGAGATAGAGATAGAAATAGAGGAAGAGTTAGGAAATAGACAGGGGCAGAGATAGAGATAGAGGTAAAATGGAGATAGAGATAGATGTAGAGAAAGAGTTTGAGAATACAGAAACAGATAGAGAAAGAAGTAGAGGTAAAATAGAGATAGAGATGGAGTTTAAAGTTAGAGATAGGAACAGAGAAAGAGACAGAGAAGTGAAAAGGGGGAGAGGGAGACAGAAATTTGGCAGAGTGAATGAGTGAGTGAGTGTGAATGACTGAGTGATTTACAGCTACAGTCAGATAGACAGAGACAGAGGTAGGCATATGGCAGACAGCCAAATTGATGATGAATAGATAGGAGGGAGAGAGAGAGAGAGAGAGAGAGAGAGAGAGAGAGAGAGAGAGAGAGAGAGAGAGAGAGAGAGAGAGAGAGAGAGAGAGAGAGAGAGAGAGAGAGAAGAGAACTGACTCAACACCCGCGCGGACACCAAACCCATAAGAGCTTTTACTCCCAAATAAATTTCAATACACTTAACATATACCAATTTTAATTAGTCCCCCCAACCTCCTCCCCCCTCTACTACTTTTTTTATATAAATATAATTTCACTCAGGAGGAGCATCGCTAATGACCCTGCCATCATTATAAAACTAATATGAATAAACCTTCGGTGATTATACGGCATTATGCAAAATAGAGCAACCCCCTGACCCCCCCCACTACCCCTACGCTTATCTCCCCTACTTCAACCCCATCCCAAACCTTTTACCCCTTCCCCCTATTTCCTAACCCAACCCCCAACCCAACCCCAATCTCCTACCCTCTACTCCCTACCCCAACCCCTTCCCCTCCTTCCTACCCCAACCCTTTCCTCTATTATCTACCTCAACCCCTACCGCCTGCTTCAACCTCAACCCCCAACTCCCCTACCCCTACTTCCTACCCCAGTCATTTTCCCTCCTCCCTAACCCCCTAGCTCCTTCCCCTACTTCCTGACCTAACTTATACCCCAACCCCTACCCCTTCCCCTACCTCCTACCTCCTACTCCTCCCTAACCCGTCCCTTTCCCCTACCCCCTTCCCCTGCTCCCTACCCCCGCCCCCTCCCCCAACCTACCTAACCTCAACCCTCAACTCTCCCCTCTCCTCCCCCCTACCCCTTCAGCCCCCATGACCCCGGCGAAGAGCCAAATTTCGGTAATGGAACAAAGGTATCTATCCATATATGTAGATTAGGATGAGCAAAGGATGTTGTAAGGAGGAGGATGTAGGCCTACCCATCCTCCTCCTCCTTCCCCATTCCCCCCCTCCTCCCCCCCTTCCCCCTTCTCCGTGATGCTAGAGGGGGGGAGGGGGATGGCTATTCCATCACTTTCTCGTGACGCGATTCCCAGTAGGGGGGAGAAGAGTGGGGGAGGACAGGGGGAGAGGGGGGTTGGGGTTAGGGAGAGGTGGGGAAATGTGATTGGAGAGGAAGAGCGAAGATGAACGTGGAGAATATATGTTTACAGGCATATATGATGATGTTTAGCGTGTGTGTTTATATGTGTTGTGTATATGTGTGTGTGTGTGTGTGTGTGTGTGTGTGTGTGTGGTGTGTGTGTGTGTGTGTGTGTTGTGTGCGTGTGTGTGAGTTAAAGAATGAGAGAGAGAAAGAGAAAGAGAACTCGGAAAAATAGATAATCAAAAGAGCGAAGAGTGAAATAGCAAAAGAGCGAAAGAACGTAAGAAAGAGTAATCAAAAGAGCGAAAGAGCGAGAGAACGTAAGAAAGATAATCAAAAGAAAGGAGAACGTAAGAAAGAATCCGAAAGAGCGGAGAAGCGAAAGAACGTAAAAAGATAACCAAAAAGAGCAAAAAAGCGAAAGAACGTACGAAAGAGTAATCAAAAGAGAGAAAGAGCGAAAGAGACGAGAGAGCGAAAGAGAAGAAAGAAGAGAGCGAGATAGCGAACGCAAGAAAGAAGAAAGAGCGAGAGAGCGAAGAAACGAGAGCGAGCGAGAGCGAGAGAGCAGCCTCGTGGCCTCTCTCTCCCTCCGTAATTACGGGCGGCCACGCGATAAAGGCGGCCGTTGGCAACCCATCGGCCTGGTAATTGTGATTAACAAAGAACCCCAAACTTTTGTGATAGTTTGGGCTGGACTAGGAATAGTTCATCGATTCCATCTTGTAATCGTTCCCAGCCCTTTTCCTGTTGCCCCCCTCCCCTCTCCCCCTTTTCCCTCTCCCACTCCTTTTCCCTCTTCCTCTTCCTCTCCCTCTCCCTCTCCTCCCCTCTCCCTCCCCTCCCCTCTCCCTCTCCCTCTCCCTCTCCCTCTCTCTATCTCTATCTATCTCTCTATCTCCTTCCTCTCTCCCTCTCTCCCATCCCTTCCCACTCCTCCCCCTATATGGCCCTTGGTTCCTGATCTCGAGGCTTGTGTTATTAATATAGTTGTTACCGATGATGATGATGGGGTGGTATTGTAATGGTGTTGGCAATGATGTTCTTGGGTTTGCTGGTTCTTTGGGAATTTTTCTGTTTGTTGTAATGGTAATGGTGATGATGATGATGGTAGTAATGATGATTAAAATAAGATGATAATAATGATGATATATAACAACAAAATATAAATAATAATGATAATAGTAATAATTATAATAACAATGATAACAATGATAATAATGATGATAATTATTGCTGTTATTGCTAATGAGAAAGATAATAATAATGATAATGATAATATTAATACTAATAATGATAATGATGATTACTGTTATTTTTATTGCCAATAATGATGATAATTATATTATTATGATTATTATTATGATAATGATAACATTGGTATTATCTATTTTTTTTTACTATTACTGCTATTATTCTTTTAGATTTACTATATCACCCTTGTTTTCCTCCCTCTCCTTCCCCCCCTCCTTCCCCCACTTCCAATCCCCCCTCCTCCAGTGCGGCCGCCTCCCATATCCCTTAATTTGATGCCTGGGATGCTGGTGATTAATCCAGATTACGGGCGATTAATATAATTGCTGTACTGTCATGCTTATTGGTCTCATTAGGGGCGGGATGGCGATGTTTGTTCCAGGCGCCCGCACGCCCGCGCAGGATGGCCAGGGGGCGGCAGATGTGCTTGGAGGCTGTGGGTGGGAGGGGTGGAGTGGGTGGATGGGTTGGGGAGTGTGTTGGTGGATTTGGTGGGTGGGTGGGGTGTGGATAGGGTGGTGGGGTGTGATGGGGTGGGTGTGGATAGGTGGATGGGGGTGGATGGGTAGATGGGGGTGTGGATAGTGGTAGGAGTGGATGAGTGTGGATAGGTGGGTAGGAGGAGTGGATGAGAGTGTAGATAGGTAGATGGGTGGTGGATGGTGTGGATGGGAGTAGAAGCTGTTTGTGGATAGTAGATGGGAGCATTTTTGTCTCTTAAGTTCGGCAGGTCCAAGGAAATGGGAAAATAGGCGGAAAAAATGCAAATTGCGGATAAACTGATGTTGATACCGCCACGCTGTTCAACAATTGCAAGGTTTTGTCAGCAGTGTCAGAATAGCTCTGTCATTTGGGTCGAAATTCCCAAACCGCGTAGAGAATTCAGTTCATGGCTCAAAATTCTTTCTGTTCAGTCGCGTGGTCTGTGTTTTCGGTCTCTATTTTAGTTCATTAGCGGCTTTCCCCAACGTCGATGTCTCCATCCCTCCTCGAGAGACATCCAGTCACGGCGCAGAAGTGGATATTTACCTTCCCCCTGTCCTCCTCCCCCCTCCCCCTCCCGTTTTTCTCCCTTTGTTTCTCTCTCCTCTTTGTTGCACTGCGTCTTGTTCTTTTGTTTCGCATTTTTGCAACTCCCCGTTCGGACGGACTCGACCCGCTCCTGCCTATCGGAAATCGATATCTATAAATAGTTCGGAAATCCCTTCTCTGTCAAGCAGCCGTCAATCACTGGGGTCAATTTCCACCCTGGGGGAAAGAAGGTGTTAAAGTCGGCGATCGATTTTCTCGCGTTGTTGTTGTTGTTGTTGGCTTGTGCTTGGGGCGGTCGGATAAACAGTGCGTTGCCAAGCACGCGAGAGGGGGACTTGAAAGGTGTTATTTTTGACGCCGGCGTTGCATGCAATACGCGCGCTCTATGCAGTGATTGTTGATCTTAGATGAAAGGGACGTTTCCGCTGTTTTGGATTTTTGTTTCCTTTTTTTTTCTTTTTTTCTAAGATTTCGTTTCAGGCGGACTTTTTGATATCAAAGGAGTTGCGTTGAGGTTTATAAAAAAAGGAAAAGATGAATATGTGATTGCATCGTACCCCATCATTCTGCAGGGAGTTTTTTTTTTCTTTTTTTAGCTGTTTCTAAAAGCTAACATGATTATAGTGACCAGGTATTGATAAAATGGGGGGCGGGGTGGGGGGGGGGGGCGAAACACGAATCAAGGCAGGTGAAAGGTGTGTATTTTTACTGTAGTCTTTCGTGTTGTCTTCCCCCCGCAAAGAAAAGGTGTGCGTTACGAAATGACGAGGAAGCCGAAAATGAGGGGAACGTGATAAAGAGGAAGAGACGGAGCGGCAACGAGACAGAGATGGATGCGGAGGGGGAAGGGAGAGGGGGGGAGGGACGATGAGGGGAAGGAAAAAGGGAGGGGAACAGGGCCAAGGGCAAGTAGGAGGTGCCAGAGGGTAGGTAGTTAGAGAGGGGAGGGAGAGGGGTGACAGGGGTGGCAGAGGGGTAGGTGAGGAGAGAGAGAAAGAGAGAAAGAAGAGAAAGAGAGAGAGAGAAGAAAGAAGAAAAGAGAAGAGAAGAGAGAAGAGAGAGAAGAGAGAGAGAGAGAGAGAGAGAGAGAGAGAGAGAGAGAGAGAGAGAGAGAGAGAGAGAGAGAGAGAGAGAGAGAGAGGAGAGAAGGAGAGAGGAAGAGAGAGGGGTAGAGGAAGGGTGACAGGGGCAAGGGAAGGTGCAGAGGGGAGTTATTGAGAGAGGAGGAAGGGCGAGTGAAGGGAGAAGAGACGGGGGAAGCACTATGGCTGGGTCGTCTGTCTTAATCATGTCCCTTAAACGTCACACGGGGGAATCCGTTTAAAAAAAGGACCCCCTAAGCCACCCATCCCCCCCCCCTCCCCCCACCGAAGAAGGAAAAAAGAGAAGAGAGAATATAATATACATACATAATTATCCCTTCTTTCTTTCAGATTTTTCTTCTTATGATATTTATCATCATCACCCTCCCCGCCCTTCGTTCCTCTTTCTCAATATTTGCCCTTCGGATAAACTTGCAGAATTTTTGCATATTAATTGATATCTTAGACCGAAGGAAAACAGAGACTCCCGTTTGAGAAATTAGCAACTTGAAAGGGAGTGGAATGTTTGCCTTTTCGTGTATGCTTTGGGGGTGCTGAGATATCCCGTTGAGGGCGCGGGATTAAGATGGTGAAAACTATGTGTCTCAAATATCTTTCGTGGCTGAGATGTATAACGGGGTATGTTTTTTTAGTGTGTTTGTAAGTGTTGATGTATCAGTTTATTTTTTTT
Source organism: Penaeus vannamei (assembly GCF_003789085.1). Lineage (NCBI taxonomy): Eukaryota > Metazoa > Arthropoda > Malacostraca > Decapoda > Penaeidae > Penaeus > Penaeus vannamei. Next base: position 97,447 of record NW_020868360.1, read on the forward strand.
TTTTATTTTTTGTTTGTTATTGTTATTATTTTTGTTTATTATTATTATTATTATTATTATTATTATTATTATTATTATTATTACTATTATTGTTATTATTTTTGGTGTGAATTGAAAGCAGGAGTGGAAATGAGAGAAAAAAAATATCACAAAAAGGTAAAAAACATTAGGATATCGCGGCCTAAATCCACCTCCCCCTTACCCCCAACGCCCCACCACCCCCCAAAAAAAAAAGAAAAAAAAAAATCAAAATTCGAAAAAGCACAATTTATTTCTCACATGCTCAGCTCTTCAAAGCTCGGCTCGGTACGTGAGGTTGCGGGTGGGGGGTAGGGGTGAGGGGAGGGGGGATGTGAGGAGCAGGGTGACTCACGCCTCTTTCTTTAATATATAAGAAAATAACCTGCGGAATAAAAATAATAATAATAAGATAGAAAGGATTTTGTCTGCATTCCGAGTGGATTATTTGTGGAGCGTGGCCGTGTATCAGCGACACTCAAGGCCGAAGTGTTATTGTTTATAAGAAAGGGAAATTGAAGAAGAGAGAGAGAGAAAAAAAGTGAAGTATGTGAAATGACTTCTGTTTTAAGTGTCCGCTTTCGCCGGCTTTGGCTTCGTTCGTCGTGTTTGTTTGTTTATCGTTTTTTTTATCCTGCTTCGGCTTCTGAAGGGGAACCGAACGATATGAAGAGAAATATGAAGTAATACAGTTTTCTACGTCGCACAGCAGGGCGTTTGAGATGAGGGAAGGGGGGGGGGAGGGGGGAGGGGGAGTGAAAGCATGATGCAGCGGTTTTGTTCTTTGCAACGCGAAACTTTTGATGATCAGAAGTTTTAGTGTTCTGAAAAACGAAAACGTTAATCACAGGGGATGTCGTTGTAGGCTGCGCTGGATGAACGGAGATTGAGCCGGGGTTAGGTGAGGCGGCTTTGGTCTTGGGTATCCTCTCTGTCTGTGTCTCTCTTCTCTTTTCTTTTCTCTCTCTCTCTCTCTCTCTCTCTCTTCTCTCTCTCTCTCTCTCTCTTCTCTCTTCTCTCTCTCTCTCTCTCTTTCTCTTTCTCTCTCTCTCTCTCTCTCTCTCTCTCTCTCTCCTCTCTCTCTCTCTCTTCTCCTCTCTCTCTCTCTCTCTCTCTCTCTCTCACTCACTTCTCACTCACTTTTTTCCCCTCCTTATCCTCTCTCTTCTCTTCCATTGCTTCTCTTCACCCTTCACCACCTCTCCCCAATTTTTGTTATGTCCACGCCATTCCTCCTTCGTTTTTTTCTTTCTTTTCTTCTTCCTCCCCTCCTTTCAGTCATCATCAGGCATCCTCATGCCAGACAGTTTATTTTGGCCCTCCAAGTCTTCGCCCCCCCGGCACTCGAGTGTCACGTTTCTTGGGAGATTATCCCCCCTCACCCCACACCCCAACCAACCCCCTCGTTTTGTTTTGTGTGCCCGGGCATTTTTCACCGGGGGGCAGATTCATCTTTGGGCGCGCGGTTCTGCAGATGACAGTGTTTCTCCTATTTGTTTCGGGGCGTCTTGGAAGGAAAGAGGGAGAGAGGGTGGGGGTAGAGGGGAAGGGGAGAGAGAGAGAGGGAGGGGGAGGGAGGGGAGGGAGATAGTGGAGTGGAAGAGGGGAGGGGGAGGGGAGGGAGAGAGAAGGGGAGGGAGGGAGAGAGAGGTGGAGGGGAGGGGAGGGAGAGAGAAGGGGAAGGGGAGGGGAGGAGAGAGAAGGGGAAGGGAGGGAGGGAGAGAGAAGGGAAGAGGGGGAGGGGAGGGCAAAAGAGATAAAGAGAAAGAGATGGGAATGCGGGTATTTATCTTTGTTTTCGATTTTTTTATATTTCGTTCTCATCTTCCTAAATGGCGCCTGGCACTGCAATATCGTATGTTGTTTTATTTTTCACTTGGATATAGAAAAAATGAATAATAAAAGATAGATAAATGACAAATTAATGAATAAAATAATTTTCTGCTCCATCTTGTATCCCATCTCGTCCTGATTGTTAATTAAGCATGGAACAGGCGATCATGAATTTTGAATATCAATCATCGGGCATTAAAAAGGGTGATTTTGGTTTAATTCGTCTCGTGAACAAAGTGTCCAGCGGTGAATAAAGTGCCCAACGCCATGGTTTATGGGCAGAGACAGTCGTTCATCTGCCGAACCACTTTGCCCAAACGACCTTAACGACCAGAAGAACAACCAAACTAGTCGAGAACTTTGGCCGTTTCTGTTATCTTGGCGATTATTAAACCACTCCTCATGGGCTGTCGGCCGGCTAAAAGGCACCATTTGACTGCAACTCCTCCTTTCGAGATGGAAATCTGGATCTTATTAACGATCGGAGAGGCGAGCCAAATATGTTCTCTCCCCTCCTCCTCCCCCCTACCCCTACCCCCGATTCTGCCCTTGCCATGTGTGGGTTGGTTGAAAGCCCGTCTTTGTTGTGGCGGAGACCGAGACCAGGCCCTGGTCTTCTGGCTGTCTCTGTCTGTCTGCCTGTCTGTCTGTCTAGCTGTGTCTCACTCACTCACTCTTCTCTTACTTCCCTCTCCCTCTCCCTCTCCTTCCTTTCTCTCTCCTCTACTCCCTTCCTCTCTCCCTCTACTCCTCCTTCCCTCTCCTCCTTCCTTCCTTTCCTCCTCTCCCTCTCCCTCCCCCTCCTCCTCCCTCCCTCCTCTCCTCCCTCCCTCCCCCTCTCTCTCCTCCTTATACTGCTCCTCCTCCCTCTCCTCGCCCGCACTCAAACGCACAGCCCCGCCGCGCCGACCCCTTCCTCGGCGGGGGCGACTCGCGGCGTCAACTCTTCCGAACGATCTCTAATCAGACGGCCGAGACGCTTGACGGATTGGAGGGGGAGGGGAATGGGGGGGATTGGCGGCGCTTCGGGGGAGAGGTGATACGTCTTGGGAGGCGGAGCGATCGCTTTTGTTGGCGGTGGGATGGCTGCGTCCCCCCCCCCTCACATCCCTCCCTCCTGGTCTCCTTGCGGGTATGAAGGACCCCTCCCCCCTCCCTCGCGCATCCTTCTACTTTTTTTTTCCTCGCTTTTCCTTCCTTCCCTTTTTTTTTTTTTCATCTTGCTTTCTTGGTCAGCTCCACTCTTCTGACCTTTCCCTTCTCTCTCGTGTCTGCTCTTCTCACCCCCCCCCCCCTCTCCAACGTCTTCCCCTTCCTCACCCCAAACCCCTCTCTCTTCTCCCCCCTCCCTTCCTCCTCCCTCCCTCCACTTCCCTCCCCCTCCTCCGTCTCCCCCCCCCTCCCGTGTGGCATTGTGCCTGGTTTCTGCTTGGTCGCCGTGGTCTGTCTGGTCGACGTCGGGCGTGGGTGGTCGCCGGTGGGCTGTTTTGGGCGTTGCAAGCATGTGGCAGGCAATTGCACAAGCTGGCTATGGTGAATCACTTGTATTTTTTTATGGTGAGAGGGATTAATTTTTAGGGCAGAATTAAAATGCTTGTTTTATTTGTGTTGTGATTGGGCTGTGAGGAGGACTAGAATGATTTTTGAAATTATAGGAAGGGTTTTTTACATTTGTTGTGAATAAGGATGGATTTATTTTTATATTATGTGGTTGTGGAGAAAAATAATGATATAGCTATATTGTGTTTACTATTTGAGATGTACACCATGTGGATTGTGAGATGCTATACATAATTTTAAGTATTTGTTAAACTAATATATATTTTTTTGTTTTTGCAGAATCCGTGTGCAGTGTCCAAATAAGGTAAGAGCGATGTCTTCATTTTGGTTTATTTATCAGTAGCATCAAAGACTTGGTATAAAAATATAATGAATTACTTATAAAAGGTCTAATAGAAATGAGAGGTTTAAACCCAAAATTGAATCGGGATTGCTAGCACAAAAAAGGTTTATATATTGTTTTTTCCTTGTCTTTCTCACGTTGAACGAGTCCCTTGCATGCTAATGAAGACGTAATTCAGGCAGTGTGACATCCGCCTTCCTAATTAGGGCGTTATAATGACCAAGGACTGTGCACATGGCAGCGCTGTCACTCCGGGAAAAACTACTGCTTTTCACACATTTTTCCGCGGTAATGCCGGCGATTTTAATACCTAATGGTTATACTCAAGGCAATAGAAGCCACCCTCTTGGTCACACTGGCGTTCACATTTTAATATGCGGGGCGGGAGCAGACGGCCACGAGAGGCGATTTCCACCAAGTGTTTACCGGAAAAAGTATTTACCGCCGTCACTTCGCCAGAAACCAGATCTGTGTGCATCGCCACATAATTTCCCGCCACCGGAGGGCGCGCGGAAATAGCAGTCCGGCCCGAGTTGCTTATTGCGTATAATCAAAATGAAAAGAATATCTAAAAATATGAGAATCGGTAACCTCGTGCCATCGCGCGAGCTCGCTGTCCTGTGGCAATCTGAATTCATAACAGCAAAAAAAAGGTACGTAATGGATTAGGGGTCTGGGCGGGGAATTTTGGAATTATTCCTCTCGTACGACGAGTGCTCGATACGCGTGGTAAGAATAATTAATTGGCGGAGCGTGGAAAAAAAAGTGAGGACGAGGAATCCAACCCCCCAGGACGGAACGGAGGGACCCGCGTATGGCAACAGTGTGTCGCTTGTGTTGTCGATTAGTGACTTTCGAGGAAGCAATTTCGAGCGCATCGTCTTTCGGCAGTGAGTCAATTATCCTCAATTAAGGGGGAAAAGGACGCGCGTGGGGGAACAGACGTAAGAATTATACCTCTGGTCCTTAGGGCACGGACCTGAACGGGGAAAGGAGAACAATAGGAAATGGAGCTTCGAGGACGAGCCTTTGCGCCGTCACTTCGATGGGGTTGGGGGGTTGGGGTGGGGGTTGGCAGGAGCGATCAAACGCCTCGACGCCGACGCGAGTGGATGCGTGTGCCTGCAAGGACAGAAGTGATCTCGTTCTGGTGTCTCCCTTTCTCTCTCTCTCTCTTCTCTCTCTCTCTCTCTCTCTCTCTCTCTCTCTCTCTCTCTCTCTCTCTCTCTCTCTCTTCCTCTCTCCCTCTCTCTCTCTCTCTCTCTCTCTCTCTCTCTCTCTCTCTCTCTCTCTCTCTCTCTCTCTCTCTCTCTCTCTCTCTGCCTCCTCCCTCTCCCTCCTCTCTCTCTCTCTCTCTCTCTCTCTCTCTCTCTCTCTCCTCTCCTCCCTCCTCCCTCCCTCCCTCCCTCCCTCCCTCCCCTCCCTCTCTCCCTCCCTCCCTCTCCATTTCCCTCCCCATCCTTCCCTTTCTCTCCTCTTCTTCCCTCTCCATGATAACCCAACGTAGCATAAAACTCCCTACCTGTATACGGAGATGCAGATGCAGGCAGCCGCAGCGCCCCCCCCCCGCCCCGTCGAAAGCATTCCCCGGAAGCGAGAGTGTTGCGTTCACACCAGCTGCCGAGTCGGGGCGTAAAAGTGATTGTTAAGTTTGTATTCTTCGGCTCGTGACTCCCCGCTAGGAATCCCCCTCCCCTCTCTTCCTCCTCCCCCACCCTCCTCCTCTCCCCTCCTCCCCCCGCTCAGTCTCCCTGGGGGTATCCACGCGATGTGCCCCGTGCTGATCGCCTGGGGCTTAGGAAGTGGGGAGGGAAGGGGGAGGGGAGGGGGTGGTGAGATACAGAGTGAAAAAGTGAGGAGAGAGAAAAAAAAATAAAAGTGAGGGCGATGGAAAAAAGTTATGGTGAGGGAAAAGCAAGGGGAGAAGGAAAATATGAGAGAGAAAGAATGGAAAGAGACAAACGGACAGAGACAGACAACAAACATTAGTATGAGAGAAAAAAAAGAAAAAGACAAAGGGAGAAGTAAAAAAAAAAAAAAAAGAAACAAACATCATCATGAGTCTTCAATGTCGACTGAAAGCTTCCATCGCCGTTATTAATATCAAATGACCGGCGCCCTCATTCAAGCGTCAAGGGACACGGCTTTGTGGCTGGCCAAAGTTCCGCAAATTATTCCGAGAACAGACCGTCATAATCAGCTGGTTTATATATACTGCAGGCGAGCGCAGATCAAGGAGTCAAGTTGTAGACAGAAATGAGAGCATTGATTTTATTGACATTTAAAAAAAATCTATTCTTTTGTTATTGTGTTATTATTATTATTACTGTTATTATTGTTATTATCATTATTATTATTGTTATTACTATTTTTGTAATTGTTATTATTATTACTATTATTATCGTTGTTGTTTTGTTATTACCATCGTTATTATTATCATCATTGTTATTATGTTACTTACACTACTACTGCTGCTGCTGCAGCTACTACTACTACTACTACTACTATTATTATTGTTATTCTCAAATAATGAAATACGGATCATTGTAACACCCAAAGTTGTAACGAGTTGCGAAGTTTGAGCAATCCTGCCCCTCTGCTCCTTGTCTCCCCGTCTGGCTTCGATCAAAGTGATTGATTATGGGTTATAGGTTAGCTCCGTTTCTTGTGGTCGACAGGTTCTGGTTATTAAAGATTTTTTTTTTTTTTTTTTTTTGTTTTGTTTTGTGTGTTCATGATTTTTTTTCTTTTTGGGTAGGAGGGGGAGGCGGGTTTGCGTTTGTGTGCCGGGATGACCGTTAAATTCGGTTAGGTATTTAAAGTTCGAAATATATATATCTTTTGTGCAAGTTTAACTTTGTTTTTGTCTCTCTCTCTCTCTCTCTCTCTCTCTCTCTCTCTCTCTCTCTCTCTCTCTCTCTCCTCTCTCTCTCTCTCTCTCTCTCCTCTCTCTCTCTCTCCTCCTCCCTCCCTCCCTCCCTCCCCCTCCCTTCCTCCTCTCCCCTCTCCCTCTGCCTCCCTCTCCGATGCACTTACCATCAATTAATCTTATTAGACGTCCATGGACCTTGCTTTCCCGGAAGTATTACAATCCCTTTTATTATTATTATTTCTCATCTTCATGCATTTTCCAAGATGTTGATCACACGTCTCCCGGCCTTTGTAAACATGCACGGCCGTTATCCCTCGCTTCCCCCCTCTGCCGCCTCTGCCGCTTGCGTTAACTTGCGTTGAATCGAAAATGTTAATCTGCAGCTCGGAGGTGCGGCATAACTTTTCATGACATCAGTAAAAATGTCGGAGGATCTGGAATACTGATGCTGGGATGAAAAATGCATTTGTGTTGCCTCTCTTTTTATCTTTTTTTTCCCTTCTTTCTTTCTTTCTTTTGTTTTGTTTTAGGGCGGCTTTTTTCGCTTGTGTTCTTTTGTTTTGTTTTTCTTTCTCCTTTTTACTTATTTTCTTTCTTTGTTTTTTCTTGTCGTTTATTTTTATCTGCTTTGTCTTTCTTTTTTTTTTTTCCTGTTCTACATCCTTCTCTTTGTTCACTGTTCTCGTCTTCCGTCTTGTCCTCCTTTCCTCCCCTTTCTGTCTTGTTCTTTTTTCTTCTTGCCTTTTTTTTCTTTTTTTCTCTTTTTACCTATTTTCTTTCTTTTTATGCTTTATTTTTTCTGCTTCATCTTTTTTCTTTTAGTTTCCTCTTCTTCATCCTTCTCCCTTTTACTTATTTTCTTCTTTTCTTTCTTATTCTGCTTTACCTTTTCTGCTTCATCTTTTTTCTTTTAGTTTCCTCTTCTTCATCCTTCTCCTCGTCACTGTTCTCGTCTTCCGCCTTGTCCTCCTTTCATCCTCTTTTTACTCCTCCCCCCCGTCCTTCCCCCTCCTCCTCTTTCCCTCCCCCATGTAGATCTGGCATTTGCCTGCGCCTGCACGTCCCTCAGACGGCTTCTCGACTCAAGAGCTTTCAACTTTCGCCGCGATTTTTATTTGTGTTTCTGTGAGGATACTTGCTTTTAAGTATGAATGCGACAGATGGAATGTTCGTGTGTGTGTGTGTGTGTGTGTGTGTGTGTGTGTGTGTGTGTGTGTGGTGTGTGTGTGTGTGTGTGTGTTGTGTTTGCGTGCGCGTGTGTGTGTAGTCAGTGTGTGTGTAAGCATGTTTTATATATATATATATATATATATATATATATATATATTATATATATAATGGACACACACACACACACACACACACACACACACTCATATACATCAATAATGATATAATAACCATAATAACAACAATATACCTGTATGTGTACTGACATATACATGTACTTATCCCTGCCCGATGTACATACATTGTATGAACGAGATACTTTCACTTTAAACATCACCCCCCCCTCCCCCCTTCCCCCCCCCTCTTCCTCGGCGAGTGAACGAGCGACGCCCGCTGCTCCCGCTGCGCCGAAGGGGCTCCGCGTGCATCTCGAGGGCGTCGTGATGGAGTAGCAGACAGCACGTGCTCCGGCGGGAGTCGCGGGCATCAGGCTCCCCACGGGACAACTGCGGGTATGAAGGGGCGTGTCGGATCGCTGGGCATTTCGGTGAGGGGCGTTGGAGTGTGCTGCGTGTTTGTTTGTGCTGTGTGTGTGTACAATGTGTGTGTGTGTGTGTGTGTGTGTGTGTGTGTGTGTGTGTGTGTGTGTGTGTGTGTGTGTGTGTGTGTGTGTGTGTGTGTGTGTGTTTGCGTGCGCGTGTGTGTGTATGTTCACTCTGTGTGTGTGTGTGTGTGTGTGTGTGTGCGTGTGTGTGTGTGTTGTGTGTGTGCACGTTCGTCGCTGCGCCAGGGCCTCTCGCCGAGCGGGAAGGAGCGAAGGATGCGCGCTCGAATTCCTTTTCTGGACCGGAAATGCCCTCGGCGGATAAATAACCGGTTTGCCATTTCTTTGTCGTTTCTTTGTTTGCGTGTTTCCTTTATTGCTAGTTCGTCCATGTACCAAGTTGAAAAATGTTAAAAACATTTTATTTTGATTAGTTGATTACTTATATGCACGTTTATATACCTTTGTGGATGTCCTTTTCCTCATTATTCATGTACCAAGTTAAAGGAAATACTTTTTTATTTTTTGCTTCATCGATTTTTTTTTATTATGAGATTTTATATCTCTGTGAATGTTCTTTTTTTATTCTTCGCTGAGTCATGTACCAGGCTGAGAAAATATTTTTTTCTCTCGTCTCATGAATCGATTTTTATATGCCCGTTTCCCCTTCTTTCCCCACAATCACGAATCAGCTTAGTCTATTCCCTTCAATTACCAATTACATACAGCATGATTAACGGCTTGTGTGCACGTCACTTCCGGTTTCGCAGAAAGAATAATCGATCAAATGGAATTATCGATTTTTTTTTTTTTTTTTTTGAGAGAGAGAGAGAGAGAGAGAGAGAGAGAGAGAGAGAGAGAGAGAGAGAGAGAGAGAGAGAGAGAGAGAGAGAGAGAGAGAGAGGAGGGGGGAGGTGTATGTATATTAATGAGGTATTATAATGAGGAGGAGGAGGAGAAAAGAAAAGGAAGAAGAAAAAATGGAAAAGGAAGAAGAAAATGAATAGAAAGAGAAACAAGGAGAAGAAGTAGAAGAAAAAGAAGAAATAATGATAATAATCAGAAGAGGAAGAAGCAAGAATCGCCATGTCTAAAAATTTGAACGGAGAGATCTTGAAGTACTTGAACTTAATTTGCCTGTTAATTATAATTGCTTCCTCAAGTTGTTGAAACTTTGGATGCGTGGAGGAGACAAGTGAGAGGCAAAGTTGGTGAACTCTGCTGGTTTATTATTTTCGCCTGCCATTTGTCTCTCTCTCTCCTCTTTTGTTCTCTCTTCTCTCTCTCTCTGTTCTCTCTCTCTCTCTCTCTCTCTCTCTCTCTTCCTCTCTCTCTCTCTTTCTTTCTCTCTCTCTCTCTCTCTCTCTCTCTCTCTCTCTCTCTCTCTCTCTCTCTCTCTCTCTCTCTCTCTCTCTCTCTCCTCTTCCTCTCTCTCTCTCTCTCTCTCTCTCTCTCTCTCTTTTCTCTGTCTCTCTCTTGTTCTCTTTCTTCCTCTTTCTCTTCTCGCTTTCCTCTCTCTCTCTCTCTCTCTCTCTCTCTCTCTCTCTCTCTCTCTCTCTCTCTCTCTCTCTCTCTCTCTCTCTCTCTCTCTCTCTCTCTCTCTCTCTCTCTCTCTCTCTCTCTCTCTCTATCTCTAAAAAATTATCATCACTCAGATTTCTTTCTCCGTGACCAGTCGGCCTCCTTTCAAAATAATGCCAATGATAATGACAATTGTTTGTAAATAATCTTTTGGAAAACGTTATCAAGTCGTTTTACCCCCCCCCCCTTTCCCTGCAAAAGGATTATCTGCAAATAGGAACAAATTACATTCATTTTGCCGTTGACACAAGACGCATTTGAAGGATATGAAAAAAAAGAAAAAAAGTTGCATAAAGGAATAATTTCAAGACAATTTGCAAGATTGCATATGTGTGTGTGTTGTGTTGTGAAGGATCCGGCTTTTATATTTCCCGATTTCAATTTAAGAATGAGGGAGGAGGAGGGGAGGAAGGGAGGGAGGGGAGGGAGAGTGAGAGTGAGAGGAGGAGGGGTAGAGGAGGGAGGAGGGAGGGAGTGGAAGAGGGAGGAGGGAGGAAAGGGAGAGTAAGAGGGGAGGGAAGGGAAAGGAGGGAGAGAGTGCGGGGAGGGGAGGAGGGAGTAGGGCTGAAAGGGAGAAAGGAAGGAGGGAAATGAGGGAGACAGGAAGAAAGGGGAGAGAGGGAAGGAACAACAAAGACAGACATTCCACAAGCCAAGGAAACGATTCTCGCAGATATGCTTTCCAGACAATCGGCCGACAAAAGATTTTTTTCTTCACGACCTTGATTGGGCGTTAAGCATATTGCCTTGGGATCAATTTCCCGATGTTGTTTGACATTTTTTTTCCCTTTCCTTCTTTCCTTTTCAACATGTCATTCCTTTCGGTTCTTAAGGGTGAGAATCGTGTGCGTTTTCTTTTCTTATTCTGCCTTATTGCATGTGGTTATATTTAGGTTCCTTGCCCCGACTGACTTGTATATGATTGATCTTGAGCTTCGCCAAGGATTGAGGTTATCGAAAATATTAATTTATTTTATTATTCTATTTTTCATTTATTTATTTTTTATTTATTTATCTGTTATTATTATGTATATATATAGATATTTTTTTGGGGGGAGCATTTTTTGTATGTGATTAAGATTGATAGTATGAATTAACCTCGATTGGGAAATAAAGGACACAACAATATAAATGATACATATTGAATTTGAAATATTGAAAAGAAAGAAAGAAGATGGATAGATATTACATTTTCAAGATTAAAAGAAAGAAAAAGATAGAGACTAACCTTGCAAAAAAAAAAACATAGATATTATGTTTGCAAGATGAAAAAAATAAACGGAAGAGAGAGAGAGAGAGAAAGAAAGAAAGAAAGAAAGAAAGAAAGAAAAAGAAAGAAAGAAAAAGAGAAAGAAAGAAAAAGAAAAGAGAGAAAAAGAAAAAGAACCGAAGGAGAAAGAGAAAGAGAGAGAGAGGAAACAATAAATTATGATAATCTGCCGTGCTTGCCGTCACCGCAGCGATGCTTCGGCGTGGCGCTGGCGGGCAATCACGGCGATGCTCCGAGACAAAGGTGTTGCGGGGGTCAAGGTCGAGGCGGGGCGAGTCGTGCTGTCGAGGCTGGGGCGGTGGGGGGGGGATTGGAAGGGGGAGGTGGGGGTGGGGGGGATTGGAGGGGGAGGTGGGGGCGGTGGGGGGATGGAAGGGGAGGTGGGTGGGTGGGATGGAAGGGAGGTGGGGGTGGGTGGGGATGGAAGGGGAGGGGGGCGGCCCCTCTTGCTTAAGCTTTTGATTTCTCTGTTTTTTTTTCTCTCTTTTTTGTGGTTATTGTTTTCTCTCTGGCTTTCTGGTTCGCTCGCTCTCTATTTTGGTTCTCTTCTTTCTTTTAATATTCTTCGTCTCTCATCTTCTCTCTCTATCTATCTCCCTCTCTCTCTCTCTCCCTTCCTCCCCTTTCCTCTCTCAATTCCCCTTCCTTCCCCCTCCCCTCCTCCCCACCCCCTCCCCTCCCCTCTCCCTCCCTCCCACATGCACTCATCAAGTTCTATTTTTCCCCCAAACATTTTTTTTTCTTCCTCTTTTTCCTTTTCCATTTATTTACATGCCCCGCACACCAAAGGGATTCCCTCTCCCCGTTAATGGCTGCCGAAAGAGTCCATAACAAAATCCCTTGATATTAGGAACAGCATGGGCAGGGGAGGGGGTGGGGGCGGGGTAGGGAGGGAAAGGAGGGGTACAGGTAGAGAGGGACGGAGAGGGGGATGTGGACGATAGGGGAGAGTAAAGAGGGTATTGAAAGGGGGATATACTTTCCCCCCTTCCCCCTTATCCTTCCCACTCCCCTCCCCCTCCCTCAGTCGTATCTCTACCCTACCCCCCCCTCTTTCCCCTCATCCTGAAGCTGCCCCCGACACCCGCGCATCAACTGCTTGTTACTCTTTATTATAGTAATTTAGTGGTGCTTACGCGGGCGGGGGGGGGGGAGGGGGGAGGGGGGAGGAAACCACGTCCAGCTAATGTTATTCACTGCGCGTTCGGACAGCCCGGTTGTTATTACGGTTTGTAATTGGGGGGGGGGGGATGGGGATGGGAGGGGAAGAGGAAGAAGGGGTTGAGGGAAAGGGAGGAGGGGGAGAAGGGAGAGAAAGTGTGATGGGGGAAGAGGGAGGAGGAGTGGAAAAAAGGAAGAGGGGAGAGAAAGGTGGGTTGGGGAAAGGGAGAGGGGATGGGAAAAAAGGAGGAGGGGGAGAGGGGAGAAAAAGATGTGGGGTGGGGAAAAAGGGGGAGGAGGAAAGTGGAAGAGAAAGGAGATGAGGGGTAGGGGAAAAGGAGGGGTAGAGGTGGTGTGAGTAGAGGGGGAGGGGAGATAGGGGGGGTAGTGTCAGAGGAAAAGGAGGGGAGCGGAAGGTATAGATTTTGTTCCCTGGTTTCCGTTACGAATGTTTGGTAAGTGATTTTGGTCGGGGGGGGGGATGGGGATGGGGGGGAGGAGAGGAAGGAATTTCATCCGAGAGGGATAATTGTTATTATTATTTTTTTTTTTATGAATGATTCGTTTTGCATCGTGACTTTTTATCGCGAATTGTACTTGTATCATTCTGTATTTCTTCTCTTTTGCTTTCCTGTCTGTATTGTTCGAAGTATGTCATCTATTAAAAACTAATAGGCATAGTCGGTGCATGTGATAGTATGATGTATCTTTCTCGCAGAATTCTTTAATGTTTATTAATGTTTTAAACACATACAACTTGTGTTTATTCATGTATCACTTCCTTTATTAACATACGTTGCATTGTTAACATACATTATAGTTAATTGGCCTGCTCGGTGCATGTGGCAGGGTGATAAATCCTCTCCACTGACCTGCACTTTGTTAGAACTAATTCGTGAATTCTTTAATGTAATTCTTTAATGTCTATTGATGTTTCAATCAGATGTGAGTTGTGTTTGTTCATGAATTACTTCTTTCGTTAGCTGTCTGCCTACCTGTTCTAAAACTAATTCGCGAATGCTTTAATGTCTGTTGATCATTTAATCAGGTGTGAGTTGTGTTTGTTCAGGAATTATTTCTTTTGTTAGCTGTCTGTCTACCTGTTCGTGGGATTAATCATGCACAATCAGACCGTCTATTACTAACTAATGACGTCATTTCTCAGCGCGAACGCTTTCTAGTTAGGGCGGTTGTCTCAGCGTGAGCTATCCACACTCCTTGATTGTCTCTCTTTATGGTGTTCTTCCTTCCGCCCCATCCCCACCTTTCTTCCTCCCTTCCCCTACTTGCCCTCTCCCTTGCCCTCCCCTCCCAACCCCTCTCCCTTCCCCTTCCTCTTCTTCCCTTCCTTTCCCCTTTTCCCTCCCAATCCTTCTCCCTTTCCCTCCTTTCCCCTATCCCCTTCCCTCCTCTCTCCTTCCCCTCCCAACCACTCTCCCTCCCCCCTCCCTCCCCTTCCTCCCCCTCCCCTCTCCCTACTTCTTAATCACACTTGCTAAAGCCTGCTCCTATATCACCCTCTTTAATTACCCTTTGCTAATCACCCTGACAAAGTCTCGGCGGCAGTGTCAGAAGGCGGGGTCACACACACACACATGCATGCATGCATACCATACATACATACATACATACATACATACATACATACATACATACATACATACATACATACATACATACATACATACAACACACACAAACACAACACACACACACACACACACACACACACACACACACACACACACACACACACACACACACACACACACACACACACACACACTTCTTTTTCTCGACTTCCCTCTCCCTCTCCCCCCACCCCCCACTCTTACATCACCCCCCACCCTCTCCTTCCCCTTCACTCTAATTCCTGCGCGTCATAGTGACACTAATTAGCACTATTCTAATTGATCCTTAATTAATGTGACGCTGGGAGCTGACCTAATAAGGCCGGTGTCACCTATGTTCCCCCGTGCCCCCCCCCATATGATTCCTCTCCCCTCCCACCATCCTCGTATGATTCTTCCCCTCCCACCCCCCTCATACCCCTACTCTCCCTCTCTCTCAACCCCTCCCTCATACTTCCCCCCCTCCCTCCCTCCTCCCTCTGTTCTCCCCTCCTCCTCTCCCTTCCCCCTCATTCTCTTCTCCCCCCCCTTCCCACCCATGCTCCTCCCCTTCCCTTCCCCCCCCTCCCTTCTCACGGAATCGACACGAGAATGAGTGTGAGACTAATTATTGTCAATAGATTATGGATTATCGTTACCTTTCTCGAGGAGCGACCTTCAGAGAGCGCGGGAGAGAAAAAAGTTGGGCCTGCTTGCTCGCGACACGACGCATGCGCGGATCTGTGCCTGCGAGAGCGACTTCTTGCATGCTGGGAGGGCGGTCGCATACTTGCACGCATGCATTTAAGCTTTCACGTGTGTGAGGAAGCACTCGCACACTTATTCAATTACTCGCATAATAACAAGCTGGGAGCGCTAAATATATTCGTGCACGGACACGCACGTACAGAGGTATAAGCCTGCTTTTGTGCAAAATGGTAACTGTCTGCGCATGCGTGCACCCACACGAGGGCATGCTTTCCGAACTGATTGAAAAAATAACGATCATTAATCAGCGATCTCTTTTTTCTCCCCGTCATATTTATCTCAATAATTTCAGGATTGTATTAAAATGCGGCACGTGTTTTGGGGCCTTTTTACAAAAGCGTTTCCCCGCCCGGCCCCGCTTTGCCCCTGTTTAGCGAGTAGTTTAGGGAGCAATTCTGTGATGTTTTACTGTAATGACCATGGCACTGTTTTATGGCACGGGATCGCCCCCTTTTTTGTTCAAATTATTCATCAACCTCCGGGTTTTGGGGAAAAAAAGAGGGAAAAATTATATGAACAATTCACACGAAGCGATAGTGGAAAATATGCCCGCCTGTATATTGGATGTCGCCGTTATGCGCCGTGAATCATTTGCTGTGTATTTTACGTGGCGAAATTATTTATTTCGAATCGTTTGTATCTCACGCTATTTAGTCCCGATAACACGCTCTGTCTGCTGCTGCTGCTGTGCCCTGGCCGGGGGGGGGGTTCTGGGCTGATGGTGGGGAGGGGGGGGAGTTGGGCTGATGGCGGGGAGGAGGGAGTTGGGCTGATGGTGGGGAGGGGTTGGGCTGATGGTGGGGAGGAGTTGGGCTGATGGCGGGGAGGGGGGGATGGGCTGATAGTGGGGGGGAGGGGCTGGGCTGATGCGGTCTGCATTATTGTACGCTGAAATGGATTACGGGCCATTAACTATCCCGGACGCTTTAGGAATTCTACCAAGTCGACGGCGCGCGGCGACCTGGAAAACAAACGTGACCTGGAAGTGGCGTGACGCGGCGCCCCGTGACCCGGACCCATAGCGGGCGGGGTCGCGTCCCCGGCAGGAAGGAACGGGCATTACATGTTAATTACTCCATTGATCCGGAGGCGACGCCGTAACTGCTGTCTCTCTCATGCTACCTCCGGGGGGGCTTCCTTCTCCCCCCTACCCCCTGACCACCTGCTCTTCCTCCCTTCCTCTTTTCC
Source organism: Penaeus vannamei (assembly GCF_003789085.1). Taxonomy (NCBI): domain Eukaryota; kingdom Metazoa; phylum Arthropoda; class Malacostraca; order Decapoda; family Penaeidae; genus Penaeus; species Penaeus vannamei. The sequence continues at coordinate 113,365 of NW_020868360.1, forward strand.
TTCCTACATGCTCCCTCCTCCCTCCCTTCCTCTTTTCTTTCTCATGATCTCTCCCTCCCTCCTTCTATTTTCCTTCCTCCATGATCCCTCTCCTCCCACCCTCTCTCCCTCCCTCCTCCCTTCCTCTGATCCCTCCTCCTCCCTCCTCCAGATCCCTCTCCCTCCCTTCCTCCATGATCCCTCTCTCCCTCCCTTCCTCTTTCCTTCCTCGTGCCTGTATTTCCCCCCTGTATATCTTCTCCCTCATTCCTCTCCTGTTCCAGCCGATCCTCACGTAGGGGCCCCTAAGACCCCCCTCCCCCTCCTGTTCCCCTATAGAAGCCCCTCCTCCACCTGGCCCAGCCCAAGGTAGCTCCGCATCAGCCTTTGCATCTTCCGCCTCCCTCTCCTCCTCCTCCTCCTCCTCCTCGCTTTGCATCGGTAATCCTCGAATCCCCCATCACTCCCCACTACCCCCCCCCCCCTCCCCCGTCCGTCTCTCTTCTTCCCTCCCTTTCCCTTCCCTCCCCTTCCCCATCCCTCTACCCCTCCCCTGTCCCTCGACCCTCCCCTCCCCTCCCCCGTCCTTCACCCCCCCCCGATCGCGAGCCCTTTGCACCGGTCCTCCCAAAAAGCCTTAAAGCCTAAACCCTTAAAAGCCTCGGCACACATCGCGCGACAGAAGCCATTAAAGCAAGCCGGTCGGAGGGGGGGAGGGGCTGGGGAAGGGGGAAGGGGGGGCTGCTCCCTGTATTCGCTCCCCCTGGCAATCCATCACCCTTAAACAAGTCTGTCCACTCATCTATCGCGCCACGCCCCATCTATCGCTCGCCCCCCCCCCCTTTCTCCTTTTCCTACACCTTTCCTCCTTCACTACGCGTATTTTTGGCCTTCTCTCTCTCTCTCTCTCTCTCTCTCTCTCTCTCTCTCTCTCTCTCTCTCTCTCTCTCTCTCTCTCTCTCTCTCTCTCTCTCTCTCTCTCTCTCTCTCTCCAACGCCCATGCCTTGTTAAAGAGAAACGCATTCGGCGGAAGCCACTTCAGGCAGCTCTTCCCCCTCGGATGACACTGCCTGCGTGTTCAGGGCAGACGCGTGTAACGGCATCTCGCCCTTGCCTGCGGCGTCTGCGTGGCCTGTCTCACCTGCTGCTGCGTCCCCCGGGGGTCAGACGCCGCCGGAGGAGGAGGAGGGGAGGGAGGAGGAGAGGCGGGAGGAAGACGATAGGGAGGAGGGGGAGGGAGCAGTGCAGGGGCACATTGCATCCGCCAGCGGGGTCTCGGCGACCTGTGCGAGTGCCCGAATAGGTACTGACGGTGCCCCAGGGTGTTCAGGGCGGTGGGGTCGCCCGCCCCTCCCCCCCCCCGCCCCCCCGCCCGCTGACGAAGCTCCCCCTCGCTGAACTCTGCGGCATTAGTGGTCATTAGCGCGAGACAACGCCGAGGCAGTTACTGTTTCTTACAGTTGGTTTATGTTAATGATAATTGCCGTACAGTCCCACCCCTTTCTAGACAGCCATAAAATATCTGGGCCTAATTCTGTAGACCTGCGAAATACGGCTTTATCCCCCCCCCCACTCCCTCTTCCTCTCCTTCTCCCTCCCCCCCTTCCTCGCTTTCTCCCTCCCCCCCTTCTTCTCTTTCTCCCCCCCCCCCCGTCAGTGCCATCGCTCCCGCCCGCTGCGATTGCTTTTTTATAGGTTTTTAATGTCTACATCAGTAGCAAATCAAATATCCCGCGGGATTTATTCTCCCCGGCGCGCTTCCAGGGGGTTCGAAACTTTCGTCGGGCGCTATTTTTAGATTCCTCTTGAAAAAGAAGTGCGGTCACCCCCCCCCCCCCACCAACACACACTCTCTCCCCTCTCTTCTTTCGTTTTCATCCTCTTCACATAATTATGTTCTGGGCACACGCATACGCACGCGCGAAAGTACACGTGGACACACGCACACGAGCGGACACAAGAACACATACACGCGAGAAAACGCACGAACACACACACACACACTTAAACAAACAAACACACACACTTAAACAACAACACACACAACAAACCACACACACACACACACACACAACACAAACACACACACACACACACACACACACACACACACACACACACACACACACACACACACACACACACACACACACACACACACACACACACACTGCTGCATTTACGACCCAGGCGCCCTTTACTTCGCGTGTCCTGAGAGTCTCGGTCCGCCGCCCAGGGCCAAAGGGCATGGGCGGCCGGCGAGCGGACAGCGACGCCCATTCGCAGCGTGGCATCGGGGGCGGGAGTTTAATTGAATTTCTGCGTCGAATTTTATTTTCCCGAGGCCTTTATGTTGTTGTTTTTTTGGTTGTTGTATATAATTTGTTATGATCTGGACATTTTGGTTATTGTGTTCCGCTGGAGACGCCTGGAAGACCGAGAGGCATTCGGAAATTTAATTAAAGCGCCAAATTGTTGGGGAATTATTTGCCAGCTTTTCCGCCCGGCCCCAAGACGCCCCTCAGCCCTCCCTGCACGCGTCCGCCACACCTTCCTCCGCCCGCGTGCACTCCAGCTCGCCCACACTCCGCCCTGCTCTGTACGCCCACCCTCAACCCCACCCCACCGTGCATCACCTGATCTACGCCAGCTGCCCGTAACTCACGCCCACCCTAACCCACCCACACACCCTTCCCATCCCACTCCCGCCCGCATCAGCACCCACGTTGCAACCGAGCAGGGCGGGCGGGTGGGGTAGGCGGGTGGGTGGAAGGCAGGTGGGCTGGGAATGGAGGGGGGGGGGAATAGGTGGTCTCCCCGTCCTGGTATATTGGCCAGCCTCTGCCACGCGCTCCGGCCTCGCGTGGGATATTCGCAACAGGCCCGGTCGGCGCGGTGCAGCGTTTAATAAAATGGCTTTCGAAAAGTATGATGCACAGAATCTACTCTTCCGGCGGCGGTGATGGCGGTGCCTTGTATTACGGCGGCTGTTGCAGGACGGGGAGGGGGGGGAGGAGTATATTTTCACAGTCGCGCGACGGCCTCCCCGCTGCCTGTGCTGTGCCATTTCCGTTTTTATTTCTAGAAGAAAGATATCATTCCACGGCCGTGTGCTAATGCATTCGTAACGGCAAATATGATCGTGTGTGCATACGGTAAGGAGAGATGGCGAGAGAGGGGAGAGGGGGATATGCGACCCGTGTATGCCTATAGGCCTCTGTTACCTTGTTTGAATAAGGGAGAGGGGAGCTGCGTTTAGATACTTGTCTGCTGTATTTAGAGTATCTTTTTACCTCTCAGGCGCATACAACGTCGTCTGGAAGGCTCCGTTTATCAGGAAGCTTATTTGGGAAACTTAATTTCGTTGTATACCTAATGGCCACTTGTTACTCTTTCAGTGATGGTAAAATATGATGATAGTAGTAGATATAGCTATATAGAGGGGGAAATAAGGAAGAGAAAGAGAAAAGGAGCGATTGAAGGAATCATTTTTTAAATCGAAAATTATCTCCTCCCACGTAATGTATTTACCTCCTTTAACCCCTCACCCCCCTACCCCCACCCGGAGCATTTTCGCTGACTCCGGCATCCTCCCCTGGCACACGTACCCTAACCTCCGGGCCTTACCTCACCCTGGCTACACTCCACCTGCCGCGAGCCTCGCCCCCGTGGCCGCGCAGACACGACCACCCTTGTGAGCGCCGAGAAGGGTCGTTATTAATTCACGTGGACGACCGGCAGTGCACGGCGCGTTACGGGAGCCAGACGACGACGCAGGGAGAGGGCCGTCTTGGGAAGCAGGGAGGAGGGACGGGGAGGGGCGGGAGGAGGAGGATGGGATTGGGAATGGGGGAGGGAGAGGGAGGAGTGGGGATGGGGAGAAGGAGTAGGGGAGGAAGGAGTAGGAGTAGGGGAGGGTGAAGGGAGAAGAGAGAAAGAAAGTGACGGAGAGGGAAAAGGAGAGAAGAAGGAGAGAGACGAGAAAGAGAAGAGAGACAGACAGACAGACAGACAGACAGACAAAGACAGAGAGAGAGAGAGAGGAGAGCGAGTCTCATTTTACGTCGCGTGCTTTGTCTGTCGGGCGGATGACGTATTCAAAGGTCCGGAATCGATGCCAATTGTTGCCCGCGGGGTTTTGATGTCTTTGTTGATTCTCTCTGTCTGTCTGTCTGTCTGGGTGGCTTTTCCTGGCTCTCTCTCTTTCTCTTTATTTATTTCTCTCCGTTTATTCTCTCTTCTATCTCCTCTCTCCTTTCTCTTCACTCTCTCTCTCTCTGTCTCTCCTCTCTCTCTTCTCTCTTCTCTCTCTCTCTCTCCTCTCTCTCTCTCTCTCTCTCTCTTCTCTCTCTCTCTCTCTCTCTCTCTCTCTCTCTCTCTCACTCTTTCTCTCTCTCTCCTTCGTGGATTGATTTTTTAAACCTCGATTTTTCACGATGGGAAATGTTCCCCGTGCTTGACATGAACGCGGGAGAGAGGGAAAGGTTAGTAATATTTCAGTTATTTTTGACCCAATATATTTTTTTTTTTTTTAACTGTCTGGTGGCGAAACATTTAATATTTGAATTTCGCGCATTTTTCTTTTTGGGCCGCAATCTCCCCTTGCTTCCACGTGCATGCTTACTCAGGCAGTATATTCACTCACTCATCCCTCGTCGGTCGTCGGTCCAGCAGCCCAGTCCGGTCATCCTTTCAGTCAGTCATCGGTCGTCGGTCCGGTCAGTTGCAGTGTGGTCGGTCGGCCAGCTCATGTTGGTCCGGTCGGCGGTCGGTGGTCCGGTCAGGTCAGTCAGTCAG
>NW_020868360.1:118474-155974 GCF_003789085.1 Penaeus vannamei
TCTTCTGCTTGCCTATTCCTTCACGCCTTCTCTCTTCCTTCCTCCCCTCCTCTTCCCCTTTCTCCTCCTCCCTCCTTCCCCTTTCCTCTTCCCCCTTCCCCTTCCTCCTTTTCCCCCCTCCTTCTCCTCCCTCCTCCCCTCTCCTCCTGCCTTCTTCTCGTCCCTTCTTCCTCTTCCTCCTCATGCCTTCACCTCTTCCTCCCTCCTTCTCCCCCTCTCCTCCTCCTCCTCCTCCATTTCCCTCATTCTCCTTCACCATCCTCCTGCCTCCCAACGGCACACTACACGACCACCACCACCGAACCACCCTCCTCCTCCTCTATATTCTCCTCTTATTTCCCCTTCTTTCTCATCCCGCTATTTTTTCCTCTTCCTATTTCTCTCGCTCTTTCCTTATCCGCCTCCTCTCCTTACGCCTTCTCCTCCTCCTCCTCCCTCCCTCGTCTTTATCATCTCTTTCCCCCTTCTCGCTTTTCGTTCCCTCCTCCCTGCCTCTCTCCCTCCTCCTCCCCCTCTTCTCCTCCTCCTCCCCCCCTCTCTCCCTCTCCTCCTCCTCCTCCACCTCTTCTCCGTCCTCCTCCCGCCTCTTCTCTCCTGCCTCCTCCTCCCCCCTTCTCCTCCTTCCTCCTCCTCCCCCTCTTCTCCCTCTTCCTCCTCTCCCCCTCTTCTCCCTCCTCCTCCTCCTCTCCCTCTTCTCTTCCTCCTCCTCCTCCTCCCCCCCTCTTCTCTCCGCTCCTCCTCCTCCTCCCCCTCTCTTCTCCTCCTCCTCCTCTCTCCCCCGCCTCTTCTCCCTCCTCCTCCTCCTCCCCCTCTTCTCCCTCCTCTCCCTCCTCCCTCCTCCTCCTCCTCCCCCTCTTCTCCCTCCTTCCTCCTCCTCCTGCCCTTCTTCTCCTCCTCCTCCTCCCGCTCCCCCTCTTCTCTCTCCTCCTCCCCCATCATTCTCCCTCCTCCTCCCCCTCTTCTCCCTCCTCCTCTCTCCTCTTCTCCCTCCTCCTACTCCTCCTTCCTCTTCTCCCTCCTCCTACTCCCCTCCTCCTACTCCTCCCCTCTTACTCCTCCCTCCTCCCTCTTCCTCTTCCTCCTCATCTTTCACCTCATCCTCCTCTTCCTTTCCCTTCCTCCTTCCTCCTCTTTCTTCTTCCCCATTCCTCCTCCTCCTCCTCCATTCCTCCTCTTTCTTCTTCCCCCATCCTCCTCCTCCTCCTCCTCCTTCCTTCCCTTTCCCCCTTCCTCCGCCATTCTCTTTCCCCTTCCTTCCGCCTTCTCTTCCCTTCCTCCTCCTCCCCTCCCCTCTCCTCCTCCTCCTTCCCCTTCCCCTATCCCCCTTGCCCCTTCCTCCTTTTCCCCCTACCTTCTCCTCCTCCTCCCTCCTCCTCCTCCTCCTCCTCCTCCTCCTTCTTCCTCGTCCTCTTCCTCTCCTCCCTCCTCCTTCACCTCTTCCTCCTCCTTCTCCCCCTCCCTTCTCCTCCTCCTTTTCCCCTCATTCTCCTTCACCACCTCCTTCCACCACCACCACCACCACCCTCCTCCACACCTCCTCACTCCTACCACTCCTCCTCCTCTTCATTCTCCTCCTTATTCCCTCTTTCTCATCCACCTATTTTTCCTCCTTCCTTATTTCTTCTCCTCTTCCTTCTCCGCCTCCTCTCCTCGCCTTCTCCTCCCATCCTCCTCCCTCCTCGTCTTTATCATCTCTTCCCCCTTCCTCCTTTTCTCCCTCCTCCCCTCTTCTCCCTCCTCCTCCCCCTCTTCTCCCTCCTCTCCCCCCCTCTTCTCCTCCTCCTCCCCGCTCTTCTCCCTCCTCGTCCTCCTCGCCCCTCTTCTCCCTCCTCCTCCTCCTCCCCTCTTCTCCCCTCCTCCTCCCTCCTCCCTCTTCCCCTCCTCCTCCTCCTCACTCCCTCCTCCTCCCTCCTCCTGCCTCCTCCCCCTCTTCTCCTCTCCTCCTCCTCCCCTCTTCTCCCTCCTTCCTCCTCCTCCTCCCCTCTTCTCCCTCCTCCTCCTCCTCCCCCTCTTGCTCTCCTCCTCCTCCTCCCCCCCCTCTTCCCCTCCTCCTCCTCCCCCCCCCCTCTCTCCTCCTCCTCCCCTCCCTCCTCCTCCCTCCTCTCCCCTCTCCCTCTCTCCTCCTCCTCCTCCTCTTCTCCTCCTCCTACTCCTCCCCCTCTTCTCCCTCCTCCACTCCTCCCTCTTCTCTCCTCCTCCTCTTCCTCCTCATCTTCACCCTTCTCCTCCTCTTCCTTTTCCTCCTCCTTCCTCCTCTTTCTTCTTCCCCTTTCTCCTCCTCCCCTCCTCCTTCCCTTCCCCTTCCTCCGCCTTCTCTTTCCCCTTCCTCCGCCTTCCCTTTCCCTTCCTCCGCCTTCTCTTTCCCCTTCCTCCGCCTTCTCTTTCCCCTTCCTCCGCCTTCTCTTTCCCCTTCCGCCTTCTCTTTCCCCTTCCTCCTCCTCCTCCTTCCCTTCCTCCTCCTCCTCCTTCCCCTTCCTCCTCCTCCTCCCCTTTCTCCTCCTCCTCCTTCCCCCTTCCTCCTCTTCCCCTTCCCCTTCCCCCTCTTCCCCCTTCCCTTCCCCTTCCCCTTCCTCCTCTTCCCCTTCCTCTCCTCCTCCTCTTCCCCTTCCTCCTCCTCCTCCTCCTCTTCCCTTCCTTTGTCTTTCCCTTCCTCCTTGTCTTTCCCCCTTCCCCTTCCTTCCCCCTTCTCCTCCTCCTTCCCCTTCCTCCATTTTTAACAGCTCCAAGAGACTTCAATTCTGCTCAATCGTCTATGTTTTGTTCAGACTGTTATCTGGGTTACGGATCAGGTCTTGAAGTCTATAAACTAATCGACATATACTAATTGACTCTTGTTATTTCAGAGCATGTATACAACAGAACTGCCGAATTAAGCGAAGCGTTTGATGCAGCTCAAGAATCGACTGGTGAACGCCCAAGAGGAAGAGAGGAGGAGACACTGGAAGCTAGAGATGCTTGTTGTGAAGCTCGTCTGGCAGGGGAGCGAGATTTGTACCGTTTTCAGGTGCGCGGAACTCGGTCACTGTTGAGAAGGGACAAGGAACAGTTTAGTTTTGCTGAGGAGGTCGAAGGCCATTTCTGAGTAAATGACCTTCGTCCTGCTAACCAAGCCATGAGAAACTCCAAGCCCTCTTTACAGGTGACTGTGGTTCGCTTAGTAAGTGACCAGATCGTCTCAGATGCTGTTGCGGTGCGGGAACGCTAGGCTGAGTATTTTGAGCAGTTGTACCAGCTTGATCAACAGTTAACTTGGATGCGGGTAGTGCCGAGATTCCGTTACCGGACCCACCCAGCATCACAGCTGAACTGTTAAATGCTGGTGGTGAACCTTATGGCGCGGGGGTTGCATGCTGTTCTGGCTGCCATTTGGCGGTCCGGTTCCGTTCCCCCTGACCTGTTGAGGGGTGTGGTTATCCCTCTCTGGAAGGGGAAGGGGGCCATATCCTTCTGAGACGTATCAGAGACCATCTACCGAGACACTAGAGGTCTGAGTAATCTGGACTCACTCCTGCGAAGTCCACAATAGACCGTATCATAGCGCTTCGAGTCATTGTAGAGCGCCGTCATGAGTTCGGGTGTGGGCTGATTGCAGCCTACGTCGACCTCAAGAAGGCGTTCGATTCAGTCCATCGGGAATCACTCTGGGAGATCCTGAAACTGAGAGGAATTTCAACAAGGATTATTGAACCATTAGCAAGCCTGTATACTGGCACTGAAAGTGCTATAAAGTGGGGGGGGGGGGGGGGCTGTCGAGCTTCTTTCCTGTTAGTTCAGGAGTGAGGCAAGGCTGTGTCCTTGCAAGCAACACTTTTCAACGCTTGTAGGGACTGGATACTGGGCAGAGCTGTTCAAAGCCATTGTGGATCAACTCTGGGCAATATCAAGGTTTCTAAGCTTGGCTTTGCTGCTGATGTTGCTATTCTATCTGAGTTCTTGGAAACCTTAGTGGTGACTCTGGATGCATTTAGCGATGAAGCGAAGCCCTTGGGTCTAGAGGTCTTCTGGAGGAAGACCAAGATCCAGGATTTTCGAGACTTGCTAGAAGAACCTGCTCGGTCGGTACGTGCTTGCGTCGAGGACATTGAAGTCACAGAGAGCTTATAATAGGTCCTAACGCCGGATCATGGGGTACTGTTGGCGGGACCAAGTCTCCAACCAACGGTTGCACCATGAGACTGGCACAGGACCTGTTAACAATCCGGGATCGCCAACTCAGGCTATATGTCCACCTGGCTCGCTTCCCACAGGATGATCCTGCCCACCAGGGTGTCCCTGCAAGAGTCAGCCCTGGGTGGAGGAGGCCTGTGGGACGACCTAGGAAGTCGTGGCTTAGGCAGATCGATCAAACCTGTCGTGAGGATCTCGAGATGGGCTAACTCCCTGCCCGGCGGCTTATCGTGAGGGATCCTCGCAGATGGAGGAGAAGAGTGGATGCGGCTGTGCGCCCCCGTCGGCGTTGATTCCCCGATGATGATTGACTACATGACGAAACCGCTCAGGTATGATTGCACTTACTATGTACTTAAGAAAGGGAAATATGTCATTTTTTGGTTCTTACTGCCTGGCATCTTAGTATTACTGACCCCCCCTCCCCCAATCCTTGCTCGTTGCTGTAGGAGGGGGGGGGGTCTTAGGAGACGAAGACTGGAGCCCAATGGAGGGGATCACCCCTACCTTAGACCTCAACCCTCGCCTCACCTTAAGCGTTCCACTCCACCTTCGCCTTCCACATCCTCTCCTACACCCTCCTTTCCCTCTGCTCCTCGAACATCTATCCCTACTTCTCCACCTCACAAGATAATCTTTGTTTCTCAGACCTCCCCACCCAACTCCCCTCCTGAAATTCTTAGACATCCTAGACATGGCCCAAGAGAATGTTTCCGCTCCCTCGTCCACCCTCCAATCCCTCTATTCCTATTCCCTCTACATTCAAAGACCTCCTCATGCCTCATCCTCCTCCTCCTCCTCTCCTTCCTCCTCCTCCTCCTCTCCTTCCTCCTCCTGCTCCTCCTCTCTCCTCCCTCCTCCTCCTCCTCCTTCCTCCTCCTCCTCCTCCTTCCTCCTCCCTCTCCTTCCTCCTCCTCCCCTGCTCCTCCTTCGCCTCCTCCCTCTGCTCCTTCTTCCTCTCCACCCCCTGCTCCTCCTTCCTCTCCTCCCCCTGCTCCTCTTCCTCCTCTCCTTCCTCTCCTCCCCGTTCTCCTCCTCCCCCTGCTCCTTTTCCTCCTCCTCCTCCCTCCTCCTCCCTCCTCCCCTCCTCCCTCCTCCCTCCTCCTCCTCCTCCTCCCTCCTCCCCTTCTCTCCCCCTCAAGTTCCTTCCATCCCTCTTCCTCCCACTCTTTCCTAACACACCCCATCCTCTTCTCCTCCATTTGCACCCTCCCCTCTTCGTCCCCCATTCTCCTCTCCCTCCCTCCTACTATCGCAACAGTGTCCTTTTCCTGATCCCTCCCTCCCTGACACTCTCCCTGATACTTCACCACCTTCCCCAGTCTCCTTATCCCATCCCCCTGATTCTCCTGCTGCTTCTCCAACAGCCATCTCTACCCCTGCATTGCCCGTTGATCATTTCGTAATAGCTCTTTTGCCAGTTTTCCCTAAACAATGTTCCTATAGCTTCCCCAGCACAGATACACTCGGTTCCATCCAGTTGCCCCTATGCCCTTAAACCTTTCCTTAATAATCTCTGATCTAGTTCATTTGCACCCCCTCTTAACCCTTTTCCCAATTATTCCTTCTTTTAACACACTATAACCTTTGACATTTAATTTGCTTTATCCTAATCGTTAACTTATTTTTATCCCTTTTCGCCACAATGCTTTACCATAGTGCTATACGAGTTTAGATGTCTAGCACATTTTTTTCAACCATTAACCATTAACCTCTCAGCCAAAATTAATATTTGTTGTAATATTAACCTCTCAGCCAAATTTTTTTTTTTTTTTGTAATATTTAGCCTTAATATTGTGCCCTGATTTATCACTAAATTCGACTGTTGCTGCGCTGAACATGATTTTTACTAAAAGAAATATCATATTGTGCATATATATAATAAGCATTCGAGTATCTTGCTGCTACTATAACCATTGACATTTGGCACGTTCTAATCGTGCACTTATTTTCACCTTTTTCGCCACAATACTTTACCAAAGTCCTCTATGACCTTTTGACATCTAGTACATTTATTTATTCCCTGCCCATTAGTGCTGCGGTATCTCCCATCCACTTAAAAATGGACCAGAATCGGGGTTATACTCAGCACAAAACACACTCATTACTGACGACGAATGAGGTCATAAAGTAATGAAAAATTATGGGTATGAGAAAGTGTATACGCAGGCGGTTGCTATGAAGAGCGGATAAAATAGATAAAGAAATTAGGTCGCTTGTTTGTTTTAAATGCTATTATATGTTAAATAAGAGTACAACATTTTCTCAATGGTGTTAGCAATGTTATATAGTAGATTGAAAAATATTTTGTTTTCATTAAGATAAAGCAATGCTCTCTGTTTGTTTTTTCTCTTTCTCTTCTTTTTTAACATTATTATTACCTGATTTTATTTTTACTTCATTTACTTTTTTATTTGTTTGGTTCATTGATCTCATGTTTTTGTCAATACTTTCTTGTACTCGACCATTATTTTTTCTTTCCCATTGGACTTGCATCAGGCTTCAGTTTACCCTGCCTTTTTTTACCTATAAATCTCAATACTTATGTCATTTCATTTCTAATAATTTGATCAGGTACTATATTGTTTCCTTTTTCCGCAGGTACTACTTGCATGCACTTGCGAAGACCCATGCACGTCCCTGAGTGTGGTTGTGCGTCCGAGTTGCTGCTCAAGATGTCGTTGCCAGCCGCCGCAGACCTTCGCTTGTGTGATGACGAAGGCGACACTTAACACCGATAACTTCGATAACTGAGGAGAAGGAGGAGAAGAAGTAGAAAGAGAAGGAGAGGGAGGAGAGGAGGAGGAGGAGGAGGAGGAGGAGGAGGAGGAGGAGGAGGAGGAGGAGGAGGAGGAGGAGGAGAGGAGGAGGAGGAGGAGGAGAAGAGGAGGAGGAGGAGGAGGAGGAAGAAGGAGGAGAGAGGAGGAGAAGGAGGAGAAAGGAGGAGAAGGAGGAGAAAGGAGGAGAAGGAGAAGAGAAGGAGGAGAAGAAGAAGAAGAAGAAGAAGAAGAAGGATAAATAATATTGGTAATAAATAATATTAATAACTTCGAACAGAGCGATCACCAACACGGGTCAAGTTAAAGGCAAACCTGCGAAAAGTATCTGTGGCTGGTCCAGATGCAATGGACTTCCCAGAGTAGTAGGACCGCAAATATGTCATCAGGACAGTGACATATTCGCCGTTACAGTATAAGTGAATGAGTGTAAATGAAATACACTTCCTTTTGTTTAGAAATGTTCTTAAAAAGCACCTCGCAAGGAACAATACTCTTGTTTTCTTTCAGGTTTGCTGTTAGAAAACTAGTTGAAACAAGGTTATGCAAACAAATTAACAGCCAGTACCTCTCATGAGAAGGGGTGTGAAGTTCCATTCTGTTTTATCCCTTTATTCTGTTCACCCTGACCCCCCCCCCCCGAAGTCGATGGACCTGTGCAAGTGATTCTGTGACAATATTCGATTCATTGTTTGTGTTGAAAATAAACGCGTTTAAAGTGGAGCTACCTTTTTATATATATTTTATGCTTTTATGTGCAGAATCCTGAAGGTGTGAAAATAGATTCGGGAATCCAGAGGAATTTCGCTGCAACCTTAACTCTAAATGTATTTGAGAGAAAGTAATTTTCATATATATTTATCGCCTGATATCCCCCTTTACTATATTTTCCTATAGTGCTATATGACCTTAGATGTCTAGCACATTTATTTTAACCATTAACCATTAACCATTCATATATATTGAGGATTAATCAACCAAAAATTCCCAATATTTACAATTTTATTCTCTTTAAAAATGCACAACTTATTTTTTACAGTTTTGCCATAAGGATTCAATGAAAAATAGTGCTCTATAATAATAGAAACTTACACTGAAGACAAAAAGTCAGAAAAATTATATTTACAGTAGGTTTTTCCTTATATATACAATCACATACAACAAAAAATATTTCCAATGCTCATAATCGAGAGGATATGAAATATATACAGAAATTAATATACAATCCCTATTAAACATTTTGAAAAAAAAAAAACTTCGAAAAAGTATGACTAATTACAATATACATACATAATAGTATTAATTATGCAATGTAGCACATATAACAAAAATGCCCCAACAAAATAATAAATAAATAAAATAATCTAACAACAAAAAGCAAAAAGGAAGATCATCTGCGATCCCCGGAGAGAAAATCCTGAGAATATTTCTTGTCGCCGATGAACATGGCCAGTTTCAAGATGGCGTCGACCATCGGCTCGTACAGGATTTCGTCCTCGCAGTCGTGCAGGTCCGCCGGTTCTGGAAGAGTGGAGGAGGAGAATTAGGGATTAGAGTGATCATTTAAGTGGAGGAGGATGATTAGTAATCGTGATCATTTTTCAGGGAAGGCGGATTAGGGATTAGAGTGATCATTTAAGTGGAGGAGGATGATTAGTAATCGTGATGATTTTTATTTAATTTTTGTTTACTGTATCTAACTTTTCTTCTTGGCTTTCTATAAGTGGATAAAGCTAACAAAATTGGTTTAGGTGGGAAAGGATGTAGACTTTTTTTTTTCATAATTGTCAACCCCCTCCAAACCTACTTCTCAACCCCTAGAACCTCAAAGCTACAAATAACCCCAATTCCCCAAGCTAACATCCCTTCCCTCCTTTCCCTCTCTCTCTCTCCTCTCCCCTACAGCTAACCTTTCCTCTCTCTCCCTCCTTCCCCCCATCCTATAACTATCCATCCCCCTCCCCTTTCCTACAACTATCCATCCCCCCCTTTCCTACAACTATCCTTCCCTTTCCCTCCTCTCCCCTCCTCCTTCCTCCCCTCCTCTCCCCTCCTCCTCCTTCCTTCCCTCCTCCTCCTTCCTCCCTTCCTTCCCTCTCCTTCCTTCCTCCTCCCTTCCTCCCTCCTCTTCCCTCCTCCTCCTTCCTCCTCTCCCTCCTCTCTCCTCCTTCTTCCCTCCTCCCCTCCTCCTTCCTTCCCTCCTCCCCCTCCTCCTTCCTTCCTCCTCTCCCCTCCTCCTTCCTTCCCTCCTCTCCCCTCCTCCTTCCTTCCCTCCTCTCCCTCCTCCTTCCTTCCTCCTCTCCACCAAAAAATCCCCTCCCTCCCCACCCCCCATTGAATAAAAAAAAATCAATCCTCACCGAGCGTGTACTCGACGGTGTCACTGAAGAGCGAGGGCCTGTGCGAGCGGTGCAGCTGCATGGGCGCGACGCAGCGGATCTGCACCAGCGTGTCGAGCAGGTCGTGGGTGTGGGCGGGCTGGAGGGCGGGCGAGAAACGGCACACGATGTCCCTGGCGCTGATCCCCGGCCGCTCCATCACCAGGTTGAGCACGGCCCCCAGCAGGCGGTCCAGCACCCGCCGGTTCAGCGTGCCGTTCAGCCGGACCCACGGGCGCACCGCCACGCTGATCTGCTCGTAGTCGGACCTGCAGGGAGGGAGGAAGGGGGCGGGGTCAGTGAGGGAGGGGTGCTGAGGCGGGGTCAAAGAAGAGATGAATGGGTAAGGAGATGAAAAGGGAGAGAAGGTTAGAGGAAGAAATTGGAGGAAGGGAGAAGGAAGAATATGAAAAAGGAACCGAAAGTGGGAGGGAGAAAAGGGAGGAAGAGACGGTAGACGCCAAAGGAAAAATAGACAAACTTTCTCCACAAACCTACCAACAAAAAAAAAAAAAAAAACTTCCTCCCACAACACACACAAAAACATACAATCACACAACCACCACCCCTACCCCCCAAGAAACCTCCCCCGCCCCAAAAACAAAAATAAAAAAAAACTTACGTATCATGGTGCTGCTTGATCGTCCTCTCCATCTCCTTGGAAGCCTCCTCGTCCTTCCTGTACTTCCGCTTCCTCATGGCCAGGCAGGAGTGGATGTGGCGCACCGACGTCCCGCTGCTTTCCTCCGGGGCTTCTTGGTTTCCGGCTGAGGGGGTGGAGGAAGGGAAGGGAAGGGTGAGAGGGGAGGGGGAGGGGGGGGGAGGGAAGGAGGGAGGAGAAAAAGGGGTGGAAGGGGAGGGAAGGGAAAGGTGTGATGGGGAAGGGAAAGGGAGGGAAGAAAAGGGGAAGGGGAAGGGAGAAGGATGGAGGGAAGGGTGAGTGGGATTGATAAGGGTGAAAGGGGGGAGGGAGGAGAGGAGGCATTGATTTGGGTTGCAATGAGGGTGAGGACATAGAGAAGGGTGTAAAAGGGTGGAGGCGAGGGGTGAGAAGAGAATATAAAAGTGAAAAGGAGGAGAGATGGCAAAGGGGGTAGGAAGGTTGAGGCAGGGGGGGTCATATTGGTGAAGGGAGAAAGAGGGAAGGAAAGAGCGAGTAGATAAGGGCAGAGGGGAAGGGAAAAGAAAGAAGAAAAAAAGTTTAATTTTCATTTAATTCCCTTCCTTTCATGCATAAAGACAAATATGCACTTGACTGGAAGGCAATAACTAGCTGAATGTAGCATGTCTGAGTAACCATGAAGTGCAGCTTTGCCTCCATAAATAAATAAATCTAAATACAAACATTTTTAACAGAATATTGCTGTATTTTGATCTACTACAGAACACCAAAGATCTAGAACATGGGTGCCAAACTCAAAACCCTTCGCCCCACCAATTTTCATTTCAGTTCGTGTCTTGAGACCCTACAAAGGCATATACCTGGCTCCTCTTCTCCGTGATAAAATAAATAAATAATAATAATAGTAAATAATAATAATAACCCCCCCAAAATTTACCCTCATTCTTGACAGAAATCCTCTGCGACCGCCTTGCAGCCTTAGCCTCGTTCTTAGTTGCCTCGTCGTCGTTGACATTAGTACTTGTTTCTGCAACTGCTGCTGCTGTTGTTGTTTCTGTAATTGCTGCTGCTGTTGTTGTTTCTGTAATTGCTGCTGCTGTTGTTGTTTCTGTAATTGCTGCTGCTGCTGTTGTCTCTATCGCTGTCATTGACATCGAAAGCTTCTCTGAGATAGCACTGCCACTGACGTCTTCAAAGGTTTCTCCATTTTCGTTCTCGAGGGCTGAGGAGTCGATCGTAGTGCCATCTGGTGAGGAAAAACGACATTACATAAGAAGAAAGGGGACTGAAGTAGCAAATGAGGGAATGGGAGAAAAAAGAAAGTAAAAGAACAGGTGATCGTAGGTGAGAATAAGAGGATAAGAGGTGCTGATGGTGCAAAAGACAGATAAAGTGAATGTATGATCATAGACAAGAAAAAAAGGGTAAGAAATCGGAAGCGGGGGAATGGGAGAAGAGAGATTAAAAGAAACTGTGATTGTGGGTGAAAATAAGAGAATAAGCGGTAGAAACAAGCGATCATAGGTGCTGATACAAGTAGAAAATAAAAGCTGTAACTGTAGAAAATTATGACAAAGGGAGTGTTGGTCTATTTCTTGTCTTTTCAGTACAATGAATGAAAGTTGAAAAATACAAATAGAACTACTTCTAAAAAGTTCAGCAATATCTACCAAAAAGAAAAGAGACAAGTGGAAAAAAAGAAAGAAAGAGAGAGAAAAAAAAAAATCTACAAGAATTCACCCATTACTATAAACACAAAATGCTTTCTAAATTCAAAAATCACCTTGCAGATCAAATGAAGGTTCTCCTAAGCCCCCTGGAAGATATGATGACGTATGCGTGGTTTGATCTACAGTCATCTCTGAGTCTCCTTCTGTTGTCACGCCTTCTGTTGTGTCTAATGTTACATCTTCCGTTATGTCTAACTCTGCCATGTCTTCCGCTGTTACATCTTCCGTTATCACGTCTTCTATTGCTGCTTCTTCTGTTGCTGCATCTGCTGTTGCTGCATCTGCTATTGTTGCCTCTTCTGTTGCTATGTCTGCTGTTGCTGCCTCTTCTGTTGCTATGTCTGCTGTTGCTGCGTCTTCTGTTACTACACCATCTGTTGCCATGTTTTCCGTTGTTATGTCTTCCACTGGCGCGTTGCTTTCGTTCTGTACCTCCTGTTTGAGAATGAGAGAAGGGTGGTGTGGTTACTGTACACAATAGAGTTGGGAGAGAATTTATATAAGGTAATTTAAATCAATACAATATTTACACACACAAGCACACCCACTCACTCTCACATAAACACACACACACACACATCCAACCCCCATCCCCACCCCAACACCAATAAAGAAACACACAAACAAAATGAAAAACAAAATATTTAAATCAATCCGTACCATAACTTCTCCGCTCTGCTCCCCATTCTCCACTTCGTCCACTTTCCCTTCATCCTCATTATTCTTGCCCGTTTCCACCTCCTTTTCCGGGTTGTTCAGGTTCATCTTGTACACGCCTTGGAGTTTCACGCTCTGTCGATTTCCTCTGAAGGCGCGAAAGGGGGAGTCATCATTATGGGGTAAGGAGACTGGAGGATGGATAGTCAAATAGGCGGATGGGTGGATGGGTAGGTGGATGGGTGAGTGGGTGAGTGGAAGTGGATGAGGAAATAGGTGGATGGATGGATAGATGGATTAGTAGATAAGGTAGAAGGAAGGAAGGAAGGATGGGTAGACAGATGAATAAATGAAAGGAAAGGAGGGAATGAGGGAATAATAGATTGATGGATAGAGAGAAAGTCACATAGATAGATAGATATAAACAGACAGACACATTGATTGACAAACAAATAAAATGATAGAGAAGCAATTGGAAAAGCATACATATATGGAGATATAAACAAATGTAGATCAATGGAAAGACAAACCTTGTAATCTTTCTGGTGTAAATGAACTTCTACTACTACTACTTATACTATAACTACTACTACAACTACAATTACTTCTACTACTATTACTACTACTTCTACTATAACTACTACTACAACTACAATTACTTCTACTACTACTACTGCTACAACTACAATTACTTCTACTACTACTACTACTACTACTTATACTATAACTACTACTACAACTACAATTACTTCTACTAATACTACTACTTCTACTATAACTACTTCTACAACTACAATTACTTCTACTACTACTACTACTACTACTACTACTTATACTATAACTACTACTACAACTACAATTACTTCTACTAATACTACTACTTCTACTATAACTACTTCTACAACTACAATTACTTCTACTACTACTACTACTACTACTACTACTACTACTACTACTACTACTACTACTACTACTACTACTACTACTACTACTACTAACTACTACTTCTACTACTACTACTACTTCTACTACTACTACAACTACAATTACTTCTATTACTACTACTACTACTACTACTACTACTACTACTACTACTACTACTACTACTACTACTACTACTTCTACCACTACCACACCAAAAACAATAATACCTAAACCACAATACAAAAACCAATAAAATATAATGCACAACCCACCTTGTAATCTTATTGGTGTGGATGAGCCAGGGCTTAGTGTACGCCATGGTGACCCACCGAACCAGCGCCACGCCCACCCGCAGCACCAGCCTGGCCTCCTCCATGCGGTAGAGGATGTAGCTGACCGGCCAGGGGCAGTGCTGGTTATACCTCTCCTGCGGAAAGGGTGGGCGTTGAAAGAAATTGTACAGGATATAGATGAAGAAGTGGGTGTGAAAAAGGTGAATGGACGATGCTGTAATATCAACAGTTATTAGGTGAATGGAATTGATGATGAGTGATTATACTGATTATAAAATCAAGGTCATATGAATATTTGTAATGATAATGATATCAATGGTTGTAATTTAAGGCAGTAAGACTATCAAAAAAAAAAAAAAAAAAAAAAAAAAAAAAAAATGATGATAAAAATAACAATAATAACAATAACAATAATGATAATAAACAATAATAAGATCAAAATAAGAATATAAACCACTTGATAATTATTTCTACAAATAAAAAACAAAATACAATCCTAGTGATTAGATTCCTATTTGTCTGTATTTGTGTCCAGGCAAGTTATTAAATACAATACTATATTATGCTGTACAGTATGTATGTGTGAGAGTGCACAGTGTTCATATACAAAATGCATATACGGACATCCCTTCAATCCATTAAATGTTGTCTGATGGATTATATGATCCTCTGTTTTTCAAAAATCTATATATGATCTGTTTTCTTTTGTTTCTGTCCATCCCCCCCCCCCCATTTCCATTTCATCACATTCCTTTTCTTTAAATAATCTTTTTATGCTTAAATAATTCTTGCAAATAAGGACTATCAACTCAAAAGAGGTTTTCTTTTGTGGTTAATTCTTTTATTAGCTTTGAGAAGGTAGAAACATATGCCCATACAACCCATGTTATAATGATGTCAGTATACTATTGATTGATTTTTGTAGTGCATAAATTAAGCTAATAGTGTGGGATGTCTGTATATACTTCTGTGTACTGTACACTCTTTAAATATACTAGACTGCTCAGATAACACTAACACAAATGCACAAGCATACAAACAATCAGAAACACAAATACACACATATCCTCCAGCTCTTCATGTAACAATACGCAATAAAATACATTTAGGCCACATGTACACACATATCCATTATACACCGTACATACCTTGAGCTCGCAGATAGATGCCCCGACCTCCCTGCGCGAGTGGATGTACTCAAACACCTCCTTTACGGAATCCACGAATTCCTCTGCCTCACCCTCCTCTCGCCACTTGTTCGCGACGTCCTCCAACGGGTTCCATATCTCCAGCGTTACCCTGTGGGGGCCGGGGAGGTGAAGTGTGGTTAGGACTATACAGGAAGAGAGAGAGAGAGAGAAAGAGAGAGATAGAAATAAAATGGAAGAGGAATTAAAAATTGGGAGAAGGATAGAAAGAGGGATGGAAAGGGGGAAAGGCATAGAAAGGTAGAGAGGGAGATCAATATGAATGGAGAGGAGAAGCAGAGGGTGAGAAAGGGAGAATACTGACAGACACAGGCTGAGAAAGAGAGGGAACAAGACAACATAAGTAAGCCTGAGAAAATCAGAGAGATCTAGCAAAAGAGAATGAAAAAAAAGAAACACAGAACTAGAGAGAAAGAGAAAAGAAACCAGAGACACAGAGGCACAGAACAAGAGAGCCAGAGAGGCCACCCCTTACTCACCTCCTCCTTTTCTCCAAAGCCTCTGCAACCACACTCTTGGGGAGGGGGAGCAGGAGGTTATCCACAGCCTCAAGGTCATCCCTCGCAATGGCCTCATCCACCTCCTCCTGCAGGTCCGGTGGTGCTCGGAGGCGGATGGTGATGTCGCAGGCGTTGACCACGAGGTGCTCCTGGGCGTGCTGGATGTTGATCTGGTCCACCTCTGCCAGGGTCAGCTGGTCTCGCATCATGTACAGGCCCAGACGGGAGGCCGAGGACTGGCTTTTATTTTGCTGATGGAGGGAAATAGATTGGGAAGTAGAGCGAATGGTTAACAATAGATTATCTGGGAAAAGCTTGGCAGATTTCTCTGATGGCTTGGCTACCTTTCCTCTTGATGGGATTAAATCAACCTAATTCTGGGTAAATTCTGATAAGACTAAGAGTACAGAAAAAAATATGGTTCACTTGTAAATTGAATTTAGTTTACGATATTCAAGATTTTATCATGACCACTTTGATAACATAAAAAAAAACAATATTAGACTAGTGCAAAACAATAACAGTAAGCCTTACAGATGTGCTGGTGATATCAACATCATCGCCTTCAAGTGATGATGCATCCCCTAAAGGGTTGCTGTCCTCTGTCCCTTGCAATGGGTTCTCTGGTTCCTCCACAGTTCTATTTCCCATCTCTTCTGCAGATGGTTCCTCCACAGCTTCATTTCCCATCTCTTCTGCAGATGGTTCCTCCACAGCTTCATTTCCCATCTCTTCTGCAGATGGTTCCTCCACAGCTTCATTTCCCATCTCTTCCACTGATGGTTCTGCCACAGCTTCATTTCCCGTATCTTCCAAAGATGGTTTCTCCACAGCTTCATTTTCCATCTCTTCTGCAGTTCCTGTGGTGTCCTTGGGTGTCTTGGCATTCTCCTCAGTAGTATCTGGCTGGGCCAGTTGTTCCTCCATGACAGCTACTGTTGCACTGTCTTCATTTGTCTGATCAAGCAATGGTGATGATGGTGTCATTGTCCCTTCCTCTTCATTGCCCCCTTCTTCGTGTCTTGCCTTTTTTACAGGTTCCTCTTCCTTCAAAAGTGCTTTTCGTTTACCTCCTTCTGCTTTTGCAGCTGCAACAGTGCTTTCTTCACCTGAGGCTTTTAACTTGGCCTCCTCCTTGAGTCTCTCCTTGACAACATGAGTGCCCTTGGTTCCAGGTTTGACATCGTCTCTGGCCTCCTCGCTGTAAGAGTGTGCCATGTCGTAGCCCCCCAGGGAGTCGCCTACCTCTTTACCAGCCATTTGTGAATGAGATGAGAACCGCCGCAAGAGGGATTGGTGCTGGTCCTCCATTAAGCGTTGCTGCTGGTCCATCATGATGATCTGCTCAGGGATGATGATGTCGAAGATGATTCGTTTGGTGGCCAGAAGGGCAACAATGGTGGCACAGTAGCCGCCCTCATGTAGGATCACCACTGGAACGCCCTCCTCTTGGAATCCACTGCCAATGTCCATGCTGCCGATCACTTGCTCATCCTTGAGTGAAGCAGAAGCAGGATCCAGAGCAGGCTTGTCAGCAGTGTTGCCTGTGACATCAACCTCCTCCTCTGCAGGGAGACAGCCCTCTGTCAGACTCTGCTTGTAGCTCACGTTCTCAATAATGGCTTTATGCTTCTTTGTAATCAGCTGTTTCAGCATCTGCCATGCCTGGCTGTAGATTTCATACTGGTACTGAAATGAAGAATTAAGTAACAGGTCAAAAGTCATTGTAAAATTAATCAGGAAACTGAGTCTTTAATAGATCAACTGATTATAAATCAGATGAGAAAAGAGATAATGTAACAATAGGGCAGAAAAAGAAAATGGGAGACAGAGCAAGAGAAAATACATAATAGAAAACAAATTAACCAAACCAAGCTAATCTAACCCAACAAGAAACATCAAGAAAACAAACAAGATACAAGTATATCTTCAGACCGCACTCACCTTGAAATTAAAGACATGATGATATGTGACAGACAGCTGGAAAGGGGAGGTGGATAGTGGCAGGCAAGTCTGCGCCACCTGTGACCTATTATAACATTTCTTGTAGCTGATCATCTGGTCTTGCCGCATACGGGTTAGAACTGCATTGAGGAGTGCCTGGGGGTACTGCTGGTATGCGAGGTACAGCTGATACGCATATGATTCCCTGTCGTGCTTGGAGCAAAGTGAACTCTGAGGGGGTAGAACAGATATCAATGGCAGATATTTGAAAGGAAAATATATACAGTTAGTTTTTTTTTTTTTCAAATAGTTTAGCTTTCTGATCAAGGCTATCTCAAGTGCATACTATTTTGTATTTATAATCACATAAACACACACAGAAATAATCACCTAAAAAGTAATTAGTGTATATCAGATATAGTAGTATATCTAAATATAGTATATTAAAACAGATTTATTAATGGCCTTAAATATAATCCCAGTGAACAATATATGTCCACAAACTTTCCTATAATACAGCTGATTGGTTTATACAATAAAATATATTCAAAGTGTATTTTCTACATCCAAAAACTTTCCTATAAAATAGCTGTTTGATTTATACAATAAAATTATATGCTTTTCTTTTTTCCATAGTAAATATGTTTGCTTTACGTTGGCATACAAACAGTAAAAACACTTCAAACAAAAATATCTAGCAGAAAATGTATATATGGTTTACAGCCTATGATTTAAAAAAATTTAAGTGCTTTTTCTCTGTCTCTTTTTTCTCTATCTCTCTCTCTCTTACACACACTCTCACTCATACTCTCACACTCACTCTCACACTCTCTCTCTCTCTCTCACTCTCTCTCTCTCACTCTCACTTGTTTTCCCTCTCCCATCCCATCCCTCTTTCTCAAACACACATAAGCCCACAAGTACCCCTACAATACTTACATAGATAAGTGTATTGACAATATGGAAATCAATATCCGACACATTGACGACTGGGCGGAACTTGAGTTTGTTGCGGAGTGAGGACGAAGCCATGATGATGCGGAAACGCTGGTGGAACTCTTCAATAGAGGGTGGCAGGTCAGGACACTGTCGTGACTCACTTGAGGCAAACTTCACCACCAGCCGCTGCATGAGGGCACGGAACATAGTCGCATACACACTCTCGATGTTCTTCTTGTTGCGGGGCACCCGTGGACTCTACAAGGAGGAGATTGTATTTATATGTATTCCTATAGGGAGATTGTATTCATATGTACTATATAAATATTCAACTCTCTTATTTACTTTTTTTTTATAATGTTTCACCACAAGTCAAATACATGAGTTAATATAGCACCAAGAAAAACTGTAGTAACAATAACAATCGAAAGTAAGGAGAGACTAAAGAAAAAGTAAAAAGGGGGAAAAAATAAATAAATAAATAAAAAAATAATAATCCAACCCACCTTAAAATCCGCCACAATGCCGGGATCCTGGCGCACCTCCTCTAGGAAGATGGCCACGTTATCCTCTGTCGTTGGATTCTTCATGATGTAGTTGATCCTCCTTTGGCAGGCACGCGATGTCTTGTTCAAAGACTCCGGAAACCGTTCGTGGAGCATATCTCTTACAAGACTGAAGGTGATCATCTGGCTTCGGATGTTTGGGAAGAGGAAACAAGAGGCCACCTTGCACAACAGGAGGAACGAGTCTTCGGCGGAGGACCAGTCGACTCGTCTGGGGCCAGGATGGGAGAAAGAATTAGGATGGTGATTGAGTAAGTGTGGGAAGCAAAGGGGTATGTGGGGAGAGGTGGATAGAGAAGGGGGAGTAGGGGGGATGAGGGGAGAGGTGGATGAAGAAGGGGGAGTGGGGGGGATGAGGGGAAAGTTGGATGGAAAAGGGAGAGTGTGGGGAAAAGGGGGGTATTAGGATAAGGAGAAAGGTTAAGAGAGAGATAAGGAAGGGAGAGAGGAGGGATGGGAGGAAGAGAGGAAAGATGGGAGGGAGAAATAGACAAAGTGATAGACATAGACAAATAACAATATTAGCAATGTTCTTAAGACTAATTTCTTCCTGATCTTTGTTATCACTTTTATAGATTTTAAGTGAAACTCCCCTTTCTCTTGCCTCCAAATAAAGACTTTATAAACTGACTCACAGTTTATTCATCCTTCGGAGGGCTGCACGATCTTCTTCGTCATAGTAAGGTTTCTTGGGGGACTTTTTGCGCATTTTGAGTTCCCGTTGATAACTGGCTGGCCTGTTGCTCTTGCCCTGCCGTCCGCTTCGCTTCAATCTGCAAGAAAATAGGAGAGATAAATGATGCGATAATAAGAAGGGAATAAAAAATATACATATTTTTTACAAAGCCTATTTTCTTATGGTATAAAATTTTTCAAGATTTTTAACAAACATCAATTTTTTATGGCTTGTTTTTTAAAAAGTAAAGGTTAAAATTGTAAATTAACAACACATGTCCAGTGTGTTGTTTAATATGTTTGAGTTTCATATTCTAGATATGATTTCAGTGTTACACAAATGAACATATTAACCCACTCGCGCCGGGGTACATTTTGTAGCCAAAATTAATATGTTTATTTTTTCCTTGTATGTGACACCCGGGACGAATGGGTTAATGTATATACATCTATACTTACATAAAAATGGAAATTACAGAAATAATAAAGGAAATTAATACTTTATAATATTTCTTTTGCTACACAGATATGTTCACATGTGGAATAGTAACAAATCAAAAGAAATATAAAAATCAATAAAGCTGTAAAATTAACTTCCCAAAATTTTGAATTACCCGCCCCATAAAAAGCTGACATGTCTCCAATAACAAAAAAGAACTTACTTGACAGGAGGAGTCTCAGTCTCCGGTGTTGATACGCCGTCTCTCTTGCGTTTGCGTCCCCGTGGAGCACGAGGAACCATACCCACAGGGATCTCCAGGGTCTTGCCATCAGTCCCCATGCGAGGCTATAGAAAGTGAGGAAAATGATGGTTATGTCTGGGGAGGCATTTTTCTAACATGCAATTCAATTTATGTGAAATAGTGTTCTATTCCAATCTTGTATTCATGTTCTATTCTATTCATGTACATGTATGCATTACATTTTTTCTGTTTTTCATATGATTACTAGTATATATACATTTTTTATTACAGTATTTTCTGACATTCACCCCATCAGCTTATGCAGAACTGTGCTTTAAATCAAGAAATGTGATGTAAAGCCTCTTCTGTAGTTGGTCAATTGTGACAAACAGTTTGAATTGTAAGTTCAGAGACAAAATTTTCGTGGATGTCAGCCTGAAATCCAATGAATCTTTGTGGCACCAGGTTTCCTCTGCTTATCATACACTGGACATGCAAACAGTGATGGAGGATGATACTTATATATTTTACCCTGATCCATTACACATAGTGCATCCAATTAAATAAATGAAAAAAAAAATCTTCCCTATTTGATGCTCTTCACAAGTATCATATCTGCCATGATATTTTTCCTCTATTTCTCTCTACCACACTTTATTCCCATATTTCTTTTCCTCTCCCCCTCTCTCTCTTCCCTTCACCCACTCTCAATCCACCCAAAATCCCCTCTCACCCACTCTCATATCTTCGTGGTGTTCATCAAGTACTGCGTGTACGAGATTGTCCCTTCATAGGTGGCCCTCTCCCCACCCTCAGTGTTGGGAGGCAGAAGTGCTGAGGGTCTTGCCGAAGCTGAGTGACCTGAGTTCGAGGACCAGTTGCGCTTCAGATGGGCAAACATGGCCGAATCGAGTCCTCCTGCCCCTCGTCCATCACCTGGGATGCTACCGTTGTCTCTGTCAGAGAAGGGAGCATATTACAAAATATATTCTGTAACATTTTATGGTAATGTCTCTCCATGGTAATATTTCTTAAGTGAACTTTTTTTTTTTTGTCAGATGACCATTCATTGCAATGACTACTAATGTTAAATATTTCCATCACAATGATTAAATGATGGTTGGGATCCCTGGGCAAAATTACTTAATTCTGGGTCTCAGGAGGAGAGAAGAGAAGAAAACAAAAGAGAGAGGAGAAGAGAGAAGAATGAAAGAGGAGGGAAGAGAAGAGAAACAAAAGAAAGAGAATAAAGAATTGAATTGAATAGAAATGAAGTAAAGACACAAGATTAGAAAGAGAATAAACAAGCAAAGGCACTGGGTACCTTGCTGGAGCCTCTTCTGTACTGCGTGGAGTGAGTGACTCAATGATCTGAGGTTTGCGGTCCAAAATCTGTATTGTAATTTTCTTCCCTTGCATGCAGTTGTGGCCACCAAGAGGTGTGTGCATTGAGATGGTCCACATGTCATACCTGGAATGATAACATAGTTTTAATGAGGTCTATAAATATCTACTATTACCATATGTATGATCCTTTTGGTATCTAATCATTAACTATTATAGACAGAAAAATTTACTGACAAACAAATCCAAACAAAAGAAAGAAAGAAAAAGACAAATTAAGAAAACACATGAACTAACAACTACAACAACAAAATCAACAACAATAAAAATACATAGCCTAAACACCTACACACTCACCAGTACTGAAGCACATCCTGTAAGCAAGAGAAGAAGTATTCTTTCCGGACATATTCCTTGTCAGCTGAGATCTGGTGGTATCCGGGACCCGAAGTGGTTGTGTCGATGAGGCTGGCATGCCGGTTGACGTAGATGAACACCTGGTCCTTTTCCTTCATAATCTGGTGGCCATACTGGAGCAGGCCTTGAGAGAGTGAATGTGAAGTGAGTAAGGGTATTTTGACTAGGTACTTGTACAGAGATTTAATGAAGTATCTGTAGACATATTTCAGGGTATTTTGACTAGGTACTTGTACAGAGATTATCGTTACAGTATATGTACACATATATCTCTGGGTAATGAGATTTGAAGATCAAGAATAAATTAAAGATGATATATGTAGGAAATGGATGTTTAGAGAATATAATATCTATATTCATCATGCCTTAATAGAGCACTTGCTTTTTGTTAATCAAAACATTTTCATCATGCTTCACCTGGAAAAAATATACTGACACTAAAAAGGTCAACTTGTACGTCCTACCCACCCACATAACACAAGCGATTGATCAGGTCAATCACGTAAGTAACGTAACGCCTTCCCTGTAGCAGGGCCTGGCGGAGGTGCGGTGGGAGGTATTTCACCAGCAGGTTTCTCTTGATGGGGTGGTTCATGAAGGCATCGATCTCACTCGAGTAATGGCAGATACTGACCAGCCGGACAAAGATGCAAAGGGGCAACCGCAGCAGCACGTCGCACACAAAGGCCCAGCCACTCTCCGAGTTCATGTGATTTGGCAATGGTGGGATGAACATTCTGGAAGACATAACATTCAATAATATCTGCATCTCTACATGTGTGATTGTAAATATATATCACAATGAACTTAGGAGAAAATTTATAAACATTATAATCCCATTACTGACAATTTTTTCTCTTTGAACCTTTTGCTGAGTTTGCTTAAAGAATACATTTAACATTCTTTATAACATGGCACACCAAACTATACATATTTAACCCACCCGTGCCGGGGTACATTTTGTAGCCAAAATTAAAAAAATCCGGGCAGCTACAAAATCGGCGGGCGGAGCTTCCCCGGAGTCTGTCCGCCCGCCCGGGGCCCGCCGCTTTTGCGCGGAGCACGGCTCCGAGACAGCATCGCACTGGCGGGCAGCCCGACACTATTTTATATATGTGAAATAAACATTCCTTTTAACATAGCACACTATACATATATCAATTATCTTTGTCCACCACCATATCATCTGAATGAATTTCAGAATATATGTGAGTGATAGAAGGTTTTCGTTTTATTTTTCTTCTGATCTTCATACCCAAGACTTATACTTAAAACAATCTTGCTGTACTATAAAAAAACTAGGCCTATTGGGTATTAAAAAGAAGAAAGAAGAAGGGAAAGGGGAAGAAGAAGAAAGGAAAAGAAGAGAAAAGAAGAGGAAGAAGAGAAGAAGAGAAAAGACAAAGAAGAAGAAGAGGAAGAAGAAGAAAAGGATGAAGGGAAAGAATAAAAAAAAAAAAAAAAAAAAAAAAAAGAGAGAACCCCATTATGCTTGAAAACCTACTTCCATGAGAGTTCAGCATAGTAGACCATCGGATAAGTGGACAGGTCCTCGGCGTGGATCTGGGCCTCAGGCGACGAAGAGGCTATAGTCTGCCAGGCTTCCACTTGATCCATGTCCTCTTTTCCAGAGTAACCATAGACAAGGTAGAAGAGCAGCTTGTGGAGCTCGCACATGCGGACGAACTTTGGTCCCAGGCTCCCCTTCACGCCGGCCTCCTATGGGGATGGGAGGGAAGTGTTAGGATACTGGGTCGTGTAAGGTTGTCCTGTTATTTACTCTTTGCTTTAGTGGGTAAGGACTGATAAGACTGAAGGGATGTCTAGTACACACATTAAGCATGTTTGGTTGATGTTTAGGGAATTTCTGTTATCAAGATACTGATTTTCATATTCACAAAGAAAGATCAAGTAACCCTTTCCTTTATTTTTCTGATGATGAAATTAACAAGCTATGTTATAAATTCAACTATCCTTGAAAATGATATTCAACACACCGACTTTCAAAAATAATAAAATTTGCTCCCATTATACAATTCAAACACTTCAAACTTCAAATGCACATTATTTGTAACTTAGAAAAAAAATTAAAATCTTTATAACACAACCCAAACAATACATCCATAATTAATCATCAGTTATTTTGCTTGTTTTCCTAACCTTCTTCACCACAGCTGGAGCAACGCCTGCTTCGGCTTCAGGTGTAGCAACTGTCGTGGTCGACACCTGGTGCATCTGCTTGAGCTCTTGCATGCTGGCCCCAACTGAGCTCTTGTTCATGCGGTCATTCTCCTCACTCATGGCCTTCTTTACCATCTTGGCCGCAGAGCTCTCGCTTTTGACTTTGACTTTGGCGCTTTCTGGACCTGCTGCTGCTCCTCCCTTCGTGCTGCCGCTTCCTCCCCCTCCTCCTCCTCCTGCTCCTCCTCCCTCTGCCTCCCGCTTGGTGTCGGGTGCCGAGGCCAGGAACTTGAGCTTCTGCTGCTCGATGGCTGACTTGAGGTGTGGGCTCTCTGGATGGGGGAATAGTTGAGGTTAGTGGACTTAAATGGTCTACAGAGATTGCATGTTTGACTTATCAATCAAAAATACTAGTTTGGTTAAATTAAGTGGATTGGTTTGGTAAAAGTAGATACATTAATTTGGTCAAAATTAACCCATTCGTTCCGGGTGTCACTTATATGAGACACCGGAAAAAATAAACATTGCCGGGCGTCCCGCCAGTGTGACACTGTATTGGGGCTGTGCTCTGAAGAGATTGCTTTAGTCCAATCGAATAGATTAGTTTTGCTCACTATAATAGGATATTTTGCCGGGCGTCCCGCCAGTGTGACACTGTATTGGGGCTGTGCTCTGACGCTTAAATCAAATGGATAAATTTGTTTGGTACAATCAAAATTATTTAAAAAGTATAAAAGGTACAATCAAATATTAATCACCCCTTTACTCTGTCCACATCATAATAAAGACACTCACCAAACGTGATGCTAGGATGGACCACAAACTGGACCACTTTTACCATGGTGTTGCACTTGAGCTTGACGATGATGTTTTTGACAAAGCCGCCCTTGGAGAGCTTGTCCAGCAGGCGGTTCAGACTCTTTTTGTCCATCTTGACAGCATACCCTTCTTCAGATTCCGCCTGAGAAATGAATAAATATATAACAAATTTGCAACTTCTGGACTACTGTGTTTTATAGATTTGCAACTTCTGGACTCTAGTGTTTGCAATACTAGATATTATGAATTCAAAATATGAAAGTTTCTAAATATTGTCAATATATTTCAATTACCACAGTAATAAACATTATATACTTATTAAATAATACATATTTATAGCATTAAACTTAACACATTTACATCAAACTTCAATTTTTTTCAGCATCAAACACATAATAATGTTAACAGAATATATCAAATTGTACCACTGCATTTTCCTTTTACTATAAAAAGATCCATTGAGATAACTATGAAAATTATCTATCCTTTCCATAATAAAGTATTTACGACCACTCCCACCAACCTGCACAATCATCTTCTGCAACTTGAAAGCGTCGTCGATGACTTTGATCGAGCCGACAGTTTCAATAATCATGTTGGCTCTCTTCATCATGCGCGTTGTGACATGGGGTGAGTTCCTCCGCTGGTTGTTGTACGTCAGCCGGATCTCTTCCAGCATTCGGACAAAGCTGCGGGAGTGTAATGGGTGGAGTTATGAGGGAAGGAGGTGAAGATGATGGAATGAGATAAATGGAGTAGAGAATTGAAGATCATAAAGACTGAGGAGAATGAAAGGTGAGAAAAAAAAATTCAGTGGACAGTTAACCAGCCAATCTGGAGAGGGACTAGGAATCAAATGTGTGGATCTAGAAAAAAAAAAAGAAAATCCCCAATATTCACTAAAAACAAGGTGTACAGACTTTTTCTTACTAACTGCATTCCATATTTGAACTTGACAGAAAAAAGTATGTATTCTTTGTGTAAGAAAAAAAAAAAATAATAACAAAGAACTATAATTTGGTTCCATCTACAGCCACACCAATTTTATCTGTTGCTTCTCAGATTCGCTGCTTCAATTTTTTGCAATAAAAAAAAAAAAAATAATAATTTTTTCTTTTAATCTAAAAATAAGACCAGAACAGAGACCACTGTAAATATTGCCACAATCAGATTCTCGTATTTTTCAAAACAATATGGCTACTTAGAAGCTTTTAGAAGAAGAAGAAGAAGAAGAATATGAAGAAGAAGAAGAAAAAATATAAAATAATTAAAAAAAAATATAATATATATATATTATATATGTAAATATATATATATATATATATATATATATATATATATATATATATATATATATATATATATATATATATATATTATATATATATATATATATATATGTATATATATACATATATATATATATATATATATATATATATATATATATATATATATATATATATATATATATATATATATATATATATATATATATATATATATATATATATATATATATATATAATATATAATATATATATAATATATAATATATAATATATAATATATATATATAATGTATAATGTATAATGTATAATATATAATATATAATATATAATATATATATATATAATAATATATATATATAATATATAATATATAATATATAATATATAATATAATATATAATACATAATACATAATACATAATACATAATAATAATATATAATATATATATATATATATATTATATATATATATATATATATATATATATATATATTATATATATATATATATATATATATATATGACTTCTAAACCTCAAAACCTCACCCTTTATTCTTGCTGTCTCCATCGTCGTCAATGCTCTGGCGCTTCTTCTGGCTCTGGTCCGCTTCCTTGGTGAGGTTGGACGAATCTGCGTTCAACCTCTTCGATTTGGGGATGTTGACCCTGCCCCCCGTGAGCATCTCCAGCCCGACTTCTACTCCTTCTAGGGAATTCGACTCCAAGACGCGGGACACCTCGCCCTGGTCACAAAGGAAGAGACAGGTTTGATATGTGTGGTGGATTTGGAGAAATTTGTAGATGAAGAGAGATTTTCTAAATGGAGAGATGGAGAGAGAGAGAGAGAGAGAGAGAGAGAGAGAGAGAGAGAGAGAGAGAGAGAGAGAGAGAGAGAGAGAGAGAGAGAGAGAGAGAGAGAGACACAGAGAGACAGACAGACAGAGAAACAGAGAGACAGACAAACACAGAGACAGACAGACAGACAGACACAGACATAGACAGACAGACAGACAAGAGATAGACAGACAATCCCATTGTTACTAACCTCCTTTGATGTAGACGGCCCACACACTTCTGCCTTATTAGCCTCCATCATGGCCATCATTCTCTGCCTCTCCTTGCGGAACTCCTGCGTGAGGTGTCCTGTACGCGCATATTTGTGCGACACGTACCGTGATACGCGCTGCCTCCCCACATCCTTCATGAGTGAATGCACTGTGTTCCTGCGTTGGAGGTTGCGGCAGATAGTACGTGAGTCTAGCTTTGTTTGTCCCAAGAGGCGGGCCATGTCCGACTGCGACACGCCTTCCGGTCCCGCCTCTTCCACAACCTTGTAGGCCTGCTGGAGAAGACCGATGCCCCAAACCACCTAAGGGAGAGGAGACGGGATGTCTGGCATTAAATATGGAAAGTGGAAAGTTTGCCTCTAAGGTAGGGTTTGTGAATGGGGGGATTACCTTTGGGGTACACATGAGAAAAAGAATAGGATTGAGAAAAAGGATAGGATTGTGGAGAAGGTTCAATCTGATTCATTGGTTTTGGTCCCTGAAATAGAAATATTTTTTTTCTTTTTGTAGGGGAGGAGTAATTAGCAGAAATATTAAAGTTTTAAAATTTGTGTCAAAGTTTCACTTATAAAGGAATCTGTGTCATGTCCTTCCAATAAAGAAAGAATAATTCAGTTTTCTATCACAATAAATATCAACTAATCATACTATTCTATCCAGCCCTAGCCACAGTCTGAACACATTGCATACTAGCCAGGTTGAGCCACACCACAGCAGCAACCTCCTCAATGGCTGGCAGTAGGCATATCTCATGGCTCACTGCTGAATATTGACTGGTTAACGCTTCACAGCTCACCAATTGGACCACTTATGCTGGCTACCTTAGCTTCCTAATTCCAGACACATGCCTATCCTACTCCAGTATAGCACTAACCAGAGAATAAGTAATATATATATATTTTTTTTTCATTTTCTTTAAAAGCCAAACAACTGAAATAACTATTTCTTCTCATTTCATTTTTGTTTTCTAAAAGAAAAATATCCAGGACAGACAGGTTAAACCTATTACCAATGCAGTAACAATTACAATTAATCAGGCTTAACCTGCTGGATCCGGTTTCATCATGGAAATTATGGTGCTGAAAGTATGGGTAGTGGGTTACATAAGGAGCCAACATCCCGGGTGTGTGGCGCATAGGCCAGGCACGCCTATCTTTAAAGGAAATATGTACTATTTTTTGGTGCACTTAGAACAGAAGGCAAACTATGCCTAATGCCTACTGGAAACTGGAAAATGTTTTCAGTTCTCATAGAGCAAAAATTTTGATCTGTAGATACCAAAAAATACAACTAATCTTTATTTTACAAACTAAAACATTCCATCTACACCTACATTTCCCCTTTCACTACCACTCACCCTATGCTGGTCGAGAATGCCTGGATAGGAGTCATCTTCCTCTTCGTCTTCAACCACCTCCTCTGCCTTGCACACCTCCATGGGGTCGATCTTGGGGTTAATCAGCTCCATGATACGTACAAACTTTTCAGCATCCTTGCCTTTGCACCGCCACTGAGAAGGAGAGGCATCGGGGTACACCTTGCGATAAGGGGCAGTCACATTCTTAATGTATCTGGAAAAGGAGACAAGACAGTGCTTTGAGAATTAGGGAAGTCTTCCATCAACCTATAAATTAACCCACTGATACCAGGATGCTTGTACATATGAACTGTGCATTATGGTTTTGTTTTATTGATCTTTTTTTACACAGACATGGTTCCACAAATACTTGGTCACTGCAGTCAAATACTAGCACCACCTGACTTCACCTGCTTATACTGTTCCTTTAGTCTTTGTGCAAAAAGTTTAATTCTTAAAATCATAATTACTATTCCCAACTTTAAAATAATAAGGTAAAAAGTAAAAAATAAACACATAAATCTGTATAATCAAACATTAAGCAAAACACTAACAAAAATTTTTTCCTGCATACACTTCTGTCGTTTGCATACCTCTGAAATTCTGTACTCTTAAAGAGCTTTCTGCAAGAGGTCTCTGGCATTCCCATCTCTTCCTTGACAGCGGTATAAGGAGCACAATATCCAGGCTTCGTCTTCAGGATCTCAACGGCCCTTTGGATCATCATGATGAATTTTGAGCGCCTCTCGACATAAAACCTGAAATCAAGAGTGAAATAAAAGTTCTTTCCTGGTTTTCTCTTATCGGCTAAATAATACCTACAATTATGATTTTCATCTCCATGGGCTGATAAATATTTTCTCTTTCTTACATAGTCTCCCCTTTTATATATTATACTCAATCTATTTTCTAGAAATAACATCCTCTCCAAGTTCTTAACACATTTCAAGCTCTGTATTTGGTAATTTCTAAATACTGTTCACTCAACTTCATCTGCAGCTAATAGTTCTAAAAAATAATGCTACTACTGAAAAGAATTTCATGCTTATATCAAAATACTAAATATATTTTTCTTGACTCATGAAAGGACATTTGGCAATGTATTGAAAAATACATAATGTAATTCCCTAAAATCAATTCATATGTACAAACTGAATAAAACATATATTGGAGATGACCTACATTTTACAATGCTCAATACCACAAATACAATACCTTTCCTATACATGAACTTTTAAAAAATATATGTCACTGCAATTTCCTTTTTTTCATTCAAATTAAATTCTTATTACCTTCCATTAATAACTTTTTAAAAACTATACCACATCACAATCTATATAATAGAAAATACAAACAAAAAAGAAAAGAATATTAGAGTAAAAAGCAGTCTTCATCCCATATACTTGAAATGGTATATGCATCCTGAAAATAATAAATCATAATGCAAAAATAATGAAAATGGATAAAAATGATTTATGGACTCACAAAAGAAATGTAATAGCTCAACAAAATGCAAAAATAATGTAATGAAATTATTATCATTAAAACATCTTATATTCCATTATAATAGTAATGGAATATTAAAAAAAAATAAATAATAACCCTCAGCCCTAACTCCAAGCAAAAACCTTATCAATATCGTCAGATGAAGCAGGGACCCGTTATAGGTCTGTCCCTTGTGCCCCTTTTGCTGGTGTGGCTGCTTGGTGATCAGGTTGAGCTTCAGCAGACGTTTGCGGTGGTAGAACATCGATTTTGGATTGTCGCCCATGGCCGCTAAGCTGATCTGGGAGATGAGGAAGATTTTTACATTTCCATTTAGGTTTTAATTAAGCAGAGGTCTCAGAGATCATATCGCTTGAAGAGGTTTGCTAATAGGTTCAGAAATGATGCCCAACACTTCATATACTTGCTTTAAGTGTTTCTGGAAATTTTTGCTAACTAGTACCTGGGAAAGCCACAGAGAAATTATTTATCTGTTTTGACCACCAGGGGGCCAACCATATGCCTCAAAAAGGTAAAATTATAATACTTTCTAGATTCAAAGCAACTATGCATCTCTAAAAAACTTTTTGGAATCTAAACACCAACAATCACAGCATAAATCTTCTTTAAAAACTATAAATACAATAAATTTGTCACAACTAGAGTTACATTATCAAATTACACTTGCCAAACCAATAGTTAACTATTTGCCATAATCCCAATTAAAATTTGATCCAACCTGATCTTCCACATATAAACACAGATTTTCGTACCTTCCCTTGTGTAATTTCACCCATGCGACGTGATCGGCCAATACGCTCTAGTATGATGTACTGAGTAAGCGTCAGGTCATAGAACTTGTCAATGCAAGCCGAGATGCAGAGGGCCTTGTTTCGCAGTGTCTGGCTGGCCACAAGCACCAGCTTCTCTCCATACCTATTTGTGAAAGAATATATATAGTCAGTACCTAATACTTACAATAATATCTTTGTAAAATGGAAAAAAAGGTATTATATATTAGCACTATTCTACCATTTATCTATAGGTAAATGGTAGAAAATAGAAAGATACTCTTCTTTGCCTGATAAATCAAAACCTGGTCTTGGCAAAACAAATTAAAGCAAAACAAAAGAAATAAGAAAAAAAAAAAAGAATTCATGTAGGTCTTAGAATTTAAATTCAATAATTCTAAATCAGTATTGAAAGGCATAAACACAACCATAAAATAAATCTCTAATAAATCTTAATATATATGCTGACTCATAAAAGTTAGTCCAAGTAAACAAATAAATTTCTAAATTTTTTTTTACAAATATCAAACAAAAAAACAATACCTTGAACACCCACACACGTATGTAGAATCAACTACAGGAATTTTTTTACCCGTGTTTCTTACTGTGGTAGTGATGCACAGGAGAAGTTAGTGGTAATAAACATATATAAACCTATAACTATACACAATAATTATCACCAATTATCAATCTACTGTCAGTCAATACCAACCTGTCAATGTGTCATCAGTCATCACTAACATACTGTCATACTCTATCAATAATTTATCAACCTGTCACCTTTAATCACAAACCTGTCATTAGTCATCAATCATCATCAACCTGTCATGAATCATTACTTGTCAACCTGTCATCAGTGATCATTAACCTGTCAAATTATCATCAATCAAATTTTCATTGACAATCAGTAACTTATAACCTGTCATCAGCCGTCAAGAAACTATCAACCTGTCATCCGTCATCCCAAACTTGTCAAACTGCCATCCTCACTAAACTGTTAACCTGTCATCACCAACTTGTCAACCTGTCATCCTCACCAAACTGTCAACCTACTTCTCAAACTGTCATCAACTGTCACAAACCTGTCAAACTCCTAAATCATCACCAACTTGCTAAGTGCACCGTCACCTCAATAAAAAGACAAGAGTGTAACATCTTTTTCAGCGGTGATCTGATAATGCTGTGTGTGGGATGAGTCACTGCTATATAAGTGGCTATCCACTGAGCAGTTACGGGCATTCTACTATGTTCATTGCTCCATGCTCTCTCAAACTCCTCCTACATACAGTATTACCAGCTCAATTTACAAAAAAAGAAGTAGAAGAAGAAGAAGAGATGAGAAGAAGAAGAAAGAGATAAGAAGAAGAAGAAGAAGAAGAAAGAAGAAGAAAGAAGAAATAATAATAATAATAATAATAATAATAATAAAGGAGAAGGAGGAGAAGGAGAAGAAGAAAAAGAAGAAGAAGAAGAAGAAGAAGGAAAAGAAGAAGAAGGAGAAGAAGAAGGAAAAGGAGAAGAAAGGGAAGGGGAAGGAGGAAATGAAGAAGAAGAAGAAGAAGAAGAAGAAGAAGAAGAAGAAGAAGAAGAAGAAGACTGTACCTGAATAAACATCTACAGACACATTCTACAAATAGGGAAAAAATAATAATCTTCACTTCAACATATTGCGACAAACTCCTAGGGTCCCTTACTGCTTTTCCACCTCCTCCAGCGTCAGCAACGAGGCAGAATCCGATATGTTGACGCGCTCGTGGTACATCTTGCACGACCCTCGCATGCCTTCGCTCTCATCCTCTACAGGGTGGAATGGGTATATGTCCTTTGGTTCTTCCTCTGGCTCCAGCACGATTCCCAGCTCAGGGTCCATGTGTTCATATCTTTAAGGGTGGGATCATAAAACAATAGGACTGAACATTTATAAATTTAGGTATGTTATTTACAACTGGATATCATATTGAATAAGTTTAAAAAACAATAATAATAATAAAAATAATAACAATAATAATAACAATAATAATAATCATAATAATGCTAAGAATAACAATAATGATGATGATAACAATCATAATAATCATAATCACAATCATCACAATAATCATAAAAATAATCATCACAATAATCATAAAAATAATCATCATAATGAATCATAATAATCATCATAACAATCATAACAATAATCATAGTAAATACAATAACATCAAGGGTAACACAGCAAAATTCCTCACAACCCACTACCCTATACCCTCTATACAACTGCTGCCACAACAACTGCCCTTAGCGACAAAATCTCCCTCACAGGTGAACTCTGATCCTCTCACCTGTTAAATATCTCCAACTTGTCTCTTGGCGTTGGCAGCTCGAAAAGGAAGATCTCTTCATCTTGGACTATAAGCGACCACAAAAATGCCTTGCTGTCACTGTCAATGGGCATGTTGGCCTCGAAGTTGGGCCGCTGTTTGAGGCGAGTCCATAGTGCTTTGGGGGAGGTTAGGGAAGAGATTGGATATATAATGATATGATGAAGCTAGAAAGAGAGAAAGAGAGAAGGGGGGAGAGAGAGAGAGAGAGAGAGAGAGAGAGAGAGAGAGAGAGAGAGAGAGAGAGAGAGAGAGAGAGAGAGAGAGAGAGAGAGAGAGAGAGAGAGAGAGAGAGAGAGAGAGAGAGAGAGAGAGAGATATATCTGAGGTATAGGAGGATAACTAGACTGAATGATATATGCAGACAGATTGGCAGATCAGATATAAACAATGAGTATACAATTTTCATATTTCCAATTTCATATCTATCTGCATTGTTCTAGATGGATCATACAAACTTCATTATATGTTCCATAGTTTAGCCTACCTTCCAAGGTAATTCCATCCAATCCTTCGAGAGCAATTTCATCTTCAAGGTCTACAATGTACTGCAAACCTTGGCATGCCATGTTCGGGCTATAATCCCGGTGACCTGAAAAATATGGGTCTACAGTTGTTAAAAAAAAAAAAAAAAAAAAATGAGAATGAATTCATTTAGAGTAAAAATAAATACAGAATTAATTCATAAATAAAAAATTATAAAACAAAGACAAATTAAGATTTACAATCTCATAACTCATTCATCAATTAATACACATTTTTCATCTACCTATGGCCAGATCTCCTTCTATTTTGTCTATATACATAAATATCTCATCTTATATCACATTCACATTTTCACAAATATATGCTAGAAAAGGAAGAATAAATGCACGCAACCCAACTTCATCTAAGCCAGGGGTTCTCAAAGTGGTCGATGCTGAACCCTAGAGGATCATCCAAGGGGTCAATGACTAGCCAAAGGATCTAAAGGGTGTCCATAAATAAGCAAAGAGTCAGTGAATGTTTACTGGGAGTTAAAGGGAATCACTCAAGCAACCAATTTTAGATTCACGATAATAAATTGACACTGTTAGTATTTTTTATCAGTTCTTTAAATTCAGACAACAGGTCAAAATTTCAATAAACGTTCAGAAACTTTAGAAACTCTGGCAACACTACCTTCAGCCAAACCTCCCCCCCACATCGTCTCTCGCAGCTTTACTGTCCGTACAGTGTGTAATCCTGTACGTGTTGCGCACTGAGCCAGTAGGTCAGTACACTATCAGCATGTGCAAGTGCTGTCCATGAACTGATTATTGTGACCTGAAGTTGAAAAGTGTGTGTAGTAGATGCAATGGCACCTGTTTCCTTTTCATCAATGACTACTTCTACTACTACTTATATTGATTTTGCCAACGTAGTTTTTTCTCTCCTTGAATTAAAAGCTAGGGGTCAATAGAAAATGTGAAACTCCGTTGGTGGTCAATGAGTTAAAAAGTTTGAGAACCCCTGATCAAACCAAATACTGACATTTCAGTGTAACAAATTATAGATTATGGTGGTACATAAACATGTGACCATAAAACATACTTCACTAACAAACTTAATAATAAAAAGTGGTACTGTTATGAATGAAAATATGCGCAGGCTTACTGGCTGAGTAAACTCATACCTCATGCAAAACAGCCAAATAAGATTTATCAATACAAAGTCAATAAATCATATTCGATATCCCACACATTACATCTTTATTTTCTAAAAATCATACAGCTAATTTCAAATACTTTGCTTTGCTACTAATATATAAGGCTTCCTTTATTACTATACCATAGCAGATGCAGCAGTAAATATAACAGCTATCTTAAATGCTCCGAGGATCTGAAATCTTTCAGAGTATGATGTATATGTACCAGTTAAAATTCAAAACCATTCTGCATTTTGTGTTTGTGGTAGAATAAGGGAATCAAAAACTACATGATGAAATAGAATGACAGCCTAAGACTATTCTTTATGGCAATACTTATACAAACTGAAAATAAAGGTAGATATGTAATACTCACTGCAGTTCCTTTGATTTTCACTCTTCACTGATAAATAATCAACTAACTTGCATTTGTTTTGTTGTATATGCATTTATTTGGGGGGAAATGTTATAATATCAAAATACTTGCCATCCAGTTCATTTACAGAGAAAACACCTAAAATCTATCACTTAATCAACAGGACAATCATAAGTCAGGACATTTTAACATTGTTGACCAAGGTTTCACAAAATCCAACTGACTGTAGCAATTTATGATTTTTATGTATATTAGTTCTAATTGGCCACATACACTGGCTATGCAAATGAGAAGATAACAGTTAAATATTCAACCAGTCTAGTCTCTTATCTCCCAAAGTATTTACAGTATGGATAGTATATTTGTTGACTGTTTTGCCAAATTGCAATTAGGCATGGATATACCCTTGATTACTACATAAACAGTTCAGTGTCAAGACATAACAAGGAAAGAGAAAACATCATAGTATAGATTTCCATTCAGGCAGAAGTCCTTTGCATTTCAGCCAACATGATTTGTGCTCCTTTACCCCCTCCCCTACCCAAGAAAAAATTCCCACTCCTTCTTCTACGCATGTTGGATGCAAGCATGTAGCAAAATGGGTAATTGTACAAAATATCTTCGCATGCCCGATCACAACAATTTTGGTATCGATGGATTCTTCTCATCCTGTTGTACACATATATGTAGAAATTCTGCCCCTAAACACCCACATTCTTGGTCTCAATAGCAGGGGAGGGTATGAGAGGTACCAAGGAAATTGTGGGGTAAAATAGGAATAATATGCACAGCATTAGTTACTATATTGCCTAATGAAGGGGGTTGTGCCTACTGGAACCCCACAATGGAAGACAAAGAATCCCATATATTCCCAGTAGGAGAGAGCATTCGACAGACTCGGCATCAGCATCTCGTGCATGTTGATTGAACGCTCTATCATGCCGTGAATCATGGAGGTCTCTTTGTCTTCCATTGAGGAGGTTGGGGGCCAGTAGCCTCCCATGGGGGAGTAGGGGGGGGGTCACAGCCACCTGCATTAGAAATTATAGTGACTGATTCAGTGTATATAATTCATATTTTACCCAGATATTTCCCTGGTACCTCTCAAGCCCTCCCCTGCTATCGGGGCCAATATTCATGCTAATGGGGTGTTTCCATGGCATGACCTCGATATATTTAGATAACAGTGTGAGAAGAATCCCTCAATACCAAAATCGAAGTGATCGGTTACGCGAATGTACTCTGAAAAATTACCGTCCAATGTAACATATACTTAATAAACAGACCACTACCCTAGAATGCACCCAGACCTCTTTCATGGCAATTGCATGTTATATATCTGCTTTTCGCATTAGCTACAACACAACATTATGATAATAAAACAATATGACACTATGAAACTGTCCTGTACCATTTCATCATCACAAAAATAAAGAAAACATTACAAAACCGCATCATTTTACACCCAAACTTACCCTTCACATATAAATTGAACAATCAGTCGTATTTCACTCAGCACTACATCTTCAGCAACGCAAATGAACCATTATTTTATCGCCCTTTTCACTCCCACAAGAAGCTGACGACACATGCTGGACGTAAACAATAACAAACCGAGACTTAGTTACGGGTCGAGTTCTGTCGAAAATTTTCTCGGTGTCTTTAAGTACGGGTTGTGTAACGTTGAAATTGGACGGATGATTAAAGATTATTGTTGCAGTAAAGATGATAATGAAGGTTATTATGATAGTAATATTAATGATGGAGACAATAACGTTGAGAATTAAAAGCGGTTACGATGGTGGTGGTGATGACGGAGATGATAATAATGATAATCTGTTTATTATAGTAATATAAATGATGTTGAGAATTTATGGTGGTTACGATGATGATGGTGATGACGGAGATGATAATGATAAGAAAATGATAATAATGATAATGATAATAACAATAATGATAATAAAACAATAACAAAACAAAAATGATGCTGATAATAGTAAATAATATAATAGTAATAATGATAATAATAATAATAATGATAGTAATAATAATATATAATAATAATAATAATAATAATAATAATAATAATAATAATAATAATAATAATAATAATAATAATAATAATAATAATAATAATAATAATAATAATAATAATGATAATAATAATAATGATAACAATAATGATAATAATAATAATAATAATAATAATAATAATAATAACAACAACAACAAAATGATATAATAATAATAATGGTAATAATAATAATAATAATGATAAT
>NW_020868360.1:160974-185974 GCF_003789085.1 Penaeus vannamei
TTATTAATGTATTATCATTATTCTTACGTTTAAGAAAATACTTTTCATTTTGAGGAAGAGAGAGAGAAGAGAGAAGGGGGGGGGCGAGAGAGAGAAAAGAGAATGAGGGAAAGGAGAAAGAGAGGAAGAAAGAAGAAGGGGAGAAAGGAGGAGAGGGGGGAGGGAGAGAGAGGGGAAAGGAGGGAGAGAGAGAGAGAGACACAGAGAGAGAGAGAGAAAAGAGAAAGAAAGCGCCGAGAGAGAGTGAGGGGAGACAAAGAGAGAGAAGAGAGAGGGGGGGGGGAAGAGAGGGAGGGAGGGGAGAGGAGCGAAAATGAGAGAGTGAGGGGGAGAGGGAAAGACAGAGAGAAAGAGAAGGAGGGGTGAGGGGAGAAAAGAGACAGGGAGAGGGAGAAGAGAGAGAGAGAAGAGCCAGACAGACCGAGAGAGAGACAGCGAGTCAGAGACACAGCGAAAGAAAAAGAAAGAAAGAGAGAGCGCGCCGGAGAAAGAAAGAGAGAGAGAGAGAGAGAAAAAAAAGAAAATCGAATGCATCCAGAACTGTAATCGGAACCCCCCTAACCTCGCCAAACGAACAATTGACCCCGACCAGACATTCGAAAGAAAAGACGAAAGACTGAGACACAAGGCGAACGAGAAATCATACGAGAGAGAAATAAAATGAGACAAAAAGAGAAAGAGAGAGAGAGAGAGAAAGAAAGAAAGAAAAAAGAAGTTATTTGTGATTGTAGAGATGAAAGGAAAGGTTATTTGTGAATACCCCGGGCGGGCTGGCGGGAAGCAGCTGGGAGGCGCCATCAAGCTCGCATGGCGGAGGGTTAACTTATTAAAAACAAAACAACGCCATTAATCTATATCGCAGAGGGCGAGGTTGCAGAAACAAAAGCCTCTATTGATATGAGAACTCGACAATATCCATTCCTTTTCCCGAATCCTAGAGAGAGAGAGAGAGAGAGAGAAAGAAAAGAAGGTAAAAAAAAAAAAAAAAAAAAAAAATAGGTTCGGTGTCCCTATTAATCACGAACTAACGCGAGTATAGAAGAGCATTCAAGTGTGACAGACAATTTTCTAATGAGCGTTAACATACGCGTTGACGGAGAGGCAGACGCGCGGCCGCCACTCAGCGCCACGCTCTTTGATAATTCTTTTTTTTTTTCTTTTAATTCTTCTTCTTCTTCTTCTTCTCTCTCTCTTTCTTTCTCTCTCTCTGTCTGTCTGTCTCTGTCTCTCTCTCGTCTTTCTTTGACTTTCTCTCTCTCTCTCTCTCTCTCTCTCTCTCTCTCTCTCTCTCTCTCTCTCTCTCTCTCTCTCTCTCTCTCTCTCTCTCTCTCTCTCTTTAACCTCTTCCCCTCACCTTTCCACGTTTTTCTTCTCTCTCTCTTATTTTCTTTCTTTTTTTGCTTATATTCCCTTTTCTTTGCCCTTGTTTGGTCTTTCTCTTCGTTCTTTCACCCTCCTCTTGCTTTCCCTTCCCTTATTCCACTCTCCTTTCTTCCCCCTTCCATCTCCCTCTTTTTCACCTCTCCCTCCCCCCTCCCCCCCCCCCATTCGTCGCTCTTCTAAATTAAACTTCGGTTTATGAATCCTATCTTTTAAACTTCTTTTTCTTCTTCCCCCCATCAAACCTCTCTCTTTTTTTCTTTCTCTTTTTGTTTTTCTTCCATCTCTCTCTTTCTCTATAAAGCATTAAAAAAGAGAGAAAAAGAAAAAAGAAAAAAAATGGTTGTATCAAACGCGATTTTCCCGCCTTAATGAACGCACCGAATGCTTGCGCGGGAAGAAGACTTTCTCTCGTTTTTCTAATTCATTGATATCCTCTTCTCCCCCCCTTCCCCCTTTCGTCATTTCTTTCCTTCCATGTTCTTCCCTCTTTCGCTTTCCTATCCCATTCTTCATTCTTTTTTCCTCCTTTTCTTCCTTCTTTCGCTTTTCTATCCCCCCTTTTTCCTCTTTCCTCTTTTTTCTCTCCTTTTCTTTTCTTTATTTCATATTTTCGTTTTTCTCTTTCTTCTCTTTCCTTCCCCTTCGCCTCCTTTCTCTCTCTCCTTGATCCCCTTTTCTCCTTCCCCTTTCCCCTCTCCTTCTCCTACTTCTTCCACCCTCACATTCCTCTCCCTTCTCTCTTCTTCTTACCTCCATCTCCCGTTTCCATCCCTCCCTTTCCCCTTCCCTCTCCCTTCATTCCTCCCTTCTTATCCCCCTCCCTAACCTAATCTTCCTCTCTCTCTCTCCTCTCTCTCTCTCTCTCTCTCTCTCTCTCTCTCTCTCTCTCTCTCTCTCTCTCTCTCTCTCTCTCTCTCTCTCTCTCTTCTCTCTCTCTCTCTCTCTCTCTCTCTTTCTCTTCTCTTCCCTCCCCATCTCCTCTTTCCCTTCTCCCTTCTCTTTTCCCTCTCCTTTCCCCCTTTCACTCTCCCCTCGCCCTTCCCTCTAAAGCAGAGAGGGAGAGGAGGCGAACATGCACTCACAAGCAGGTATGGGTGAGTGGTGAGATAGCTTGATTAAGGGAAGACCTCTACTCTCTATTCTCATCATCTCTCTCTCTCTCTTTTCTCGCTCTTCTCTCTTCTCCCCTCTCTCTTCTCCCTTCCTTCTCTCTCCCTCTCCCTCCTCTCTCCCTCTCTCTCTCTCCCTCCCTCTCTCCTCTCCCTCCCTCCCTCTCCTCCTCCTTCTCTCCCTCCTCCTCCCTCCCCCCTCCTCCCTCCCTCCCTTCTCCCTCTCCC
This sequence comes from Penaeus vannamei, assembly GCF_003789085.1. Lineage (NCBI taxonomy): Eukaryota > Metazoa > Arthropoda > Malacostraca > Decapoda > Penaeidae > Penaeus > Penaeus vannamei. Next base: position 163,695 of record NW_020868360.1, read on the forward strand.
TCCTTTCCCTCTCTCCCTCTCCCTCCCTCTCCCTCCCTCCCTCTCCCTCCCTCTCCCCCTTTCCCTCCCCTCCCCCTTTCTCCCTCTCTCTCCCTCCTCCCTCCTCTCCCTCCCTCTCTCCCTCCCTCCCCCCTCTCCCTCCCTCCTCTCTTCCCCCTCTCTCCCTCTCTCCCCTCTCTCCCTCTCTCTCCCTCCTTCCCTCCCTCTCTCTCTTTCTCTCCTCCCTCCCTCTCTCCCTCTCTCTTCCTCCCTCTCTCCCTCTCTCCCTCTCCGTCTCCCGCCTGACTGTGGCTTTGCACTGGAACAAAACCCAAGCCCAAGAAGCAATTATTTTCAATCCCTCGTTTCGAATCGTCTCAAAGATTCGGTTCATTACGTAAGATTGAAATGTGTTAGATGCGTCGGTGATTGTGTGATTGGGAGGGGTTAGGGGGAGGGGTGGGGGGGGTGGTTGTGCTTGATTGGGTGTGCTGTTGCGTCGGTGATTGTGTGTGATTGTTGTGATGGTGTGGGTGTGTTGTTTGTGTGTTTATGATATGGTTTGTGTGTTTTTTTTTGTTGTTTTTTAATGTGATCTGTTTTTTTCTGTTTTTAATGTTTTTTTTCTGTTTTGAATGTGGTTTGTTTTTGTTTTGCTTTGTTTTTAATGTGGTTTGTGTGTTTTCTGTTTTTAGTTTGGTTTGTGTGTTGTTTCTGTATTTAATGTGGTTTGCTTTTTTCTGTATCTAATATGGTTTGTTTTTTCTGTTTTTAATGTGTTTTGTTTTTTTTCTGTTTTAATGTGGTTCTGTTTTTTTCTGTATTTAATTGTTTTCTGTTTTTTTTCTGTATTTAATGTGGTTTCTGTTTTTTTCTGTATTTAATGTGGTTTCTGTTTTTTTCTGTATTTAATGTGGTTTCTGTTTTTTTTCTGTATTTAATGTGGTTTCTGTTTTTTTCTGTATTTAATGTGGTTCTGTTTTTTGTTTTTAATGTGCTTGTTTTTTTTTTAATTGGTTTGTGTTTTTTCTGTTTTTAATGTGATTTTTTTATTTATTTATTTATTTTGGCTTTAATGAAATTCTTGTACGAGTGTGATTGTGTGTTCTTCTGTGATTGTGTCCGTGGCAATGTGACTGTGTGTTTTTTGTGCGATTACATATATGTGTGTGTGTGTGCTGTGTGTGTGTGATCCTCCCCTTTATATGACTGTCTTTTGTCAACAATTCCGTGTGTATGTGTGTGTGTGATTAGGTGTATGAATGTGTGTTTCGGGTCGAGTGCGTAAAAGGCTTTTTATGAATGAATGTGTAATTGCTCGTGTGTCCGAATGTGTGCGTGAGAGTGGGTGTTCGTTCTTGTGTAATTGTGTGGAGAGGTGGGGTGGGTGGGTGGGGAGGGGAGGGGGTGGGGTACGTGGTGCCTTGTACGTGATAAAGGACGGTGTCTGAGGTTGTACTTGGGTGATGAGGGTTTGGATAGGTGTTGTAGTTTGTGTTGTGTTGTGTTGTGTTTGTTTGTCTGCCTGTTTGTGTCTGTCTGTCTGTCTGCATCTCTCTCTCTCTCTCTCTCTCTCTCTCTCTCTCTCTCTCTCTCTCTCTCTCTCTCTCTCTCTCTCTCTCTCTCTCTCTCTCTCTCTCTCTCTCTCCTAATAATGGCAAATAATGAAGATTATGATAATAATTATAATGAAAATAATGATAAATGTGATGACAGCAATAATAACAACAGTAATAATAATAATAATGACTGATAATGACGATCATTGTCGTTATCATCATAAATATTATCATTATCATCCTCATGATCATTATTACCACTATCACTATTATTATTATTATAATAATAATAACAATAATAATGATAATAACAATAGTAGTAGTAGTAGTAGTAGTAATAATAATAATAATAATAATAATAATAATAATAATAATAATAATAATAATAATGATGATAATAGTGATAGTTGTTGCTATCATCACAATCATCCTTATTTTTCTCGTTATCATTATTCTTATCTTTATCATCTTCACCATCAGTATCTTATTTTCATAAGCTATTAATTCTATAATCATAATGGTAATATTAACAAAGGTAATACAAAAATAAGGATACTTGTACTAACAATAACGATGGTAATAATAACGATGATAATAATAATAATAATAACAATGATAACAATATTATTAATAATAATAATAACAATGATAATAATATTAATAATAATAATAATATAATAATAATAAATTAATAATCACAATATAATAATAATAATAATAACCTGCGGTATTTATAAAATTCATTACAATAATTTTAATAAACCGGCCGTTAAAAAAATTAAACATTTTTCTATCTTCTTATTTGTGAATTGGTCGCTTTATTATAAAATTTCATCATTTTACCATGAGACAGGAATCTTAGCGGAGAAATCATGAAAAAATAGGTAAGAATTCAACAAAGAGAAAAGTTAATGAACACACTTCTAAGCATTTCTTTTCTGGAAAAATGTTTAGTCATTAATCTAGACGAATTTGTATTGACTGAATACAAACATCTAGCTCATGGCCTGATAGGAAAAAAAAAAAAACATTTATAGTATACAGTATAGTATAATATAGTAAATTATGTTTTTTCTTAGGAATATTCGTTGCGGTTAAATCTCTCAGGTGATTATGTGTGATGTGGGTGTATTTACATCAAAATACAAGAGCATTTCCTTAACTTAATTGTCTATTACCTATCAGCATTTAGGGTATTCTGAAAAAAAAAGAAACTGAATTAAATCTACCAATAGACTTCAGGGAAACTCTAGCTTCTACCTTCATTTGGATAATTTGCTTTGTAACGATTAAATCTCGAATCTTAATAAATCATGTCGAGACAAGGGATTTAGTGGAACAGAAAAAAACAAAAACAGGAATTAGACAAAAAGAAATATTAAGACACGTCTATGCGTTTTTCTTCTGGAAACATTATTTTGAGGTGTCATTAATAATCTAAAAGAATCATAGTTTTCTTTGTTAGGAAATGTTGAGGCTGTATACGTGTAGCGATTAAATCTCAGGGGATTATATATAGCATGATATGAGTGACTTACTTTGCTCTGTGGCTGGGTATTGATATCGAAATACTAGACCATTTTCTCACCCACAGTATATATTGCTGAGGCAACTAGTAACCCTTGCAGGAGCCACCAGTACGTAAAAAAAATCATTTACAAAACCATAAATAACATCTAAGCCTGGGAATTTATAACTATTAAAAGACAAAAACAAATCGACAGGAATTTACCTAAAAACTGTTAATGAACACTTCTAAGCTATTTTTTCCTGGAAATGTTATGTTATGTGTTATTATTAAACAAATATGTTTTGCTTGAATACAAACAGCTAGCTCGTGGCATGTTAGGAAAGATTATTTGAAGTAGTTTGAAAGCATAATCTGTTAGGAAATTTGAAATCGTATGTGTAACAATTAAATCTCTCAGGGGATTAAGTGTGATATATGATATGTGTGACTTAATTTCCTCTAAGGCTGGTTAATAATATCAATATACAAGAGCATTTCCTCAACCTCATTACTTAAAATTTAAAACAATTACAAACTGTGAATTAAATACTGAGGACTTAGGGGAGACTCCACCTTCTACCGGCATTTCAGTATTTGGCTTTAATTTAAGTAATTCACCCCACTGGCTAAGGGAACCAGGGATAACTAGATGCGCTGAGATCACTAGTAAGCCTTGCAGGAGTCACCAGTACTTAAAAAATCATTTACTTGATCATGTCCGAACTTGGGAATTTAGTGGAGCAACTCTGAAAAGACAAGGAAATCGACAGAAATTAAACAAAAAGGAAAGTTAATGGACACTTTTTTTTTTTCTGTAAACATTATATTTAAAGGAATCTGTATTGGTTGAATACAAACAACTTTGGAGTAGTTTAGAAGCAGAATCTCATATAAATTATAGTTTTTTCTTTGGAAAACTTTAAATTATATACGTGTAGCAATTAAATATCAGGGAATTACCGTTTTTTATGGTTGACTTCAATTGTTGTATGGCTGGGTATTGATATAAAAAAAAAGAATATTCCTCAGTTATTTACTTCAAAATTTTAATAGATTCGTATTTTACATATCACTCTAGAGGAACTGTGAATTAAATCTATCAGAACTGAGGACTTAGAGGGGAATTGAGGCCAACTAGAAGCTGAGATAGTATAAGCCTTGCAGGAACCACCAATATTTAAAAAATAACGAAACAATAAATCACGTCCGAGACAAGGGATTTAGTGGAACAGTAATAACAAGAAAAAAAAGAAAATCGACAGGAATTAGACAAAAAAAATATTAAGACGTCTAATCGTTTTTCTTCTGGAAACATCATATTGAGATATCATTAATCTAACAGACTCATGAGTGACTTACTTTGCTCTGTGGCTGGGTATTGATATCGAAATACAACACCATTTTCTCACCCACAGTATATATTGCTGAGGCAAGAAGTAACCCTTGCAGGAGCCACAAGTACGTAAAAAAATCATTTACGAAACTTCATAAATAACATCCGAGCCAAGGAATTTACTGGAGCAGATATTAAAATACAAGAAAATCGACAGGAATTTACCTAAAAGCTGTTAATGAACACTTCTAAGCTATTTGTTTTTCTTGGAAACGTTATGCTGTGTTATTATTAATCTAAGTTTTGATTGGAAAGCAGCTAGCTCGTGGCATTTTAAGATTTTTTGAAGTTTGGAAGGAGAATCTGTTACGAAATTTGAAATCGTATATGTGTAACAATTAAATCTCTCAGGGGATTAAGTGTGATATATGATATGTGTGACTTAATTTCCTCAAGGCTGGTTAATAATATCAATATACAAGAGCATTTCCTCAACATCATTACCTATTTTAAAACATATTACATAAACTGTGAATTAAATACTGAGGACTTAGGGGAGACTCCACCTTCTACCGGCATTTCAGTATTTGGCTTTAATTTAAGTAATTCACCCCACTGGCTAAGGGAACCAGGGATAACTAGATGCGCTGAGATCACTAGTAAGCCTTGCAGGAGTCACCAGTACTTAAAAAATCATTTACTTGATCATGTCCGAACTTGGGAATTTAGTGGAGCAACTATGAAAAGACAAGGAAATCGACAGAAATTAAACAAAAAGGAAAGTTAATGGACACTTTTTTTTTTCCTGTAAACATTATATTTAAAGGAATCTGTATTGGTTGAATACAAACAACTTTGGAGTAGCTTAGAAGTAGAATCTCATATAAGAAACTAGTTTTTTTCTTTGGAAAACTTTAGATTGTATACGTGTAGCGATTAAATCTCTCAGGAGATTACGTATATATTTTTTTTTCTTTTATGGTTGTCTCGAGTTGTTCTATGTCTGGGTACTGATATCAAATAGAACATTTCCTCAGATTATTTATTTCAAAAATTTTATAGGACATGTTCCACCATCATTCTAGAGGAACTGTGAATTAAATCTACCAGTACTGAGGACTTAGAGAGGAACTCTAACTTTTACGACAGACGGTGAGAATTGAAGCCAACTAGAAGCTGAGATAGTATAAGCCTTGCAGGAACCACCAATATTTGAAAATCATTAACGAGACTTAATAAATCATGTCCGAGACAGGGGATTTAGCGGAGCAGTAATAACAAGAAAAAAAGAAGAAAATCGACAGGAATTAGAAAAAAAAGAAATATTAAGACACGCCTAAGTGTTTTTTCTTCTGGAAACATCATATTGCGATATTATTAATCTAAAAGAATCATGGTGTTCTTTGTTAGGAAATTTTGAGGCTGTATACGTGTAGCGATTAAATCTCAGGGGATTATATATAGCATGATATGAGTGACTTACTTTGCTCTGTGGCTGGGTATTGATATCGAAATACTAGACCATTTTCTCACCCACAGTATATATTGCTGAGGCAAGAAGTAACCCTTGCAGGAGCCACAAGTACGTAAAAAAATCATTTACGAAACTTCATAAATAACATCCGAGCCAGGGAATTTACTGGAGCAGCTATTAAAATACAAGAAAATCGACAGGAATTTACCTAAAAGCTGTTAATGAACACTTCTAAGCTATTTGTTTTTCTTGGAAACGTTATGCTATGTGTTATATTAATCTAAACAAATCTGTTTTGATTGAATACAAACAGCTAGCTCGTGGCATTTTAAGATTTTTTTTTGAAGTTTGGAAGCAGAAACTGTTAGGAAATTTGAAATCGTATATGTGTAACAATTAAATCTCTCAGGGGATTAAGTGTGATATATGATATGTGTGACTTAATTTCCTCTAAGGCTGGTTAATAATATCAATATACAAGATTTCCTCAACATCATTACCTATTTTAAAATATATTACATAAACTGTGAATTAAATACTGAGGACTTAGGGGAGACTCCGCCTTCTACCGGCATTTCAGTATTTGGCTTTAATTTAAGTAATTCACCCCACTGGCTAAGGGAACCAGGGATAACTAGATGCGCTGAGATCACTAGTAAGCCTTGCAGGAGTCACCAGTACTTAAAAAATCATTTACTTGATCATGTCCGAACTTGGGAATTTAGTGGAGCAACTCTGAAAAGACAAGGAAATCGACAGAAATTAAACAAAAAGGAAAGTTAATGGACACATTTGTTTTTTTTTTCCTGTAAACATTATATTTAAAGGAATCTGTATTGGTTGAATACAAACAACTTTGGAGTAGCTTAGAAGCAGAATCTCATATAATAAACTAGTGTTTTTCCTTTGGAAAACTTTAGATTGTATACGTGTAGCGATTAAATCTCTCAGGAGATTTCGTATATATTTTTCTTCTTTTATGGTTGTCTCGAGTTGTTCTATGACTGGGTACTAATATCAAATAGAACATTTCCTCAGATTATTTATTTCAAAATTTTTACAGGACATGTAACTATCATTCTAGAGGAACTGTGAATTAAATCTACCAGTACTGAGGACTTAGAGAGGAACTCTAACTTTTACCCACAGACGGTGAGAATTGAAGCCAACTAGAAGCTGAGATAGTATAAGCCTTGCAGGAACCACCAATATTTAAAAATCATTAACGAGACTTGATAAATCATGTCCGAGACAGGGGATTTAGCGGAGCAGTAAGTTAGGAAATGTTGAGGCTGTATACGTGTAGCGATTAAATCTCAGGGGATTATATATAGCATGATATGAGTGACTTACTTTGCTCTGTGGCTGGGTATTGATATCGAAATACTAGACCATTTTCTCACCCACAGTATATATTGCTGAGGCAAGAAGTAACCCTTGCAGGAGCCACCAGTACGTAAAAAAAATCATTTACAAAACCATAAATAACATCTAAGCCTGGGAATTTATAACTATTAAAAGACAAAGAAAAAAAAAATCGACAGGAATTTACCTAAAAACTGTTAATGAACACTTCTAAGCTATTTTTTTCTGGAAATGTTATGTTATGTGTTATTATTAAACAAATCTGTTTTGCTTGAATACAAACAGCTAGCTCGTGGCATGTTAGGAAAGATTATTTGAAGTAGTTTGAAAGCATAATCTGTTAGGAAATTTGAAATCGTATGTGTAACAATTAAATCTCTCAGGGGATTAAGTGTGATATATGATATGTGTGACTTAATTTCCTCAATGGCTGGGTAATAATATCAATATACAAGAGCATTTCCTCAACATCATTACCTATTTTAAAATATATTACATAAACTGTGAATTAAATACTGAGGACTTAGGGGAGACTCCGCCTTCTACCGGCATTTCAGTATTTGGCTTTAATTTAAGTAATTCACCCCACTGGCTAAGGGAACCAGGGATAACTAGATGCGCTGAGATCACTAGTAAGCCTTGCAGGAGTCACCAGTACTTAAAAAATCATTTACTTGATCATGTCCGAACTTGGGAATTTTGTGGAGCAACTCTGAAAAGACAAGGAAATCGACAGAAATTAAACAAAAAGAAAAGTTAATGGACACATTTTTTTTTCTGTAAATATTATATTTAAACGAATCTGTATTGGTTGAATACAAACAACTTTGGAGTAGTTTAGAAGCAGAATCTCATATAATAAACTAGTGTTTTTCCTTTAGATTGTATACGTGTAGCGATTAAATCTCTCTGGAGATTTCGTATATATTTTTCTTCTTTTATGGTTGTCTCGAGTTGTTCTATGACTGGGTACTAATATCAAATAGAACATTTCCTCAGATTATTTATTTCAAAATTTTTACAGGACATGTAACACTATCATTCTAGAGGAACTGTGAATTAAATCTACCAGTACTGAGGACTTAGAGAGGAACTCTAACTTTTACCGACAGACGGTGAGAATTGAAGCCAGCTAGAAGCTGAGATAGTATAAGCCTTGCAGAAACCACCAATATTTAAAAATCATTAACGAGACTTGATAAATCATGTCCGAGACAGGGGATTTAGCGGAGCAGTAAGTTAGGAAATGTTGAGGCTGTATACGTGTAGCGATTAAATCTCAGGGGATTATATATACCATGATATGAGTGACTTACTTTGCTCTGTGGCTATGGTATTGGTATTGATATCGAAATACTAGACCATTTCTTCACCCACAGTATATATTTGCTGAGGCAAGAAGTAAACCCTTTGCATTTGAGCCACCCAGTTTACGTAAAAAAAAAAAATTTCATTTTAAAAAAAAAAAACCATAAATAAACCCATTTTCAAAGCCCTGGGGGAATTTTTATTTAAAAAAAAAAAAAAAAACTATNCCACCGTAACGTAAAAAAAAATTCAATTGTTACAAAACCATAAAATAACATCTAAGGCCTGGGGAATTTATAAACTAAATTAAAAAAGAACAAAAAAAATCGACAGGAATTTTTACCTAAAAACTGTTTAATAAACACTTCTAAGCTATTTTTTCCTGGAAATTGTTGATTGTTATTATTAAACAAATTTTGTTTTGATTGAATACAAACAGCTAGCTCGTGGCATGTTAGGAAAGATTATTTGAAGTAGTTTGGAAGCATAATCTGTTAGGAAATTTGAAATCGTATATGTGTAACAATTAAATCTCTCAGGGGATTAAGTGTGATATATGATATGTGTGACTTAATTTCCTCTAAGGCTGGTTAATAATATCAATATACAAGAGCATTTCCTCAACATCATTACTTATTTTAAAACATATTACATAAACTGTGAATTAAATACTGAGGACTTAGGGGAGACTCCGCCTTCTACCGGCATTTCAGTATTTGGCTTTAATTTAAGTAATTCACCCACTGGCTAAGGGAACCAGGGATAACTAGGTGCGCTGAGATCACTGGTAAGCCTTGCAGGAGTCACCAGTACTTAAAAAATCATTTACTTGATCATGTCCGAACTTGGGAATTTTGAGGAGCAAATATGAAAAGACAGAAATTAAACAAAAAGAGAAGTTAATGGACACATTTTTTTTTTTTCTGTAAACATTATATTTGAACGAATCTGTATTGGTTGAATACAAACAACTTAGGAGTAGTTTAGAAGCAGAATCTCATAAAAGAAACTTTTATGGTTGACTCGAATTGCTCTATGGCTGGGAATTGATATCAAATACAAGAACATTTCCTCACATTATATTATTTTAAAATTTTCAGTGGACCATGGCTATTATCATTCTAGAGGAACTGTGAATTAAATCTACCAGTACTGAGGACTTAGAGGGGAACTCTAACTTTTACCGACAAACGGTGAGAATTGAAGCCAACTAAAAGCTGAGATAGTATAAGCCTTGCGGGAATTACCAATATTTGAAAATCATTAGCGAGACTTAATAAATCATGTCCGAGACAGGGCATTTACTGGAACAGTAATAACAAGAAAAAAAAAGAAAATCGACAGGAATTAGACAAAAAGAAATATTAAGACACGTCTAAGTGTTTTTCTTCTGGAAACATTATATTGAGGTGTCATTAAAAATATAAGAATCATAGTGTTCTTTGTTAGGAAATTTTGAGGCTGTATACGTGTAGCGATTAAATCTCAGGGGATTATATATAGCATGATATGAGTGACTTACTTTGCTCTGTGGCTGGGTATTGATATCGAAATACTAGACCATTTTCTCACCCACAGTATATATTGCTGAGGCAAGAAGTAACCCTTGCAGGAGCCATCAGTACGTTAAAAAAAATCATTTACAAAACCATAAATAACATCTAAGCCTGGGAATTTACAACTATTAAAAGACAAAAAAAATCGACAGGAATTTACCTAAAAACTGTTAATGAACACTTCTAAGCTATTTTTTTTCTTGGAAACGTTATGCTATGTGTTATTATTAATCTAAACACATCAGTTTTGATTGAATACAATCAGCTAGCTCGTGGCATTTTAAGATTTTTTGAAGTTTGGAAGCAGAATCTGTTAGGAAATTTGAAATCGTATATGTGTAACAATTAAATCTCTCAGGGGATTAAGTGTGATATATGATATGTGTGACTTAATTTGCTCAATGGCTGGTTAATAATATCAATATACAAGAGCATTTCCTCAACATCATTACCTATTTTAAAACATATTACATAAACTGTGAATTAAATACTGAGGACTTAGGGGAGACTCCACCTTCTACCGGCATTTCAGTATTTGGCTTTAATTTAAGTAATTCACCCCACTGGCTAAGGGAACCAGGGATAACTAGATGCGCTGAGATCACTAGTAAGCCTTGCAGGAGTCACCAGTACTTAAAAAATCATTTACTTGATCATGTCCGAGCTTGGGAATTTTGTGGAGCAACTCTGAAAAGACAAGGAAATCGACAGAAATTAAACAAAAAGAAAGTTAATGGACATTTTTTTTTTCTGTAAATATTATATTTAAACGAATCTGTATTGGTTGAATACAAACAACTTTGGAGTAGTTTAGAAGCAGAATCTCATATAAATTATAGTTTTTTTTCTTTGGAAAACTTTAAATCATATACGTGTAGCAATTAAATATCAGGGAATTACGTTCTTTTTATGGTTGACTTATTGTTGTATGGCTGGGTATTGATATAAAAAAAGAGAATATTCCTCAGCTTATTTACTTCAAAATTTTTTATAGATTTCGTATTTATATCATTCTAGAGGAACTGTGAATTAAATCTATCAGAACTGAAGACTTAGAGGGGAATTGAGGCCAACTAGAAGCTGAGATAGTATAAGCTTGCAGGAACCACCAATATTCAAAAAATAACGAAACAATAAATCACGTCCGAGACAAGGGATTTAGTGGAACAGTAATAACAAGAAAAAAAGAAAATCGACAGGAATTAGACAAAAAGAAATATTAAGACGTCTAATCGTTTTTCTTCTGGAAACATCATATTGAGATATCATTAATCTAACAGAATCATAGTGTTCTTTGTTAGGAAATTTTGAGGCTGTATACGTGTAGCGATTAATCTCAGGGGATTATATATAGCATGATATGAGTGACTTACTTTGCTCTGTGGCTGGGTATTGATATCGAAATACTAGACCATTTTCTCACCCACAGTATTTATTGCTGAGGCAAGAAGTAACCCAGTACGTAAAAAAAAATATTTACGAAACTTCATAACATCCGAGCCAGAGAATTTACTGGAGCAGCTATGAAAAGACAAGAAAATCGACAGGATTTTTTTTTTCTGGAAAAGTTATGCTATGTGTTATTATTAATCTAAACAAATCTGTTTTGATTGAATACAATCAGCTAGCTCGTGGCATGTTATGAAAGATTATTTGAAGTAGTTTGAAAGCATAATCTGTTAGGAAATTTGAAATCGTATATGTGTAACAATTAAATCTCTCAGGGGATTAAGTGTGATATATGATATGTGTAACTTAATTTGTCAATGGCTGGGTAATAATATCAATATACAAGAGCATTTCCTCAACATCATTACCTATTTTAAAACATATTACATAAACTGTGAATTAAATACTGAGGACTTAGGGGAGACTCCGCCTTCTACCGGCATTTCAGTATTTGGCTTTAATTTAAGTAATTCACCCCACTGGCTAAGGGAACCAGGGATAACTAGATGCGCTGAGATCACTAGTAAGCCTTGCAGGAGTCACCAGTACTTAAAAAATCATTTACTTGATCATGTCCGAACTTGGGAATTTTGTGGAGCAACTCTGAAAAGACAAGGAAATCGACAGAAATTAAACAAAAAGGAAAGTTAATGGACACTTTTTTTTCCTGTAAACATTATATTTAAAGGAATCTGTATTGGTTGAATACAAACAACTTTGGAGTAGCTTAGAAGCAGAATCTCATATAATTAACTAGTGTTTTTCCTTTGGAAAACTTTAGATTGTATACGTGTAGCGATTAAATCTCTCTGGAGACTACGTATATATTTTTCTTCTTTTATAGTTGTCTCGAGTTGTTCTATGATTGGGTACTGATATCAAATAGAACATTTTCTCAGATTATTTATTTCAAAATTTTTATAGGACATGTTCCGCCATCATTCTAGAGGAACTGTGAATTAAATCTACCAGTACTGAGGACTTAGAGAGGAACTCTAACTTTTACGACAAACGGTGAGAACTGAAGCCAACTAGAAGCTGAGATAGTATAAGCCTTGCAGGAACCACCAATATATGAACATCATTAACGAGACTTAATGAATCATGTCCGAGACAGGGGATTTAGCGGAGCAGTAATAACAAGAAAAAAAGAAAATCGACAGGAATCAGAAAAAAAGAAATATTAAGACACGCCTAAGTGTTTTTCTTCTGGAAACATCATATTGCGATATTATTAATCTAAAAGAATCATGGTGTTCTTTGTTAGGAAATTTTGAGGCTGTATACGTGTAGCGATTAAATCTCAGGGGATTATATATAGCATGATATGAGTGACTTACTTTGCTCTGTGGCTGGGAATTGATATCGAAATACTAGACCATTTTCTCACCCACAGTATATATTGCTGAGGCAAGAAATAACCCTTGCAGGAGCCACAAGTACGCAAAAAAATCATTTACGAAACTTCATAATTAACATCCGAGCCAGGGAATTTACTGGAGCAGCTATTAAAATACAAGAAAATCGACAGGAATTTACCTAAAAGCTGTTAATGAACACTTCTAAGCTATTTTTTTTTCTTGGAAACGTTATGCTATGTGTTATTATTAATCTAAACACATCAGTTTTGATTGAATACAATCAGCTAGCTCGTGGCATTTTAAGATTTTTTGAAGTTTGGAAGGAGAATCTGTTAGGAAATTTCAAATCGTATATGTGTAACAATTAAATCTCTCAGGGGATTAAGTGTGATATATGATATGTGTGACTTAATTTCCTCTAAGGCTGGTTAATAATATCAATATACAAGAGCATTTCCTCAACATCATTACCTATTTTAAAACATATTACATAAACTGTGAATTAAATACTGAGGACTTAGGGGAGACTCCACCTTCTACCGGCATTTCAGTATTTGGCTTTAATTTAAGTAATTCACCCCACTGGCTAAGGGAACCAGGGATAACTAGATGCGCTGAGATCACTAGTAAGCCTTGCAGGAGTCACCAGTACTTAAAAAATCATTTACTTGATCATGTCCGAACTTGGGAATTTAGTGGAGCAACTCTGAAAAGACAAGAGAATCGACAGGAATTAAACAAAAAGGAAAGTTAATGGACACTTTCTGTTTTTTTTCTGTAAACTTTATGTTTAACCGAATCTGTATTGGTTGAATACAAACAACTTTGGAGTAGTTTAAAAGCAGAATCTCATGTAATAAATTATAGTGTTTTTTCATTGGAAAACCAGATTATATGCGTGTAGCAAGTGAATATCAGAGAATTCCTTACTTACTTTTTCCTTTATGGTTGACTTAATGTGCTCTATGGCTGGGTATTGATATCAAAATTCAGGAATATTCCTCTGATTACTTATTTTAAAATTTTAATTTTATTTTATTTCTGATTGTCATTCTAAAGGAACTGTGATTTAAATCTATCAGTACTGAGGACTTAGAAGGGAATTGAGGCCAACTAGAAGCTGAGATAGTATAAGCCTCGCAGGATTCACCAATATTTAAAAATCATTAACGAGAATTAATAAATCATGTCCGAGACAGGGGATTTACTGGAACAGTAATAAAAAAAAAGGAAAATCGTCAGGAATTAGACAAAAAGTAATATTAAGACACGCCTAAGTGTTTTTCTTCTGGAAACATTATATTGAGGTGTCATTAATAATCTAAAAGAATCATAGTGTTCTTTGTTAGGAAATTTTGAGGCTGTATACGTGTAGCGATTAAATCTCAGGGGATTATATATAGCATGATATGAGTGACTTACTTTGCTCTGTGGCTGGGCATTGATATCGAAATACTAGACCATTTTCTCACCCACAGTATATATTGCTGAGGCAAGAAGTAACCCTTGCAGGAGCCACAAGTACGCAAAAAAATCATTTACGAAACTTCATAAATAACATCCGAGCCAGAGAATTTACTGGAGCAGATATTAAAATACAAAAATCGACAGGAATTTACCTAAAAGCTGTTAATGAACACTTCTAAGCTATTTGTTCTTCTTGGAAACGTTATACTATGTGCTATTATTAATCTAAACACATCAAATTTGATTGAATACAATCAGCTAGCTCGTGGCATTTTAAGATTTTTTGAAGTTTGGAAGGAGAATCTGTTACGAAATTTCAAATCGTATATGTGTAACAATTAAATCTCTCAGGGATTAAGTGTGATATATGATATGTGTGACTTAATTTCCTCTAAGGCTGGTTAATAATATCAATATACAAGAGCATTTCCTCAACATCATTACCTATTTTAAAACATATTACATAAACTGTGAATTAAATACTGAGGACTTAGGGGAGACTCCACCTTCTACCGGCATTTCAGTATTTGGCTTTAATTTAAGTAATTCACCCCACTGGCTAAGGGAACCAGGGATAACTAGATGCGCTGAGATCACTAGTAAGCCTTGCAGGAGTCACCAGTACTTAAAAAATCATTTACTTGATCATGTCCGAACTTGGGAATTTTGTGGAGCAACTCTGAAAAGACAAGGAAATCGACAGAAATTAAACAAAAAGGAAAGTTAATGGACACATTTTTTTCCTGTAAACATTATATTTAAACGAATCTGTATTGGTTGAATACAAACAACTTTGGAGTAGCTTAGAAGCAGAATCTCATATAATAAACTAGTGTTTTTCTTTGGAAAACTTTAGATTGTATACGTGTAGCGATTAAATCTCTCAGGAGATTACGTATATATTTTTCTTCTTTTATGGTTGTCTCGATTGTTCTATGACTGGGTACTGATATCAAATAGAACATTTCCTCAGATTATTTATTTCAAAATTTTTATAGGACATGTTCCACCATCATTCTAGAGGAACTGTGAATTAAATCTACCAGTACTGAGGACTTAGAGAGGAACTCTAACTTTTACGACAGACGGTGAGAATTGAAGCCAACTAGAAGCTGAGATAGTATAAGCCTTGCAGGAACCACCAATATTTGAAAATCATTAACGAGACTTAATAAATCATGTCCGAGACAGGGGATTTAGCGGAGCAGTAATAACAAGAAAAAAAGAAAATCGACAGGAATCAGAAAAAAAAGAAATATTAAGACACGCCTAAGTGTTTTTTCTTCTGGAAACATCATATTGAGGTGTCATTAATAATCTAAAAGAATCATAGTGTTCTTTGTTAGGAAATTTTGAGGCTGTATACGTGTAGCGATTAAATCTCAGGGGATTATATATAGCATGATATGAGTGACTTACTTTGCTCTGTGGCTGGGTATTGATATCGAAATACTAGACCATTTTCTCACCCACAGTATATATTGCTGAGGCAAGAAGTAACCCTTGCAGGAGTCACCAGTACTTTTTAAAAAATTTACTTTTTAATTTAATTTTGTGAAGCAACTCTGAAAAGACAAGGAAATCGACAGGAATTAAACAAAAAGAAAAGTTAATGAACACATTTTTTTCTGTAAATATATTTAAATGAATCTGTATTGTTTGAATACAAACAACTTTGGAGTAGTTTAGAAACAGAATCTCATATAAATTATAGTTTTTCCTTTGGAAAACTTTGAATTATATACGTGTAGCAATTAAATATCAGGGAATTACGTTTTTTATGGTTGACTTCTATTGTTGTATGGCTGGGTATTGATATAAAAATGAAGAGAATATTCCTCAGTTTATTTATTTAAATTTTATAGATTTCGTATTTTCCATATCACTCTAGAGGAACTGTGAATTAAATCTATCAGAACTGAAGACTTAGAGGGGAATTGAGGCCAACTAGAAGCTGAGATAGTATAAGCCTTGCAGGAACCACCAATATTTAAAAAATAACGAAAACATAAATCACGTCCGAGACAAGGGATTTAGTGGAACAGTAATCACAAGAAAAAAAAAAATAAAATCGACAGGAATTAGACAAAAAGAAATATTATGCCGTCTAAGCGTTTTTTTTTGGGAACATCATATTGAGATATTATTAATCTAAAAGAATCATAGTGTTCTTTGTTAGGAAATGTTGAGGCTGTATACGTGTAGCGATTAAATCTTAGGGGATTATATATAGCAATGATGAGTGACTTACTTTGCTCTGTGGCTGGGTATTGATATCGAAATACAACACCATTTTCTCACCCACAGTATATATTGCTGAGGCAAGAAGTAACCCTTGCAGGAGCCACAAGTACGTAAAAAAATCATTTACATCCGACGGGAGCCAGGGTTAACTAGAAGCGCTGAGATGACTAGTGTCTTGTAGGAGCCAGTAAAAAAGAAAAGAAAAAAAATACTGGCTCCTACAAGACACTAGTCATCTCAGCGCTTCTAGTTAACCCTGGCTCCCGTCGCCAGAGGGATAAATTACTCTAATTAAAGCAAACTGTTCAAATACCGGTAGAAGGTAGAGTTTCTCTTAAGTCTTCGACACTAACTCACTACACGTATTTAACATCTGATTTTCTAACAAAGAACACTATGATATATTATATGAGTTCTGCTTCTAAGCTACTTCGATTATTTTTTCCTATTATTCCATTAGCTAGCTGTATATATTCAATCAATACAGATTCTTTTAGATTAATGATGACACCTGAACATAATGTTTCCAGAAGAAAAACACATACGGCCGGTTTGTTAAAATTGTGTGAGGCCCGACCCAATGAATTTTCTTAAATACAGACATCCATATATATATATATATATAATATAATATATATATATATATATATATATATATATATATAAAACGACAGAAACTAAACAAAACGCACTTCTAAGCCTTTTTTTTTCTTTCCAGAAACATAATGTTTAGGTATTATCATTATTCCAAACGAATCTGTATTGGTTGAACAAAAACTAGCCAAGGACATGATAAGTAAAAAGAAAAATAATAATAATAATAAAAACCTTTGTAGTTCAAAGCAGAATCTCATGTAATTAATCATAGTGTTTTTTTATGAAATTTTGAGATTCTGTGATGTTTTTTTTTTTTTTTTTTCAAGGTTGATTTAATCTCATTTATGGCTGGGTATTAACTAAAGAGTATAAGGATAATTTGCATAATCTTTTTTTCTTACTGTATTACTTCATATTTCAAACATTTTAGAAATTATTATCATAATCTGCAGTTCGGGGTAAACAAACTACTGTATAATATAAGTTGGCAATTATTTTCAATTTTGAAATATGCGAAATGCTGAACAGGCTTCAAACTACTATATAAATCATTTATAAAATAGAAGTAAATTAGTGCAGGTTTTCTGCACCGGACCCCCCCCCCTCCCAACACACACACACACACACACACACACACACACACACACACACACACACACACACACACACACACACACACACACACACACACACACACACACACACACACACACACACACACAACACACACAACAACACACACACAACACACACACACACACACACACACACACACACACACACACACACACACACACACACACACAAGAACAAATTTGATTATTCTAATTTATTTTATCGCATTACCGCAGTAAGAATAGATTAAGACTGTTACAAAAATAATGATACTTTAACTAGAATTATTGCCAGTGGTTCTTGACTTCGAATATGGAGCAGAAATAGGGATGAAGAGCTGTATAGAGGGACTGATAATGAAGAAGAGGAGAGAGGAAGAAAAAGAAGCAATGGAGGAGGAGGAAAAGGAAAAGAGAGAAGAAGAAAAAAACCAGAAAAAGATAATAAGAATAATGTGTGTGTGTGTGTGTATATATATATATATATACATATATATATAATATATATATATATATATATATATATATATATATATATTATATATATATAATATATTATATATATATATATATATATATAGATATATATATATATATATATATATATATATATATATATATATATATATATATATATATAATATATATATATATATATATATATATATATATATATATATATATATACATATATATTATATATATATATATATATATATTATATATATATATTATATATAATATATATATATATATTATTATATATATACGAACAATAGACTTCAAAGGAAGTTAAAGTCTTATACTAATGCATATAATATATTATATAATATATATATATATATATATATATATATATATAACATATACCTTAATGCATAGATTAAAGTGTTAGGTACATCATAGTTGTGGAATGTGTCAGTACTAAAAATCGTTAGACTAATTTTGTTTCTGTCAATTTCATGTATACAGTGTCTATCAGAAGGATGAATAACTAATAATAACAACAGGCATAACACCAGCGCACAAAATCATCTTTATCATTGAAAGTAGCGTGATTATCAAAAGAATATGAAAGCACGATAGATCCCTCAGACACACACGCACAAACACACGCACTTGTTTACTCTCCCAACCTCGTTATCAGCCAAAGTTGATTTTGTATCTCACTTACTCCCCAAACTTCAATAAAAAGAAAGAAAAAAAAAAGATATGGAAGTCACACCTCTCATGATCTACTTCAGTTCTCGCCCCTCTTCACTTCTTTCCCCTCTCTCTCTCTCTCTCTCTCTCTCTCTCTCTCTCTGTTTCTCGCCCTTTGGTTTTCCCCTTCGGCTGCCGCGTGTCTCTTTACCTTCTATGCTTGGGATGGTCCTTCCTTTCCTCACTTTTCTCTCTCTCTCGCTTTCGCTCTCTCTCTCTCTGGCTCTGGCTCTTGTCTGTCTGTCTCTTCCTCTCCCCCTCTCTTGCTTTTTTTCCTTCCTCCCCCCCCCCACTCTCTCTCTCTCTCTCCCTACCTCTACCATTTGCTTACACCCCCCCCTCTCCTCCTTCCCTCTCCTCTCCTCCCTCTCTCCCCTTCCCTCTCCTCTCCTTCTCTCTCTCTCCTTCCCTACCTCTACCATTGCTTACTCCCCCCCCCCATCTCTCCCTCTCCTCCCCTTCCCTCTCCTCCCTCCCCTCCTCCCTCTCCTCCCCTCCCCTCTCCTCCCTCCCCTTCCCTCTCCTCTCTCTCCTCTCTCTCTCCTTCCCTACCTCTACCATTTGCTTACTCCCCCCCCCATCCTCCCTCCTCTCCCTCTCCTTCCTCCCCTCCCTCCCTCTCCTCTCTCTCCTCCCCTTCTCTCCTCTCCTCCCTTCCCTCCCTCTCCTCCCCTCCCCTCTCCTCTCCTCCCTTCCCTTCCTCTCCTCTCCTCTCTCTCTCTCCTTCCTACCTCTACCATTTGCTTACTCCCCCCCATCTCCTCCTTCCTCCCGCTCTCTCTCTCTCCCGCGTGAAGTATCAAAGTGGTCTCCCAAGCAAGTCATATTACTCGCTTTTATGTCTGAGCTTCACGCCTTGCTGTTCTCACACCCGCTTCTCGGTGGAGTGTGTGCGTGTGTGTGTTTGGAGGGTGTGTGGGGGGAGGAAGGATGGGAAGAGGGGGTGGATGGGGGTTAGGAAGATGGAAGAGGGTGGATGGAGGAGGGAGGGATGGGAAGAGGGTGGATGTGGGGGGGTTGGATGTGTTTGGAGGGTGTGTGGGGGGGGAGGGAAGGATGAGAAGAGGGGGTGGATGTGAGGGAGGGCGTGTGTGTGTTTGGAGGGTGGTGGGGGTTGGGGGATGGGCGTGGGTGGATGGGGGAGGGAATGGGAAGAGGGGGTGGATGTGGGGGGTGGGGTGGATGTGTATGGGAGGGTGGGGTGGGGGATGGTTGTGGGTGGATGGGGGGAGGAAGGATGGGAAGAGGGATGGATGTGGGGGGCGTGGGGTTGGATGTGTATAGGGGGTGGTGGGGTTGGATGGGGTTGGATGGGGGTTTGGAAGGATTGGATGGGAAGGTGGGTGTGGGTGGATTGTGGGTGGTGTGTGAGGAGGATACTGGTAATGTGGGTGTGGATGGAAGTGTAAATGTGTGTGTAGGAATGGGATAGATGTTTGTGGAATAGGGTGGGTGTGTGTGTTTGGGATGAGGTGAGTGTGAGGGTGTTGGGGTGTGGATGGGTGTGGCTTTGGCGTGGGGGGGGGGGATGTATATGCGAAAAGGATGAGGATTTGTATGGTTTGTGTGTGTGTGTGTGTTGTGTGTGTGTGTGTGTGTGTGGTGTGTGTGTGTGTGGTGTGTATGTGTGTGTGTGTGTGTGTGTATTAAAAGATAACAGCAAGTAGTCGTACATGCATATAATTGATAAATGAGTGCAGTATAGAGAGAGGGGAGTCGAAGGGGGGGGTGATTTTGTTTATATATCTTCTTCATCTCTTTCTCTCTCTCTCTCTCTCTCTCTCTCTCTCTCTCTCTCTCTCTCTCTCTCTCTCTCTCTCTCTCTCTCTCTCTCTCTCTCTCTCTCTCTCTCTCTATCTCTCTCTCTTTTTCATTCCCTTACACCATTCCCTCCTCTCTCTGCCTCAATCAGTCCCTACCACTCTCTCTCTCTTTCTCTATCCCTCCTCCCACACTTTCCTCTTTCCCCCTCCCATCCCTGCCTCTCCCTTCCTCCCATCCTCTTCCCTCTCCTCCTCACTCACTCTCCCTCCCCCCTCTCCCTCTCTTCCTCCCCCATCCCTCCCTTCCTCCCACACTTTCCACCTACCCCCATCCCCCCATCACCCCTTCCCTCTTCCATCATCCTCCCTCCCCACCCCTCCCTTCCTCCACCATCCTCCATCTCCCCCTCTCTCTCTCCTCCCTCACTGCCTCTCCTCCCTTCCTCACCCATCCCTCCATCTCCCTCCCTTCCCCTCTCCCTGCCCTGCCTCTCCCTCACTTTCTCCCATCCCTCCCTTCCTCCCCCCCCCCCATATCCCCCTCCATCTCCCACCATCCCTCCCTCCCCACCCTCTCCCTTCCACCCCCATCCCTCCATTCCCCCTCCTCTCCCTCTCTCTCCTTTCCCTCCATTCTTCTCTCTCCTCCTTCCCAGCCTCTCCCTCTCCCTTCCTCCCACCATCCCTCCATCTCCCCTCCCTCCCCTTCCTCCTTCTCCCTCTCTCTCCCCTTCCTCCCTTCCTCCCTTCCTTCCTCCCTTCCTCCCTTCCTCCCACACCTCCTCATCACCGCCCTGTGTCTGTTTGCATGGGGCAAGCTCGAATGCTCATCTTTAAGAAAGAGGAGGAGGAGTTGGGTAAGTCAAAGAGAGAATCTTCCTGTAAGTCTTTTGGAACTTTGGGGCTTGGGGAGGAATGAGGGGAAGGGAAGGGCAGTGAGGAATGAGGGGAAGGGAAGGGGAGTTTGGGACTTTGGGGCTTGGGGAGGAATGAGGGGAAGGGAAGGGCGGTGAGGAATGAGGGGAAGGAAGGTTTGGAACTTTGGGGGCTTGGGGAGGAATGAGGGGAAGGGAAGGGCAGTGAGGAATGAATGAAAGGGGAATGAGGAATGAGGGGAAGGAAGGGGAGTTTGGACTTGGGCTTGGGGAGGAATGATGAGGATGAGGGGAAGGGAAGGGCAGTGAGGAATGAGGGGAAGGAAGGGCAGTGTGGAATGAGGGGAAGGGAAGGGGTGAGGAATGAGGGGAAGGAAGGGGAGTTTGGGACTTTTGGGCTTGGGGAGGAATGAGGGGAAGCGAAGGGCAGTGAGGAATGAGGGGAAGGAATGAGGGAGGCAATGTGAGGGGTGAGGAATGAGGCGAGTTTGGGACTTTGGGGCTTGGGAGGATGAGGAATGAGGAATGAGGGGAAGGGAAGGGCAAGTGAGGAATGAGGGGAAGCGAAGGGCAAGTGGGAATGAGGGGAAGGGAAGGGCAGTTGAGGAATGAGGGGAAGGAAG
>NW_020868360.1:193474-200974 GCF_003789085.1 Penaeus vannamei
CCTCTTCCCCCAATCCCCCACTCACTCCCTTCCCCCACCCCCTTCCCACCCCACCCCTTCACCCCTCTCCCAACCCCCAAATCCCCGTCCCTCCCCCACCCTCCCCCCCCCCACCCCCACCCCCTCCCTTATTTTCGCTCATTTCCCTCAAGGGGCGTCGAGGAGCTTCCCGGGAAGTCCTCCTCGAACCCCCGTGTTGTCTCCTTCTCCGGGAAGAGCCTCGAACACTAAATAAAAAGGTGAGGAGGGCGGTATCGGAAGGAGAGGGAGAGGGGAATGGAAGGAGGGAAGGGTGGGGAGAGGGGAGGGAGGAGGGAGGGGGAGGGAGGAGGGGGACGGGGGGGGAGGAGGAGAGGAGAGGAGGAGGGGGGGAGGAGGGAGAGAGGGGGGAGAGAGAGAAGGAGGAGGAGGGAGCGAGGAAGGGAAGTATCAGAGAGGTAAAGAGAGAGAGAGAAGGGGGGGGGAGAATGGTTGCTCACTAAGACATCTTTCTGTTTGGGTTGAGGAGGGGAAGAAAGGGAGAGAAGGTGGGTGAGTGGAGAAGAGGAAAGGGAGGGTGAGAGAGGAAGGAGAGGGAGAGAGAGAGAGAGAGAAGGGAGGGAGAGAGAGGGGGAAGGAAAGGGGGAACGGGAGGAAGAGGAGGAGGAAAAACGAGTAGACAAAGAAAAAGAGAGAAAGAAAGAAAGGAGGATGAGAATGAGATAGTAGGAGAGTAAGCGAGCGAGGAAAGGGAAAGAGAGAGATGAAGGAGGGATGAGACCCTCAGAGAGAGAAAGTGAGAGAGAGAGAGAAAGAGAGAAAGAAGGGGAAAAAAAAGCAAGGGAAATGTAAAGTCTCCTTTTAACAATGGCGCTTCACTCTGTGCAAACGGTTAGCTACTGTGGGATGCCAGTTGCCGAATCCGCAAGGAAATTAAAAACACAACGGGAAAAAGAACGAGAAAAAATGGGAGAGAGAGAGAGAGAGAGCGAGAAGAGAGAGAGAGAGAGGAGGGAGGGAGGGAGGGAGGGAGGGAGGAGAGAGAGAGAGAGAGAGAGAGAGAGAGAGAGAGGGAGGAGAGAGGGAGGGAGGGAGGGAGGGAGGGAGGGAGGGAGAGAGAGAGAGAGAGAGAGAGAGAGAGAGAGAGAGAGAGAGAGAGAGAGAGGGAGAGAAGAGAGAGAGAAAGAGAACGCTATCGCTGCATCACATAACAGACTAAAAGAGAGAGAAAGAGAAAGAGAAGAAGTGAGAGAGAGAGAAACAGATAGATAGATAGATAGAGAGAGAGAGAGAGAGAGAGAGAGAAAGAGAGAGAGAGAGAGAGAAATAGAAATAGAAAGAAAGAAAGAAAGAGAGAGACGGAGAGAGAGGAGAGAGAGAGAGAGAGAGAGAGAGAGGAGAGAGCGAAAGAGAAAAGAGAAAAGGCATGAAACCAAAGGAGAATAAAAGGTGCGCATAAAAGCACACCTCAGGCTCCCTCTCTCCCCCTCCCCCCTCCCCCTCCCCCAAGTCAAAAAAAAAGTGAAAGAGAAAGAAAGAAAAAAAAAGAAAACGAGAGAGAAAGAAAAGCTAAAATAAGACCTCAACCCTCTGCCTTTTTCGTAAGAGCAAGGAAAACATTTTCCATTGCTCTCGTCTCGGCTTTCAGGTGGTAAGTGTCGTCGCCCTGGGCCAGCCACGAGGCCGGACGGGCGCCGACCCTCCGCCACATGCAGCCGGGAATTTCAGCCTCCAATGAATCTCTCAGGGAAGGCCATCACGGGAACAAACAGCCCTCCGTGGCAACGAGAGGTCTTGACGATGTTAAAAAGCAGTGGAGGCTGTTCATCTGGGTCTCGAGGCTGAAAAGACCGGTAGTGTGGGATGCCTGGATCGAGGGTGCTACTGACTCTTTTTTTTCCCGCCATTTTTTTTTTTTTTTTTTTAATTTTCCTGTGTTGGGTTATGGTTTTTGCTTTTTTGTTTTGCCAATTCGTGTTTTTTTTATATCTTTCGTTTATTATTTCTTCTTTTCTTTTAATTCTCCTCTCTTTCCAGGGGAACTTTTTTTTTAAATTGAGTGAAGGTAACGTTAATTTGCTCCGGCACGGAATGTTGCCTCCTAATCATTTTAGTTCCCTTGATGATGTCGAAGGCAAACGGGCGCGATTAAATTCCCCGGAACGCCCTGCCTGTTTGTGGAGTCGTGGCAACTGTTCGAGGCCGTAATGGGCAAAGTGCCTTAAACCGAGAAGTGCATCCGAGGTCGTGCAGGCGCCGCGGCTCTCCGTCTCCTCGGCCGCTCCTCCGCCCGCCCGAGGACGTCCTTCCCCGAAGCCGATATTTTCCACGAGGCAAAGTTGGCAAACTTTAAAGGGCAAACAGTGTCAAAGTTGAGAGTAAAAGTTTTTTACGCGAACTAAAGGGGCTGCGGTTATGGCGGCGCGGGCGAGGAAGCGAACGCGGCGTTTGCTTAGCCTGCTGGCAGTTACCCGGCTCCGTGAGGGACCAATTAACGACGAGGCACAGACCGACGGAGGATTCGGCCCCGCGTCTCCGCCTTTCACTTGGCGGCTTCCACTCGCCGGGCTCCTGGACGCCAAGACTTCCTTATCTCACTCTTGATCTCTTCTGAAAACCCGGACGAACCCTTGTGGAACCGCGGCGTGGCGGGGCGCAAGGGCAAACACAGTTAAAAAGAGCGCCATCCCTGGCTCGCCTCAGAAGCGGGCCACTGTTTGCTCTGTTTGATATTCCATAACAGAGGGTAAACAGAGAATCTGCTTGGATTACAAATTGAAATCTGGTCGGCTGAAAATTGAGCTGGGGTATGGCTGGAACTGCAGATGGGTTCGTACAGGCATCCGGAGGGAAACGGAGGCCGCGGCCACTACACCCGGGAGACGCTGTAAATATGCGTGTCCTCATTAAACGGAGTCCGACTTAGGAAGAACAAACACCGCTCTTATAGAGAGAATGGGGTGAATGGGAGAGGGAGAGAGAGAGAGAGAGAGAAAGAGGGAGAGGGAGAGAGAGAGAGAGAGAGAGAGAGAGAAAGAGACAGACTGAGACAGAGAGAGAGTAAGACGGGGAAAAGGCGATAGATAGACAGAGACAGACATACACATCGAGACAGACAGACAGACACAGAAACAGAGACATACAGACAGAACCAAAAACAAGAATCAAACCATCCAAACGAAACAATGAACCATTTTTTTTTCAATCGCGTGATCTCAACCCTTCGGGACTTCGAAACGGCGGTTCGAGTGCTTCGAAAGGAAACCCACTTGAGTCGAGGAGCTCTTATTCGCCCATCTGTGACGGTCTCTCGCTGTGACGGCCTGTGACGTGGTCTTGATGACGTAGTGTGACGTAGCTATGACGTAAAATTTTTTTATGTCATTTAAGTCATCAGGGTAGTCGGTTTGTTTGTATACTGTAGCGTTAAAATGTATAATATAGGTGTTGGAATGTATGATAGTATTGTGAAAATGTATAATGCTTATTGTTATTTTATTATTTGTGACGTAAAGATTTTTGTGACGTAAAGACGGAATAGATAGCGTACATACAGTGATTACTTTAACAGCTATTTCATCCATTGTTTTTCCAACGTAACTTTGTACCGTATGCTATTATGTGGTAGTTTTTGAATGATTCAGGATATCAAATTACAAAGATTTTTTTATATAATGATAACGTAATGTCAGAATGATAATGGATAGTCCCGCTATGGTAACCAGAAGAAATAAAACAGTATAGATACACTAGAACTAACAATAATACTAACAATACTGACAGTTGGTGATTCCACAAACGACCATTAAAAACAAACAAAACTCGCGCTCTTGGTGAATTGCTGATGACGTCACAAACACACACAAAAAAAAATTAATAACCGTTTGTTTGTTTTCTTATCGATTGGGGTTTAAAGGTCTGACCTCTTTTCACTCTGCATTTTTTGTTAGGAAATATTCGCACTTTAAAAAATAATGATAATAAACAAATAAATAAAATAAATAAATAAATAGAATCTTTCTTCGATTACATATTTTGGGATATTTTTTAGATGACGATTGGTGGTAAAAGTTTGGCGAAGGTACTGGGTAATATTGATCTAAAATATTGATGATTAACCCTATGATTTTGGCAGTGGTTGTGATGGTGATGACGATGGTGATGATAATGAGGATTGTGGTTGTATTTAGATGATGATAAGGGTGATAATGATGATGATAATGATGCCATTGCAGCTCCTGATGATAGCACAACAGTTGTAGCAATTATAACAGTCGTAATGGTAATTAAACTAGTGATAATAGAAGTAATGTAATGGCAAAAGTAGTGATAAGTAATTAAAGCAGTAATGATGTGATGATGGTAATGTTTAATCAATGAAAATGTTAATAATACCAATGGTAATGGTAATGATAACAAATATAAAATATAAAAAATACAAGCCATACTAACAACAATAACACAACAATAACAATAATTATGATAATAATGATCATTCTAAACCAAGCCATTCACAAACCACAAACCCCCACATCTCACAAAGTCAGTATTCATTGAAGACCTGTCGCCAAGACCGTGTTCTCAGGATAACAGCAGTGTCTAAGGTCGTTTAGTACATGTTAAGGAAGAGAGGTATGAATGGAAGTCTCCAGATTTCTTTCTCTTTTTTTTACGCGAGTGAATAGATTATTTTGTACTCGCTCTCTCTCTCTCTTTTGAAAAGGCCTACCTCGCGCGCGCCAGATTTCCCGTTTTCTTTGAGCGCTGCTTTCGTCTTCCCGTTTTCTCTTTTTCTTGATTTTTTATGGGGGTCTTGCGTTTTCTATTCGTGTTTCGTTTTTCTTTTTTTTTCGTCTCGTCTCGTTTGCTTATCGCGTTTTTTTTTTCTTTTTCATATTTTAGTGTATTTTTTTCCTTTTTTTTGTTTTTTTGTTTCTTTCAGCCCCTAATTCCCTTCTCTCTCTCTCTCTCTCTCTCTCTCTCTCTCTCTTCTCTCTCTCTCTTCTCTCTCTCTCTCTCTCTCTCTCTCTCTCTCTCTCTCTCTCTCTCTCTCTCTCTCTCTCTCTCTCTCTCTCTCTACTCGTTCTTTCGCTCCCCCTTCCTCTCTCTTCCTCCCTTTCTTCTTCCTCCAGTATCTCCTCTTTCATGATTTTTATCTTTGTTTGCCTATTAACCATCCTCTTGTTTCAAGGTCGTTGTTGGTATTTTTAAAACCTTTTTATTCTTCCATTTTCGTGTATCTCCAGTGTTCTTTTCTATTCCCTCTCTTCCTCGTTCTTAATTTAGATTTATTTTTATCTCTTTGTCTTTTTTTATCTACTGATGAGTCATGTCTTTATCAGTTATATCTCGCTAATTTCTTCTTTTTCTTCCTTCTATTTCTCTTCTTCGTATCTTTATCTATTTCCTTAATTTCTTCTTCTTTCTTCCTTCCCTTTTTTTTCTCTCTTCTATCTTCTTCATCCCTTTTCTTACCCTCTTCTCTCTTTTATCCTCATTTCTAAACATTTCTTTTGTTATCTTTGTGAATCTCTTTCTTTTCTTCCTCTCCTTGTTAACTTTCGTCTCATTTCTTCCTCTCTTTCTCATCTCTCTTTTCTTCCATGTCCCTTCTCTCTTCCTTTCTCTTCCCTTCGTTTTTCTCCCCATTCTTGCTTCCTCTTTCATTCTTTCCCTCTTTCCCTCTTTCCTCTTCAACACCCCTTTTTTTCTCTTTCTCCTCCTTCTTCTTCTTCTCCTACTTTCCATCTTTAACCTCCGTTCCCTCCCCTCACTTCTTCTCCTTCTCTTTCTATCCTTGTTCTCCCCCTCTTTCTTCCTCTTTCCTTTCAACTCCTTTCTCCACTCCTCCCCTATCCCCTCCCTTCTCTCTTCCCATTCCACTTTCTCTTACAGTTTCCTCTTTTCTTGTCTCTTTCCTTCCTCTCTCTTTCCAATTTCATTTCCTCTTGCTTCCCTCTCCTTCTTTCGTTTTGCTCCCCTCTCCCACTTCCCCTCTTTCGGTACCCTTCTTCCCCCTTCCTCCCTTCTTCCCTTATCGTTCCTTTCCTTTCCCTCCCCTCCTTCATCCTTCTCCCTTTTCACCCCTCTTCCCCTTTCTCTCCCATCCTCCCAATCTTTACCCTTCCTCTCTAACCTACATCTATACCCCCTCCGCAATCAATACCCCTTTCCCCTCCCTACCCTCCCCCCCAACACCCCTTCGTTTACCCCCTTATCTGTTCCACCCTCTTTATATCTCCCCCTATCCCCTTTTTCACCCTCCACCCTACTCCTCCCACCCCCACCTGTTCTTCCCCTCCCCTACATCCCCACATTCTTACCTCTCCTACCCTCCCCCTCCTTCCCCCACCCCCGTAACCCCCACCCTTCCTTACCCTCTCCCCTCCATCCCCCATCCTTCCCCCATACTCCACCCTCTCCCCTCCTTTCCCCCTCTCCCCATCTCCCCTCCCATCTATTCCTCCCCCTATATCCCCCTCTCCCCCCCTCTTTACCCTTCACCCTCTTCCCCTCCTTCCCCCTACCCCTCCCTTCACCCTCTCCCCCTCCTTTCCCCATCCCCCTAGTCTCCCCATCCCCCCATCCCCTCCTCCTTCACCCTCTCCTTCCTTTCCCCATCCACCCCTCCTTCCCCCATCCCCCCTTCCCCCTCTCCCCCTCTCCCTCCTCCTCTCCCCCCATCCCCTAGTCTCCCATCCCCCATCCCCCTCCTCCTTCACCCTCCCTTCCTTTCCTCCCCATCCCGCCCTAGTCTCCCCATCCCCCTCCTTCCCCCCATCCCCCCTTCCGCCCTTCCCCCCTCTCCCTCTCCCTCCTCCTCCTCCTCTCCGCCCCATTCGGTCCCGCGGGTAAGGCCAACACCGCCCGGGCTTTGTGTCTCTCTCCTCACGCCTAAATTGGAACGTTTGTGGCTCGTAATGGAAAACCGCGGGAGTGAAAAGCACAGCAACACGGCTATTTCCCCCCTCCCCCCATCCCTCTCTCTCTCTCTCTCCTTCTCTTTCTCTCTCTCTCTCTCTCTCCCTCGTCCCTTCTCCCCTCCTCTCTCTCTCTATGCGTGTCTCTCGCTCCTCTTCTCTAACGCGTGTCTTGTACGTGTCTCTCCTCTCTCTATTCTCTCTCCCTTCCTGTCTGTCTCTCTCTCTCTCTCTTTCTCTTTGTTCTCTGTCTCTCTGTCTGTCTGTCTGTCTGTCTGTCTGTCTGTCTTCTTCTTAGTCTCTGTCTCTCTCCTCTCTATCTCGCTCTCTTTTAATCTATCTATATCTCTCGTTCGCTCTCCCCCCCCTCTCTCTCTCCCTCTCTCTCTCCTCTCTCTCTCTCTCTCTCTCTCTCTCTCTCTCTCTCTCTCTCTCTCTCTCTCTCTCTCTCTCTCTCTCTCTCTCTCTCTCCTCCTTCTGCCCTCCCTCCCTCCCTCCCTCCCTCCTCCCTCCCTCTCTCTCTCTCTCTCTCTCTCTCTCTCTCTCTCTCTCTCTCTCTTCTCTCTTCCTCTTTCTTTCTTCAATTCTATCCTCCCTCCCA
>NW_020868360.1:203474-205974 GCF_003789085.1 Penaeus vannamei
ATGTTCACCTGTAATTACCTGTTCACTGCAAATGCAACAACAGACTTTACATGAGCTGTTGCTGTTTATTTATTTATATATTTTTCCTTGATGTATGGTAATGATGGAAAACGATAATTACGTTCATGTTCACCTGTAATTACCTGTTCACTGCAAATGCAACAACAGACTTTACATGAGCTGTTGCTGTTTATTTATTTATATATTTTTCCTTGATGTATGGTAATGATGGAAAACGATAATTAGGCTGAAACGAATGATAATGATATAAAAACGATAACTGAGATAAAACGAATGATAATTATATAATGGTCACATGTGTTGTTGCTGTATATATCTATTTATATATTTTTCCTTGATGTATGGTGATAATGGAAAACGATAATTAGGCTGAAACGAATGATAACGATATAAAAACGATAACTGAGATAAAACGAATGATAATTATATAATGGTCACATGTGTTGTTGCTGTATATTTATTTATATATTTTTCCTTGATGTATGGTGATAATGGAAAACGATAATTAGGCTGAAACGAATGATAACGATATAAAAACGATAATTGAGATAAAACGAATGATAATGATATAATGGGAAAGGAAAGGTGATGAGACTGTCAGCTGGGTATGGAAAAAAAGAAAAAAAAGAAAAATTAGGAAGCCATAACTAAAAGAAAGGTTCTTGCAACACTGTCAATCTTGAAATATATTTTTCTTCACTAACAGTATAATTACTGCCATTAGATTATCATTACTGTTATTTTATCTTATTATTCATTATTCATCCGTCTTTCAGAGTAATTTTGGATTTGCATTTGCAAACAAGTAATTAAAAAAAAAGTTGTTGAAGTGCTTATATGCCAAAAAAGTAATAATAAAGAAAATTATTTTACTTGTTGAATTATTCGTCCCAGTCAGTATCTATATATTATTATCAAAGTAATTTTGAATTAACATGAAGGAGCATAACACTATAATTGAATCTAATTTATGTTGGTCACTCTGAAATAAATAAACAAATATAATTAGTTTTTAAGTCTGAGATAACAGAGGCAAATGTATTATTCTGAAGAAAGTTTCATCTTCTAAAACATTTATGGATCTTTAAACCGAGTCTATTTATCGAAAACTTTTTAAAAATCGATACATCATTTTTAAATCATAAATTATCAGAAAACAGCAGATTTCGCATGATAATTCATCTATTTCTCGAAAAAAAGAAAAAAAATCGATACATCATTTTTAAATCATAAATTATCAGAAAACAGCAGATTTCGCATGATAATTCACCTAAAATTAAGTATAAGAACGGTTAGTAATTGAGGTTATGCAGCGGTCCATACAGTCGAAAAAGAAAGAAAAATAGGCTTTACGTATATAAGTAATTAAGATCATCAGTAATTAAGGCTATACAGTAGTCCATACAATCAAAAAAAGAAAGAAAAAAGCCTTTAATTATATAAGTAATTAATATCATTAGTAATTAAGGTTATACAGCGGTCCATATAGTAATAAGATTACGTAAAGTCCATACAATCAAAAAAGAAAGAAAAAAGCCTTTAAGTATAAAAGTAATTAAGATCATTAGTAATTAAGGTTATACAGCGGTCCATACATTAAAAAAAGAAAAAAAAGAAAAAAGCCTTTAAGTATATAAGTAATTAAGATCATCAATAATTAAGGTTATGCAAAAAGACAAAGAAAAGAAGGCTTTAAGTATATAAGTAATTAAGATCATCAGTAATTAAGGCTATACAGTAGTCCATACAGTCGAAAAAGAAAGAAAAATAGCCTTTAAGTATATAAGTAATTAAGATCATTAGTAATTAAGGTTATACAGCGGTCCATATAGTAAAAAAATAAAATAAAATAAAATAATAAAATAAACAAAAAAGGCTTTAAGTATATAAGTAATTAAGATCATCAATAATCAAGGTTATGCTGCAGTCCATACATTCAAAAGAGAGAGAGAGAAAAAAAAAAGAAAGGAGAGAGAGAAGAAAAAGAAAAGAAAGAAAGAAAAAAGGCATTGTAAAGAAAACATGATCCCTCATGAATAAAAACAAGAGCCTCAGTCAACAACCGGTCTTTAGGGAAAAGGAATGTAGTTAGGAAAATGAAAATAAAAGTAAGGAAAAGGCAAGCTGTCATTTGCACTAATTACTTCAGAGAGACGTAGAGAAAAAGGCCTAAAAGTCTTTAGAGATTAAGAAAAAAACAATAACATTTTCTATTATATTCACCTTTGTTTTTGTTTTGTTTTTTATTTCAAATTTTGGAAAAAAAAAATACCGCAACAGAATATATGTCAAAGATATATATTAGCAATATAAGATCAATTCGTAAAAGAAACAGAGATAAGAGACATTATTTCAGCTACAAACTTTTTTTTTTTTTTTTTTTTTTTTTTCTTCTTCTTTTTTTTTTTGTCAGCGAACGCCGTCAAATAACCTTCGGCCAATAGCTAATCAATCTCCTCACCCACTCCAACCCATCCGT
>NW_020868360.1:210974-213474 GCF_003789085.1 Penaeus vannamei
CAGAGACAGAGAGAAACAGACAAACAGACAAACAGAGCAGCAGACAGCAGACAGCCAGACAGACAGAGAAAGCGAGGGAGGAAGAGAGACGAGCACACATTGATAAAACAAGAGGGGCAATACAAAAGAAGGAAGGGTAAAATGCGGTATGCCAAACACACTCTGTACACAATACGGCGGGACCGGGCTCGTAGAAAGGGCTCTCAGTACAATATCCTATTATCCGTCACACACATAAAAGTACCACCAGACAAAAGTACCACGTACACAAAAGTAGCACACAAACAAAACAAACTGAAGATAACACACATATTCAAATGAAAGTGCTGTGTCGGTCTGCCTTGCTAGCTTAGCCTCTGCGAGAGACCGCCGGGTTAAATCATTTCATTACGAAAGCTTGTTATGGACTGGAGCCGACTAACTGTTTTAACGCGGTGGTGTTCGTATTTCATTCGTGTGGCTTTTGGTTATATGCTGTCTGAACGCTGTCGGTGACCGTAATAATATGACTAACTGGACGAAATAAAACAGTTACCGATGCTAATGGGAGGGCGAGAAAGAAAGGGTAAAAAAAAAAAAGATCGTTTACACTCGCGCTCTCTCAACATGGCCGACAAAAATGGGATGAGCTGCTGAGAGAAGACCATTCTGATTTTCTTTTTTGTTTTTCTCTTTTCTTTTTCTTTGTTGTTTCTCTCTGAAGGGCTGCGGAAGATCTGCAAAATGATGAGCCCCCACGACGAGCCGACGCAGATACAAGCAGAAAACACACCATTGTTTGCATTGTCTGTTGTACATGAAGAGGCCGCTGGGTTAAAGAGAAGAGCTTTTAGTACAAAGATCGTTGCAACTGTTTTAACCACTCAAAATAATAAAAAACGTATAGATGTGTCATCCTTACATTGTTTTTGTCGCTTGAGATAATTCTGTTACAATTTTAAACAGTTGGAGGGAGGGGGGAGAAGGAGGGAGGGGAGGATAGGGGAAAGGGATAAGGAAGAAGGGAAGAGGAGAGGATGAGAGCGAAAGAAGAGGGAGGAAGAGAAGGAGGGACAGGAGAACGAAGGGAAGGAGAAAAGATATGAGAGAGAGAAAAAAAAAAAGAAAGGAAAGAGATTAGAGAGAGAGAGAGGGGAAGAGAGAGAGAGAGAGAGAGAGAGAGAGAAAGAAATAGAGAGAAACGAGAGAGAGAGTAAAGAGAGAGAGAAAGAGTGGAAAGAAAGAAAGAACGAGACGAAAGAGAGAGAAAGGGACTGAGAGACAGAGAGAAAGAAAAAAGAGAGAGAAGGAGATGTACAGCTAACTCTATCTATTTCAGTCTCTTCCTTTCCACTCTCTTTCTCTCTCCTTCTCTCTCACTACTCATCCTGTGTTCCATATTTCACGTCTTTCCTCTCCCTCTCTCTCCATTTCTCTTATTGGTCTCCTTTCGCTTTTAATTTTCGCCTTAGAAAGAGAGAGAGAGACGGGTTGGAGGTCTCTCTCTTTCTTTCCTTCCTCTCTCTCTCTCTCTCTCTCTCTCTCTCTCTCTCTCTTCTCTCTCTCTCTCTCTCTCTCTCTCTCTCTCTCTCTCTCTCTGTCTCTGTCTCTTCTCTCTCTTCTCTCCTGCCTCTGCCTCTGCCTCTGCCTCTCTCTCTCTCTCTCTCTCTCTCTCTCTCTCTCTCTCTCTCTCTCTCTCTTCTCTCTCTCTCTCTCTCTCTCTCTCTTCTCTCTCTTCTCTTCTCTCTCTCTCTCTCTCTCTGCCTCTGCTCTGCCTCTGCCTCTGGCCTCTGTCTCTCTCTCTCTCTCTCTCTCTCTCTCTCTCTCTCTCTCTCTCTCTCTCTCTCTCTCTCTCTCTCTCTCTCTCTCTCTCTCTCTCTCTGTCTCTGTCTCTCTCTCTCTCTCTGCCTCTGCCTCTGCCTCTGCCTCTGCCTCTGCTCTCTCTCTCTTCTCTCTTCTCTCTCTCTCTCTCTCTCTCTCTTCTCTCTCTCTCTCTCTCTCTCTCTCTCTCTCTCTCTCTCTCTCTCTCTCTCGCCTCTGTCTCTGTCTCCGTCTCCTCCTCTCTCTTTCCCTGAGGAAATAAAGTAAAAGAGAGATTAGGAAATCTAAATAAAAGTTGTTTACATGTTCCAGAAGACGGTAGAAGGAAAACAAGGGAATAAAGAACATCATGAAAGGGAAATGAAACAAGAGAAAGAAAGCAGGAGAGAGAAGAGTGAAAAGAGAAGACGAGAACGAAGCAGAAAAACAAGAATAAGAGACATGATTTGTGGAAAAGAAAGAAATCAAAATAAGCAGATTTTTTTTCTTTTTTTGGAAAGCAGATTATTTATTATTTTTTTTTTTTTTTTTTTTTTGGAAGGAAGAGTGGAAAGAGAAGACGATAACGAAGAAGAAAAACAAGAATAAAAGACAGATGATTTATGGAAAAGAAAGAAATCAAAAGCAGATTTTTTTTTTAGGATAACGCAAAAAAAAATCACTTCTTTGATAACTACAATCTCCATGACAGTTGGAAAAT
>NW_020868360.1:260051-265051 GCF_003789085.1 Penaeus vannamei
TCCTCCTCTTCCATCCTCATCTCTTCTCCTCCTCCTCCTCCTCCTCCTCTTCTTCTTCCTCCCTTCTCCCCCCCCCCTTGCCTGAACAATTACAGGCCAGTGTGATATCCTCCTTCTCCTCTCCTCCTTCCTCCTCTCCCCTCCTCCTCCTCTTCATCATCCTCTCCTTCTCCTCCTTCTCCTCCTCCTCCTCCTCCTCCTCCCCCTCCCTCCCTTGCCTGAAATTACAGGCCAGTTGATATCCTCCTCCTCCTCTTTTTCTCCTTCTCCTCTCCCCTCTCCTCTCCTCTCCTCCTCCTGCTCCTTTCCTCCTCCTCCTCCTCCTCCTCCACCTCCTCCTCCTCCTCCTCCTCCCTGTCCCTCCCCTTGCCTGAACAATTACAGGCCAGTGTGATATACTCCTTCTCCTCCTCATCCCATCCTCCTCCTCCTCCTCCTCCTCCTCCCCCTCCCTCCCCTTGCCTGAACAATTACAGTCCAGTGTGATATCCTCGTGATAAACTAGATGAAAAGCAGCGATGGAATTTTTCATGAACTGCACCAGGGAAAGGACTTTAAATGATAGGCTATCTTTTTTTTTTTTTTCTTTTTTTTTTTTTTTTGTATATTTCATCGAGTTTGATGTTGTGCAATATTCATTTTCATCCGACAAGGTTCCGCTGCAGTCCTCGCCCTTGCTTCAGCGTGAATGGAAAGCCCGGCGAACGAGTGTGAATGAAATGGGAAGATTTTGGAAATATATACGTGTGTTTTTATTTTTATTTTTTTCCCGTGTTTTTTTTTTCTCTCTCTCTCTCTCTCTTTCTTTTTCTTTTTTTCATCGTGATCGCTTCCTGAGCTGTGTGTTTTCATGTGGGTGTGAACAGATAATTTGAGATAGGAATATAAGAGCATTTAAACTCTATTAGGATCACACACAAATACACACACACCACACACACACACACACACACACACACACACACACACCACACACACACACACACAACACACACAAAACACACACCACACAACACACACACACACGTATATATATATATGTATAAAGGTGTGTGTGTGTGTGTGTGTGATTGTGAGTGTGTGTGTGTGATTGTGTTTATGCGTTTGTACATCTGTGTGAGTGCGTGATTGTCTATGTGTACGTGCTTGTGTATACGTGACTGTGCGTGTCAGTGCGTATCCGTGACCGTGTATGTATTTCTGTGCATGTAAGCATATTCCTTTCTGAACAATGATGAACGTTCCAAGGCGACAACATATCCAAAAGATAAGAGAAGGTCCGCTTATCATGTCTTGAAGATCAGGAATAGGATTATGCATTGAGGTAAGGTTATAGGAGGAGGAGGAGGAGAGGAGGAGGAAGAAGAAGAGGAGGAGGAGCGAGAGGAGTAGAAGAGAGGAGAAGGAGGAGAAGAAGAAGAGGGAGGAGGGAGAGGAAAAAGGAGGAAGAAGAGAAGAGAGAAGGAGGAGGAGAGGAGAAGGAGAAGATGGAGGGAGGGGAGGAAAAGAAGGAGAAGGAAGAAGAAGAGGAGGAGGTGGAGGAGAGGAGAAGAAGAGAAAAAGGGGTAGGAGGAAAAGAAGGAGAAGGAGGAAGAAGAGGAAAAGAAGAAGAGGGAGGGAGAGGAAGAAGAAGAAGAAAGAGGAGGAGGAGAATAGAAAGAAGGAAAAGGAGAAGAAGAGAAGGAAGAAGGAGGAGAAGGAGGAAGGAGAAAGGAGGAGGAGGGGAGGAAAAGAAGGAGAAGGAAGAAGAAGAGGGGAGGAAGAGGGAGGAAGAAGAAGAGGAAAAGGGGTAGAGGAGAAGGAGAAGGAGGGAGAAAGGAAAAGAAGAGGAAGAGAAGAGGAAGAAGAAGAGGAAGGAGATGAGAGAAGAGGAGAGGAGAAGAGAGGAGGAAGAAGAGGAAAGAAGAAGAAGAAAGAGGAGGAGAGGAAGAAGAAAGAAGGAAAAAGGAGGAAGAAGAAGAGGAGGAGGAAGAGAAGGACAATGAGAAGAAAAAGAGGAGAGGAGAAGAGGAGAAGAGGAGGAAGAGATGAAGGAAGAGGAAAAGGAGGAGGAGGAAAGAGAAGAAGGAGCAGGAGAATTAGGAAGAGAAGGAAAGGAGAAGGAGGAAGAAGAAGAGGAGAAGAAGGGAGAAGAAGAGAAAGAGGAAAGAAGAAGAAGAAGGAAGAAGAAGAATGAAGATTAAACACCGATTATACACTGAACACTGACGTACGAACTCAGGCGAACAACATATCCCCAAAATTAAAAAAAAAGAAACGACCACCACCTTATCACACCTTGAAGATCAGAAATGTCATTCGCCACGCTATTTAGGAGGAGGAGGAGGAGGAGGAAGAGAAGAGGAGGAGGAGGAAATGAAGGAGGAGGAGGAGGAGAAGAAGAAGAGGAGGAGGAAATGAAGGAGGAGGAGGAGGAGGAAAAGAAGGTGGAAGAAGAAGAGGAAAAGGGGTAGGAGGAAGAAGAAGAGAAGGAGGAGGGAGAGGAGGAAGAAGAAGGACGAGGAGAGTAGAAAGAGGAGAAGGAGAAGGTGGAAGAAGTAGAGAAGATAAAAAAAAAGAAGCGACGACCACCTTATCACACCTTGCAGATCAGAAATGTCATTCGCCCACGCTATTTAGAGGAGGAGGAGGGAAGGAGGAGGAGAGAAGTGGAGAGGAGGAAAGAGAAGAGGAGGAGGAGGGAGAGAGGAGGTGGAGGAGTAGAAGAAGAGAGAGGAGGAGGAGAGGAGGTGGAAGGAGTAGGAAGAAGAAGAGGAGGGGAAATGAGGAGGAGGAGGAGGAGGAGGAAGAGGAGAGAGGAGGAGAAGAAGAGAGAGGAGAGGGAGAGGAGGTGGAGGAGAGAGAAGAAGAAGAGGAGGAGAAATGAAGGAGGAGGAGGAGGAGAAATGAAGGAGGAGGAGGAGGAGGAGGAGGAGAGAAGAGAGGAGAGGAGGAGGTGGAGGAGGAGTAGGAGAAGAAGGAGGAGGAGAAATGAGAGGAGGGAGAGAAGGAGAGGAGGAAAAGAAGAGGAGGAGGAGGAGGAAGGAGGAAGGAAGAAAGAGAGAGGAGGAGAGAGAGGAGAGGAGGAGAGCAAGAAGAAAGGAGGGGTAGGAGAGGAGAAGGGGAAGAAGAAGAGAAAAAGGGGGTAGAGAAGAAGAAGAAGGAGAGGAAGAGGAAAAGAAGGAGGAGGAGGAGGAGTAGAAAGAGGAGAAGGAGAAGGTGGAAGAAGAGACGAAGATAAAAAAAGAAGCGACGACCACCTTATCACACCTTCCAGATCAGAAATGTCATTCGCAATGCTATTTAGGAGGAGAGGAGGAGGAGGAGGAAGAAGAGAGGGAGGAGGAGAGCAGGTGGAGAGAGTAGGAAGAAGAAGAGGAGGAGGAAATGGAGGACGAGAGGAAAAGAAGGTGGAAGAAGAGGAGATAAAAAAATAAGCGACTACAATCTTATCACACTTGCAGATCAGAATATGTTTCATTCGCCACGCTATTTAGGAGAGGAGGAGGAGGAGAGGAAGAAGAAGAGGAGGAGGAGAGGAGAGGAAGATAGAATAGGAGGACGAATGAAGAGAGGATGAGTGAGGAGAAGAAAAGAGGAGATGGAGGGAGAGAGGTGTGAGGAGGAGTAGAAGAAGAAGAGGGGGAGAAAAGGAAGGAGAGGAGGAGGAGGAAGAAGAGGAGAGAGGAGGGAGAGGAGTGGAGGAGGAGGGAGGAGCGAGGAAGAAGAAGGGACAGGAGGAGGGAGAGAGGTGGGAGAGGAGTAGGAAGAAGAAAAGAGGAGGAGGAATGAGGAGGAAAGAGAAAGATAAGGTGGGAAAGAGGAAAAGGGTCAGAGAAGAAGAAGAGAAGGAGGATGGAAGGGGAAAAGAAAGGAGGAGGAGAGGAGTAGAAAGCTCGAGGAGACGGAGAGGTTGAAGAAATAAGAGGAAGGAGAAGGCAGGGAGGGAGAGGAAGGAAAAGAAGTGAGGAGGGAGAGTAGAAAGAGGAGAAGGAGAAGGTGGAAGAGAAAAGAGGAAAGGAGAGAGGAGGGAAGAGGAGGAAAAGAAGAGGAGGAGAGAGTAGAAGAGGAGAAGGAGAAGTGGAAGAACGAAGCAGGAAAAGGGTGAGGAAAGAAGAAGAGAAGGAGAGGCCCCCGAGAGAGGAAAAAGGAGGAGTAGAGAAGATGGAAAAGGAGAAGGTGGAAGAAGGAGGAGAAGATAAAAAGAGCAAGCGACTAACCACCTTATCACATACAGCCGTTGAAGATCAGAAATGGTATTCGCACCCGCTATTCAGCAGGCAGGGCGAGAGGAGGAAGAGAAGAGGAAGGCAATGAAGGAGGAGGAGGATAGTAGAAAGAAGAAGAGAGAGAAATAAAGGAGGAGGAGGAGGAAACGAACGCGAAAGGGGTAGGAGGAAGAAGAAGAGGGGAGGGAGGGAGAGGAGAAGAAGGAGTAGAAAGAGGAGAAGGAGAAGGTGGAAGAAGAGGAGAAGATAAAAAAAAAAGAAGCGACGGCCACCTTATCACACCTTGCAGATCAGAAATGTCATTCGCAGTGCTATTTACGAAGCAAATTGGCGTATCTTCTTGACTTTGGCTTCTGTTGACGTCACGCGACAATCGGAGGAACAATTAAGCCTTAATTATCTGCTCAATTTAATTCTTATTGAATGTATGTTTGATCTGTGGAGTGTGGATGTTGTCGTGGCGGAATCTGGTGCTTGGTGGTGTATGTGTGATTATTTTTTTTTTTTTTTTTTTTCTTTTCATTTTTTCTTTCTTATTCTTCTTTTTTTCTTTTTCTTCTTCTCTTTTCTTTTTTTCTTTCTTCTTCTTCTTTCTTCTTTTCTTTCTTCTTTTCTCTTTTTTTTCTTTACTCTCTTTCTTTTTTTTTCTTCTTCTTTTTTTTTCTTTTCCTTCTTCTTCTTTTCTTTTTCTTCTTCTTCTTCTTTCTTTCTTCTTTCTTCTTCTTTTGTCTATCGTCTTCTTCTTCTTCTTTTTTCTTCTTTTTCTTCTTTTCCTCTTTTCTTCTTTCTTCT
>NW_020868360.1:280051-290668 GCF_003789085.1 Penaeus vannamei
GGGAGAAAGGGGAGAGGAGGAGGAAAAAGAAAATATGTGGGAGGGGAAGAGGGACGGAAGAGAGAGACCTGAAGAGAAGGAACGAGATCGACCTGAAGAGAGAGAGAGAGAGAGAGAGATGGAGATATAGAGAGAGAGAGAAGAGAAAGAGAGAGAGAAGAAATTAGAGAGAAGTGGTAAGGAGAGAACCGATCGTGAGAGCAGAAGGAGAGCACGAGGAGAAGCAGAAGGGACGAGTAATGGTATCATTGCGAGAGAGAGCATGAGGAGAAAGAGCAGAAGAGAAGAATTACATTAGAGAAAGAAAAAAGAAAGAGCAGAAAGAAAGGATGAGAGAAAGAAAAGAGAGAGGAGACGATGAGAGTGAGGAGACAACGATGATGAGAGAGAGAGAGAGAGAGAGAGAGACGGGATAGAGATGAGATTGAGAGAGACGAGAGAGAGAGCGAGAGAGAGAGAGCGAAGCGAGAGAGAGAGCAGAGAGAGAGATAGAGAGAGAGAATGACTGAGTGATGTTACATCTCTTCTAACAACTACCGTTCATCTCTTTACCTCGAATAGAACATAAAATTTTCATGCACTTATCGCGAACTAAAAAGGTCTCTACGGTAAAACAACTTTTTTATTACCAGTACGATATATACCATGTCTGTCTGATAGTGGATTTCCAGCCTTAAAAAAGGGCCTTAAAGCAAGATAATAAATGTTCAAAATCGTTTCCGGCGAACGGGACTACAGCTAAGGCTACCCGTGATATTCCTGCCCCATGAACACAAGTAACAGACCTGAATTTAAATAACTGCTACCTTGGTTGTATTTCTGAAGCGAGTAACACACTCTGTTCAGTTTAGTATCAGTTTATATGTTTGTTCACTCACTTTCCTTTGGTATAAAAACGGGAATTCCATTTTCTTTCTCCCTCCCTCCTTTGGAATTAAATCTTGGTGAAAATATGCCTCGGTGAAATGTGGGTTACAAAGCTAATTTTTCCTGGCATGCTTTTTGAACGCAAGTTGTTAGTGTTCTGAAACAGAGTCGGAATATCTCTTTTTATATTTCCCTCTTTTCTTTGCCACTCTCTGATTCTCGTTCTCTCTCTTTCTTGGCTTTCTCTGTCTGTTTTCTCTCCCTCTCTTCTCTCTGCTTTCTTCTCTCTCTTCTTCCTCTTCCGCTCCTCTTCTCTCCTTCCTCTCTTCGCTTTCTCCTTNGGAGAGGGGGGGATAAAGGAGGGAGGAGGGGGAGAGGAGGGGGTGATAAAGGGAGGGAGGGAGAGGGGGGGGATAAAGGGAGGGAGGGGGTACAGGGAATTTATTTTATAGACTATTTTTTAGGGGGAAGATACAGCGTACTTTCCATAGCCTAAGTAAGTAAATCTAATACGTTTAAAAGCTTTAAATTCTCACATCCCGTGTGATTACTTACCAAGTTGTTTCATATGGTGATCTTGTCTTCTCTCTCTCTCCTCTCTCTCTCTCTCTCTTTATTTCTTTCTCTCTCTCTTCTCTCTCTCTTTCTTTCTTTCTTTCTCTCTCTCGCTCTCTCCTCTCTCCATCTCCCTCTCCTCTCCCTCTCTCTCTCTCTGTTTCGATTCTTGTCTTGTCTGTCTGTCTTTTCTATTTCTCTATTCTCCTCTCCTCTCTCCATCTCTCTCTCTCTCTCTCTCTCTCAGTCTTCCTCTCCCTATCCTCTCCTCTCTCTCTAGCGCATTCTCCTCTCTCTCTCTACTCTCCTGCACGATACGTATGCCATTCACGTATGTATGTTGGCATTAATTATGTACATATCTGCACATGTATGGTATGCATTACATCTACTAATATAAACAAAGAAACCAGCAAAGAGGAAATGAAACTAATCGTGTTTGTAATGACGTACATGTTAAATGCAACTAAACAGCCACGTCATAAACACACACACACACACCATACATCCCTGCTGAACCGTCCTTACGAGAAACATAATACGAACAACATAATGATGATAAAAAATACATTAAACGACACAAAGATAATAAAAAAATCCCCCCCTTTTTTTGAAAAACTCAAAACAATAAGCCTCAAGCCATAAGAAGAACGCATCCCTCTTCCAACATACGCCACCCCCACCTACCCTCATAGTCATAAGAGACGCATACCCTCTCCCATGACATCCCCTCGCCACCGACATCCACCCTCATTCATTAAGAAGACCGCATCCCTCTCCCAAACATACCCCCCACTCCACCCCTCACCCTCACAGTCATTAAGAGACGCATCCCTCTCCCATAACACATCCCCCATATACCTCACCCTCATAATCATTAAGAGACGTATCCCTCTCCCATACTACCCCACCCACCCACCACCCTGCACCTCGAGTCGATAAGAGACGCATCCCTTACGGCCATACATACTTCCCTACCTCCACCCACCCACCCTCACACCTTGATAGCCTTAAGAGACCATCCTTCGACCATACATTCCCCAACCCCACGCCCCACCCACCTCACTCCCTCACCTCATTAGTCAATAAGAGATGCATCCATCTGCCAATACACCCCATTCCCTCTCCACCCTCACCCATAGTCCATTAAGAGGATCAGCATCCTCTCCATACATACCCCCACCCCACCTCCCCTTCACCCTTACCAATACCATTAAAGAAGCACCCTCTCCCATCATACCCCCCCACTCCCCTCCACCCCCCTCTACCCCTTGACCTCATAGCCATTAAAGACCATCCTCTCCCATAATTCCCCACACCAACGCCCACCCACCCTCCTCACCCTCATAGTCATCATACATCTGGCATATTCTTCACTAATACGGATTGACATCAAATAGTCATTACTGCAGATAGGTGAATGTTTCCAATAAATTCAGTGCTGCATTAAATTCAATATGGGAGCAGGTCCAGGGCGGCTGGACATTTCAGTGAATGATGTAGGGGATGAGGGAGAGGAGGAGGGGGGAAGAAGAGGGTGGATAGGGAGGGGAGAGGGAGAAATGGAAGGGAAGGGAGGGAGGTGGGAGGAGGGGTAGGGTGTAGGAAGGGTGGAGAAGAAGGAGGGGAGAGGGAGGGAGGAGGGAGGGGGGTTGGAGGAAGAGCGGAGGGGAGAAGGGAGGATGAGGGAGAAGGGGAGAGGAGAGGGAAGAGGGAGGAGGGGAGGGAAGGGGGGGAGGGAGGGAGGAGGGAGAAGGCGAGTGTTGGGGGAGGGAGTGGAAGAATGGGATAGAAACTGTGAATGGAGAGAGGAGGAGAAAGGAGAAGAGAGAGGAAGAAGAGAGAGAGAGATGAGAGGAGAGAGAGGAGAAGAGAGAGAGAGAGAGAGTGAGAGAGAGAGAAGAGAGAGAGAGAGAGCAGAGAGAGAGAGAGAAGAGAGAGGAGAGAGACAGAGACAGAAAGGGTAAGGAGGGAGGGGGGGGGAGAGAGGAGAGAGGGGAAACATAACCACATTAAGGTAATAAATAAACACATATAGCTCACGCGAGACCAGTTCCCGCCATCGGTTCAGAAGCGAGAGAGAGAAAGCCCGATTTTCTTCCTCGCTGTCAAGTCACTTTTCAGAAATCCTTTTAGAAATAATTTTGTAAATCAGATTATGAATTATAAATCGATATACACTTTTACATTTTTTTTTTTTCTAAAGCTCTAATAGGCTATAATCTTTCGTGTATTAGCAATATTGAGCATATGATGATACAGCGAAATCCAGATCTATTTTTGAAATATGGAGAAGGGGCGAGTGAGGGGGAGGATTTATGAATATACTTTGATATATTCGCCCATAAGCTATATTCAGACTAATATGATAATTTCGGCAAATGTACCGCATATGGGAGATACTATCTCGCATAGAACGGTTTACAAAAGATGGAAAAATATTGAGCTATCAC
Organism: Penaeus vannamei; assembly: GCF_003789085.1. NCBI lineage: Eukaryota > Metazoa > Arthropoda > Malacostraca > Decapoda > Penaeidae > Penaeus > Penaeus vannamei. The sequence continues at coordinate 283,927 of NW_020868360.1, forward strand.
TACCACACGCACACTAACACACAGCATATGTACACATATAATGTTTTTTTCAAACACATTACGAAAATGCTCTCTCTCCCTCGCACACAGGCACATAACACACAATATCATACACCAATACTTTTCAACACAATGTCTAGATCTCTCTCACACACACACATACACACATATATACACACATATACTTTTTCTTAATCCATGTCCTCGTCCTCCTCTCTAACAACACACACAACACATAATATCACATAAACATCTATCTTGCCATTAAAAAAAACAACAAAATAAAACACGTACTATATGAGGTCGGGGAATCATACACATATATCATTTTCAGCATCTGTTTATCCTGACCCCCCCCCCCTTTGAGGTTAATGATGATAGCGTGCTGCTCATCAAATTATTCTAGTGTTCACCGCTATGCTATCTAAAAGAGAAATGCAAAATAGAAGTAACAGAAGAAAAAAAAGAAAAAAAAGAAATTATATATATATACGAGCATGTTATAACTACATGCAGACATAGAAAAAAATATGGAAAAAAAGGCAAAAAATGTATAATATATAAGCAACATCTATTTATAACTATGTTGGTACCGAGAGTGAAAATAAGGAATTCGAAATTCTGAATTCGACGTAAAACAAAATATTTCAAGACACTACTACGTAATCCCGAACCCGTTAAATGTATATACACCTCCCCCCTCTCGCTGTAATACGGGATATAAATTATTTTGGAATACGGTAGTTTAAGCCGCCCAGGCCTACCCCCCACCTTTGCTTCATCTCTCTCTCTCTCTCTCTCTCTTCCCTCTCTTTCTCTTCTTCTCTCTCTCCTATATTAAATATAATATATATATATAGTATAATATTATAATAGTATTTAAATATTTATATATATAGTTATGTATATATATGTAATAAGTATATATATATTATATTTATGATAGTATATATATGATAGTATATTATATATATATAGAATATATATAGTATAGTAATATATTATATTATAATATAGTATATTATATATGAGAGAGAGAGAGAGAGAGAGGAAGAGAGGAGAGAGAGGAATAAGAGGGAGAGAGAGAGACGAGGGCGAGAGGAAGTTTAATGAAAGAGAAATAGAGAGAAAAAGAGAAAACATAGAGAGGAGAGAGAGAGAGAGAGAGAGAGAGAAGAGAGGAGAAGAGAGAGAGAGAGAGAGAGAGAGAGAGAAGAGAAGGAGAGGAGAGGAGAGGAAAAGAGAGGAGAGAAGAGAAGAAAAGAGGAGAGAGAGAGAGAAAAGAGGGAGAGGAGAGGAAAAGAGAAGAGAGTAGAGGAAAGAGGGAGAAGAGAGAGAGAGAGAGAGAAGAGAGAGAGAGAGGAGAGAGAGAGAGAGAGAGAGAGAGGAGAGAAGAGAGAGAGAGAGAGAGAGAGAGAGACAGGAAAGAGGGAGAAGATAGGAAGAGGAGAGTAGAGAAGAAAGAGGGAGAGAGAGAGGGAAAGAGATGAGAGAGAGAGGAAGAGGGGGAGAGACGAGGAAAGAGGGAGAGAGAGATGAAAGAGAGAGAGAGAGATAGAGAGAGAGAATTGAGAGAAGAAGAGAGAAGAGAGAGAGAGAGAGAGAGAGAGAGACAGAGAGAGGACAGAGAGAGAATCAGAGAGAGGTGAGAGAGAGAGAGAGAGAGGAGAGAGAGAGAGAGAGAGAGAGAGAGAGAGAGAGAGAGAGAGAGAGATGAGTAGAGAGAGAGAAGAGGAGGAGAGAAAGAGAGAGAGAGAGAGAGGTTATTTTACATATATAAATTAATTTATGTTAACCGCATCCAGCATTTTAATGTGTTTTAATTATTTACCTCAATGTTTGTAGAAGCCAGAATAAAAAAATACTGATTCGTGCGATTTAATAGGAAAAAAAATGTATTCTTGTTTTTTTTCAAGGCAACTCATTTCACAGGATTATTTAGATAGAGAGATATAAACAACAGTAACACAGGCAGTTCACACAGATAGATAGATAAGGATAGATAGATAGAGAGAGAGAGAGATTGAGAGTAGAGAGAAGAGATGAGGAGAGAGAGAGAGAGAGAGAGAGAGAGAGAGAGAGAGAGAGAGAGAGAAAGAGTAAGAAAGAAAGAAAAGAAAGAAGAAGAGACAGAAACGAGACAGAGACATAAAGCCGAGACAGAGGAGACAGAAAGAAACAGACAGAAGCAGAGACAATGACAGAGAGCTTGCAACACTAACAATAGTGTAGAATGCATATTAAGAGATTGTGCATCTGCTATGTGGTCCGTCCTTCCATGCTGAAAGAGGTAGAGACGTAAGAAGAAAAAGGAAAAATAACTCGCATCGGAAGAGAGAGAGAGAGAGAGAGAGAGAGAAGAGAGAGAGATGAAGGAGAGAGAGAGAGAGAGAGAGAGAAAGGAGAGAGAGAGAGAGAAAGAAGAGAGAGAAGAGACGACTACAAGCAATAGATCAGAAGAGAGGCAGAAGAGAGAGAGAAAGAGAGAGAGAGAAGAAGGAAGAGAGAGGGAGAGAGAGAGAAGAGAGAGAAGAGAGACGAGAGAGAGAAAAGAAAGAAAAGAACAGAGAGAGAAAGAGAGAGAGAGAGAGAGAGAGAGAGAAGAAGAGTGACGACGAGAGGGCTACCCACCAGTAAAAAAATAATAATAATAAATAAATAAAAAAGAGATCTATTTTGTGGATCGTGGGAAGTCGGTTAAGTGCGAAAATATAGATGCTTTTGGAACATAGAAGCAAATGGAGGCCAAAAAAAATAAAGGACATGCAAAAGGCAAATGAAAAAAAAAAACAACAAAGCAAAAAACGAAAGACAATTGAGAAGAATGGATAGAAGAAATTGAAGCCATATGGAAAAAAAATATATGTAGAATAGAATAGAATATAGATAGGTAAGATAGATATAGATAGATAGACAGACAGAACAATATAGAATAGAAATGCAAATACGACTAGACGAGACAAGATAGATAAATAGAACTGAAAATCAGATATATAGATAGATAAGTAGATAGATAGATCGATAAACAGAAAGATAAGTTCATGAGAAATTCTCTATAATAGTATCCCCGTTAATCGCAAACAAGAAACGATATTTTTTTTATTACGATATAAAAGCCAAGACAAAAAAAAACCTCGTAACTTTTACTATTACTTCTCCACGTGTCGGCGAAACTAAGATAAAATGATTATTTCCATTGCAACTTGAAAGGGCTATGAAATCGTAATGCCACTGTTAGACTGGGAGTGAGCAGGACGCGTGAAATGAGACGAATGTGTAAATCAAGGAAAACGCGCGAAATAAGAAGCCTGATCGATATGATAAAATTGCGCAGAATGTGGGAACTGCTCGAAATGAGAAGAATTCGCGAAACGGAATAAAATTTAAGGAATAGGAGGAAAGTTCAAAATGAAGAGAATAAGGAAAATGGAATACATGTACGGAATAAGACGCCAGAACGAGAAAAAATAAGAAAAAAACCCGCACGGAAAACGAAAGATAAACTAGAAAAAAAAAACGCCACAGAAAACGAAATGAGAACCACATGAAATAATTGGAGAGGAGGAGATCTGCTGCGGAATGGGAGAAACTGCGCAAAATGGGGGAGTCTCAATCCCCCTTCTCCCCTCTCCCTCCCCTCCCCTCCTCCTCCCCTTCTCCTGTCGCACTGTTTGCTTAATCCTTGCTGCAACGATACCAGAATGCACACTGTTGCAACAAGGGGAGATGGCTTTCCTAAACAAAACGATTGTCACAACTAACTTGGAGATAGAGTGACGTAGTGCCAGGGAGAGAGAGGGGAAGGAGGGAGGGAAGGAGGGAGTGAGAGGGGAGAGGTGGGAGGGCAAGGAGGGAGTGAGAGGGGAGATGGAGGGAAGGAGGGAGTGAGAGGGGAGAGGAGGGAAGAGGAGGGGAGAGGGGAGGGGAGCGGAGAGGGAAAGGAGGGAGGGAACAGAGGGATGGGAAAGGAGAGAGGGGAAAGGAGGGAGGGAAGGAGAGAGGAAAGGGAGAGGGGAATGGAGAAGGAAAGGGAGGGGGGGGGGGAGGAATGGAAGTGAGGGAGGGAAGGAGGGAGGGAACGGGAAAGAAGGAAGGAGGGATGGGAAGGGAGGGAGACTAAGGATGAAGGAGGAAAATGGAAGGGGAGGGATGGAGGATGAGAAGGTAAATGGAGGAAGGGGAGATGGGAAGAAAGGGAAATGGGAGAAAGAAAAGAGAGAAAAGGGTGGATAAGAAAGACAGGAAGAAGTAAAGAAGAAAGGAAGAGAAAAAATGATAAAGGGAAGCCAGAGAGGAAGGAAAGAGGAGATAAGAGAAAAGAGAGAAAGGAAAAGAGACTGAACAAGGTGGGGAGAGAAAGGAGGACAAGGAGGAAAGGGAGAGGAGGGAAGGGAGGAGGGAGGAAGAGAGGGAGGGAAGAGGACGGGGAGGAAGGGGAAAGGAGGAGAGGGAAGGGAAGAGAAGGAGGGGAGAGAGGGACAAGAAAGGGAGGGTGATAAGGAGGGAAGGAAAGAACGAATAGGAGTTGGGCAGGAGAGGGGAGTGCACGGGAGAGGAAGAGGAGGGGAGGAAAGGGACAGAGGGGAGGAGGGAGGGGAGGAGGAAGGAGGAAAGGGGAGAAGGGGGGAGGGAGGGAAGGGAAAGAGGAGGGAGGAGAGGAGGGAGGGGAAGAAGAGCGGGAAGGAGGGGGAGAAGAGGGAAGGGAGGGAAAGAGAAGGGGAGCGAGAAAATAAAAAAAACAAAGGAAAGGAGAGAGGAAACTGACAACGTCATGTCATGAATACACACGCGTATCATATTCCATTTTTTTTGCATTTTTTGTCTTTTCTAATCCTCCAAAGAGTCAAACACGGTGGAGATACAACCGCTTAAATAACAGTAAAAAAAAAAAAAAAAAAAAAAAAAAATAAAAAAAAATGAATAAAAAAGGGAAAGTCCAGCTCAAGGTCAGACTGCGCGAACGAAGCTTAAAGCTGAACTTAGGTCACAGGCTCCGGCGGCTCGCATCAGGTCACGCAGTTACACGCAGATCATAAGGTCACAGTTCCAAAAAGGTCAAAGAGAAATGAGGGGGTGAAATGATCAAAAGTTCAAAAATAGAAGGAATTGGAGGGAGGAGAGGAGGAGAGGAGAAGAGGAAACAGGAGGAGAGGAGAAGAGGAAGAGGAATGAGGAGGAAGAGGAGGTGGAGGAGGAAGAGGAATAGGAGGAGGATGAAGAGGATGAAGAGGAAGAGGATGAGGATGTAGAGGAAAGGGAAGAGGAAGAGGATGATAATGATGATGATGATGATGATGATGATGATGATGATCGATGATGATGAGATGAGATGATGATGAATGATGATGATGATGACGATGATGCGGAGGAGGAAGGAGGAAACGAGGAAGGAAGAACTAGGAACGAGGTAGTGGAAGAAGTAAGAGGAAACGGAGGAGGAGGGGGAGGGCAGGAGGAAGAAGGAGGAAGAGGAGGAAAATAGAATAATAGAAATATAGAATAGGAGGAGGAGAGGAAGAGGAGGAAAAAAAATAATAATAAGCAAATAAGACTAGGAGGAGGAGGAGGAGGAGGAGGAAGAGGAGAAACTAATAATAAATAAATAATAATATAATAATAATAAAATAATAAGAAAAGAATAGGAGGAGGAGGAGGGAGAGGAGGAGGATAGGGAGAGAGGGAGTAGCAGTACTGGTACGAAGAATAGCTTTTATTGTTAATAAGGTCATTGCAGGAAGGTAAGGTCACAGCTGAATTATTAAACTGATAATGGAGGTTTAAAGAAGGAAGGAAGAGCGAGAGAGGAGGAAAGAATATAAACAGTTATAGAATGTTAGATAAAGAAAATAATAGATGGGAGGGAGAGGGAAAAAGAGAGAGAAAAAATATATGGGTAAGCTAAATAAACGAGTAGAGGGCGGAGAGGAGAGAGAGAAGAGAGAGAGAAAGAGAGACGGCGGCGAGAGAGAGAGAGAGAGAGAGCAGAAGAGAGAGGAGAGAGAGAGGTAGGAAGCATCGAAAAGAGCAGGATCGAGAGAGAGATGAGAGAGAGAGGAGGAGAAGAGAGAGACGAGAGGAGGAGAGAAGAGAGCACGAGAGAGAGAGAGAGCAGAGAGAGAGAGGGGACGAAAGACGCAAGGAGAGAAGAGGGGAGAGAAAGAGGAGAGGCAGAGAGGGAGAAAGAGCAGAGAGAGGGAAGAAAGAGCAGAGAGAGACGGGAGGAGAGCGACGATGCAGGAGAGAGAGAGAGAGAGAGAGAGAGAGAGAAGAAGAGCGAGAGACGGAGACAGAGTGCACGAGAGTAGAGAGAGAGAGAGACGAATAGAGAGAGAGATTTTTAGAGAGAGAGAGAGAGAGAGAGAGAGAGAGAGAGAGAGAAGCGAGAGAGAGAGAGAGAGAGAGAGCAAGCAGAGAGAGAGAGACGAGAGAGCAGAGGCGAGAAAGAGAGAGAGAGAGCAGAGAGAGAGAGAGAGAGAGGAAGAGAGGAGAGAGAGAGAAGGGCAGACGAGAGAGAGCAGAGAGTAAGAGAGAAGAGAGAGAGAGAGAGAGAGAGACGCAGAGAGAGAAGAGAGACAGAGAGCAGAAGACGAGACAAACGACCCAACCAGAACCACTCCCAGAAACAAAATCACCAAGACCATCAGAGGATCAGAAATGAGAGATAGTGGATAGCGAGTAGATAGATGTATAGATTAGATTAGAAGAGAGAGAGTGAGAAATTATTGTATGGATCACGATAAGT
>NW_020868360.1:307111-321999 GCF_003789085.1 Penaeus vannamei
GATAATGGTAACAAAGATGATAATAATAATATTCATTATTATATCATTATATTATGAATTATAATTAGTAGTCTTAATGATTTGATATATTCTAGATGTAACTTGATTATGTTTTCCAGTATATCATATGAGGTGAGATAGTTCACTACATGTCCTAATTTATCAAAAGTGTTTCGATTTTTTTCTTATCAAAAGTGGTCTCTTTTTTTTCAAAAATTTAGATTTGTTATTTAGTTTTTTCTTAAAAAGTGTTCGATTTTCTTATTAAAAGTGTTCGCATTTGTTCTTATCAAGTCTTAGATTTTGTCCGTATCAAAAGTGTTCACTTTTGTTCTTATCTAAAGTATTAGATTTTTTCCTTGTCAAAAGTGTTCGATTTTGTTTTTTTACCAAAAGTGTTCGATTTTGTCCTTAACAAAAGTCTTATATTTTGTCCTTATCAAAGGTGTTCACTTTTGTTCTTATCAAAAGTATTAGATTTTGTTCTTATGAAAAGTGTTCGGTTTTGTTCTTATCGAAAGTGTTCAATTTTGTTCTTATCAAAAGTGTTCATTTTTGTTCTCATCAAAATTGTTCGAATTTGTTCTTCGTGATAAAACTAACCTTTTGTTTCTCCCATACTTAAAGCTTCAATGACCTTTATCTAAAAGTCTAATAATTCTTAGGGTTCAATTTATATATTATTTTTTCTTATATCTGATTAGTTTCTATTTATTATCGACCTGTATCTAAAAAACCTGATCATTATCATGGTCACTTTACATTCTCTATTTTTTATTCTATATAATTAACCTCTATTTCATTATCTATTTTTACTTCCTTCCATTTCACGTACATCTAATACACATTCAAATTATTCCTAAGTTTGATATGAGTTTGATATGAAGATATAGATCGATGATAGCCAATGAAAAATAACCATATCCTTTGATAAAGTCAATTGAAATTAATAATTATGTAAGATTTCCTTCCATTTCACTTGTCTAATACACATTCAAATTAATCCTAAATTTGATATGAGTTTGATATGAAGATATAGATCGACGATAGCCAATTAAGAATGACCATATCCTTTGATAAAGTCAATTGAGAATAATAATTATGTAAGATTTCCTTCCATTTCACACGTCTAATACACATTCAAATTAATCCGAATATATATATATATATATATTATATATATATATATATATATATATATATATATATATATATATATATACATATAATTCAAATTATTCAAATTCAAAAATAATTCAAATTATTTCTAAGTTACTATGAGTTTGATATGAAGATATAGATCGATGATAGCCAGTGAAAAATGACCATATCCTTTGATAAAGTTAATTGAAAATAAATAATTATGTAAGATTTCCTTCCATTTCACGTACGTCTAATACACATTCAAATTATTCCTAAGTTGCTACGATTTTGATATGAAGATATAGATCAATGATAGCCAATGAAAAATGACCATATTCTTTGATAAAGTCAATTGAGAATAAATAATTATGCAAGATTTCCTTCCATTTCACATGTCTAATACACATTCAAATTATTCCTAAGTTTGATATGAGTTTGATATAAAGATATAGATCAATGATAGCCAGTGAAAAATGACCATATCCTTTGATAAAGTTAATTGAGAATAAATAATTTTGTAAGATTTCCTTCCATTTCACACGTCTAATACACATTCAAATTATTCCTAAGTTTGATATGAGTTTGATATGAAGATATAGATCGATGATAACTAGTGAAAAATGACCATATCCTTTGATAAAGTCAATTGAGAATAAATAATTATGTAAGATTTCCTTCCATTTCACACGTCTAATACAAATTCAGATTATTCCTAAGTTTGATATGAGTTTGATATGAAGATATAGATCGATGATAGCCAATGAAAAATGACCATATCCTTTGATAAAGTCAATTGAGAATAAATAATTATGTAAGATTTCCTTCCATTTCACATGTCTAATACACATTCAGATTATTCCTAAGTTTGATATGAGTTTGATATGAAGATATAGATCGATGATAGCCAATTAAGAATGACCATATCCTTTGATAAAGTCAATTGAGAATAAATAATTACGTAAGATTTGAATATCTCGATTGACCAGCGGTATGTATTGCACGGGAGCGGGGCGTCGGGTATGTTGAAACGTGGCGTGCAATGTCCGTAGACTTGTGCAGCCCTGCGGGAGGAATCGAGACCCATCTTGTTATTTCTTTTTTTTATCAAACTTATCGCTTATTCCTGTTTTTTTTTGCTTCTTTGTTTCCTTGTTTTATACTCTATTGTTTTTTCGATCTGATGTTCAACTTTGGAAAGCAAATTATCGTATATTTATGGTATTTGCGGTATTGATAATAATTATATATATTTTTCTAGATTCCTTTATAAAAAAATATGAATTGAGGATATATGAAATAAAATCGTAATGATTGTAATAATGATGCTAATAATGGTGATAATAATTATATGATAATAAATAAAAGAATGGTAGCAGAAGTAAAATCATACATCTATTCAATAAAAATAAATCATCTATCATATTCATAGATAAGAATATTATTAAAACAGTGATAATAGATGGCAGTGATATCATTATTATTATTATCATTATTTTATTATTATCATCATTATCATTATTATTATTATTATTATTATTATTATTATTATTATTGTTATTATTATTATTATTATTATTATTATTACTATCATCATTATTATTATTATTATTATCATCATCATTATTATCATTATTATTATTGTTATTATCATCATTATCATTATTAATATTATTATTGTTATTATAGAAGCAGTGACCTATGACAGGCATTGAATTGAATATTATTGATTATATCAAAATAATATGACAATATCAATGATAATTATATTAATAGTAATCATGACAGTATGAACGATAATTGATGATAACAACAATGATAATGACAATAGTAGTTTTAATGATAAGGATAATAATAATGATAATGATAATGACTATCATAAAACCAATGATAATAGTGATAATATTATCAGTAATAATGATGAAAATATAATATAATAATATAACAATAGCAATAAAAATAATTATAATAATGATAATAACAATAACAATAACGTTAATGATACTAGGTAATAGATAATAAAAATGGTAATAATAATGATAATGATAATAATAGTTGCTAATAATAACGTTAATGATAACCGTCATAATGATAATGGTAATATTACTCATGATGATGGAAATAATAATGATAATAACAATAAAATAATTAATAATGAACAAATGATGAATAATGATAATGATAAATTGTGATGATAAAAAAATCATGTAATGATGGTAACGAGATAATGATATTAACAACAACAGTAATAATGGTGATATTGATAAAAACAAGAATAAAAAAGATAATAATGATGATAATAAAAATAATCATATGATACTAGTGATAATAATGATGATAATGATGATAACGATAATAATGATAATAATATTATTATTATTATTATAATAGCAATAATAATGATAATAAATAATAATGATATCAATGATAATGATGATAATATCAGCGATGATAATATAATGATGATAATATCAATGATAATAATATGATGATAATAATAATAATAATAATAATAATAATAATAATATAATATAATAATAATAATAATAATAATAATAATAAATATATAATAATAATATAATATAATAATAATAAATAATATGAATAATAATGACAATAATATAATAATGATAATAATAAAAAGAAAGGTAATAATGGTGATAATGCCAATAATAATAATAATACTAACAATAATGATCATAACAACAATGGCAATAAAGATTATGATAGTATTGACAATGATAAAGATAAAAGTAATAACAATAGTAATATAGATATACAGTGATAATGATAATAATAACAATAATGAGATAATAATGATAATAAGAATGTGAATAATGACGATAATATAATGAATAAAAAAGTAATAAATAATGATAATGATAATGATATTGATAACGATATGAAATAATGATGATGATAATGATAATGGAAATAATGATAGTACAATTATAACAATGATAATGTAATGAATAAATGGACCATAATATAGATTATAATTACATAATCCTACATCACAAAATGATGTAATGATAATGAAATGAATGGCAATTATAATGATATTGATAATCATAATCGTAATGATGATAACATAAAACGATGACAAAGATAATGATGAAGATAAGAATAATGATCCTAGCAAAGGCAATGATAACAAGAAAAATAATGATGATACAGTGATTAGTAATCATAATAATAATAACGAGATAATGATAATAACATATGCAACAATGAAGAAAAATATGATAATGATAGATGACAATGATTGATATAATTAGTAATGATATATAATAATAATAATTGCAATCATATGATAATATAATGATTAATAGTAATAACAATAATGAGATCAATGGTAAGTAGTAATATGGTAATGATAACAATATGAATAATAACGATGATGATTGATAACAACAACATTAAGAAAATGATAATAATATCATTGCTTATAAAACCAAATTGATAAAACAAACACAGTAACAACAACAACAATAACTATAACTTTGACCCGACCGTTCCTCTCTCTCTCATTCTCTCTCTCTCTCTCTCTCTCTCTCTCTCCTCCTCTCTCTCATCTCTTCTCTCTCTCTCTCTCTCTCTCTCTCTCTCTCTCTCTCTCTTCTCTCTCTCTCTCTCTCCTCTCTCTCTCTCTCTCTCCTCTCTCTCTTCTCTCTCTCTCTCCTCTTTCTCTTCTCCTCTCTCTCTCTTCTCTCTCTCTCTCTCTCTTCTCTCTCTCTCTCTCTCTCTCTCTCTCTCCTCTCTCTCTCTCTCTCTCTCTCTCTCTCTCTCTCTCTCTCTCTCTCTCTCTCCCTCCTCTCCTCTCTCTCTCTCTCTCTCTCTCTCTCTCTCCTCTCTCTCTCTCTCTCTCTCTCTCTCTCTCTCTCTCTCTCTCTCCTCTCTCTCTCTCTCTCTCTCTCTCTCTCTCTCTCTCTCTCTCTTCTCTCTCTCTCTTCTCTCTCTCTCTCTCTCTCTGCTCTCTCTCTTCCTCTCTTCCACTCACTTCTCTCTCTCTCTCTCTCTCTCTCTCTCTCTCTCTCTCTCTCTCTTCTCTCTCTCTCTCTCTCTCTCTCTCTCTCTCTCTCTCTCTCTCTCTCTCTCTCTCTCTTCGTCTCCTTCTCTCTTCCTCCTTCCATCCCTTTTCTCTCTCTTCCTCACTCACTTTCTCTCTCTCTCTCTCTCTCTCTCACTCCGTCTCTTTCTCTCCCTCCCTCCCCCTTCCCTCCTCCCACTCCCTCCCTCCCCTCCTCCCTCCTCCCTCCCCCTCCTTCCCCTCCCTCCTCCCTCTCCCTCCTCCCTCCTCCCCCTCCACTCCTCCCCTCCCTCCTCCCTCCCCTCCCTCCCTCCTCCCTCCCCCTCCTCCCTCCCTCCCTCCTCCTTCCCCTCCCTCCCTCCCTCCCTCCCTCCCTCTCAAGATGCTGACGAGCCCCCGGGAACCTCCCCCGACTTCGCGTGATCAGCTGACTTCGGAAGATCCTTTATCAGCTGGGAACCGTCAGCAGCGATGCGTTTTTCCTCCCACCTCCATTATCACATTATTGTCTTTATCGCGCTCGTAATTACTGTCATTATCATTACTCGGGCGCTCTCTAGGGTCTCGGAACTGTCGCGCCCGGTTTGGGGTGGGGGAGGGGGGGGTGGGGGGGAAGACGAGGTGGGAGGTTTGAAGGGAAGGGGAAGGGAGGGGGGGGAGGGATGGAGGGGATGTGAGGGGGGGATGGGAGGGAAGGGAGGGATGGGGAAGGGGTGGGGAAGGGAGGGGGAAGGAGGGATGGGAGGGGGGGGGGATGGGAGGGGTTTGAAGGAAGGGGAAGGGGAAGGGAGGGGGAGAAGTTGGGTGGGGGAGGAAGGGAGGGGGAAAGAGGGGAAGGGGAGAAGGGGGGTTTGAAGGAAGGGGGAAAGGGGTTTGGGGTGGGGGAGGGAGGAAAGAGGGGTGGGGGAAGGGGGGGTTGGGGAGGAGAAGGGTTGAGGAGGGGGTTTGAAAGAAGGGGGAAGGGGGGAAGGGAGGGGTTGGGGGTTGGGGATGTTGGGAGTACTGAAGGGGGTGGGGTTGGGAAGGGAGGTGGGATGGGACGGAGGGTTTGGGTGGGGTTGGGAAAGGAAAGGGGGATAGGTGGGAAGGGGAAAGGAGTGGAAGTTTAAAAATACTGAAGAGTGGGGGTCAAGGGTGGTGGGGGGGTAAAGGTGAGGGTTTGGGGTGGGGAGGTTGGAAGGGGGGAAAAAAGGGTGGTAGTTTTAAAAGTACTGAAAAGGAAGGGGAAATGGAAAGGGAGAGTGGGGGAGGAAGGGAGGGAGGGGGAGGTTGAGGGGTTTTTGGGTGTGTAGGGGAGGGTAAGAGGAGTGGGTTGGGGAAGGGATGAAAGGGGAGGGGGGATGGGAGGAGAAGAGGGAAGGAGGGTGGGAGGAGAAAGGGAGGGGGAAGAATGAAGGGGGAGGGGGATGGGAGGGAGAAGGGGTAGAGGGTTGAGAGGACGGGCTGGGGTTGGGGGAGACTTGGGTGGGGGGATAGAAGGGGGAAGGGGGAGGAAAGAGAGGATGAAGGGATAGGATGGGGGAAGGGGGGGGGAAGGAGGGGGGAGGTCGATTGGATAGAGGGGGGGAAACAGAGGACTTTGGAAGGGGTGACTGGGTGGGGGAAAGGAAAGGGGGCGAGAGAGGGAGGGAGAAGAGAATGATAAAAATGACAATAATGATAATGATGATAACAATGATGAAAATGATAATAATGATAGAAAAGATGATAATGCTAATAATGATAAACATTATAATGATGATAACAATGATAATAATGATAACAATGATAATAATGATAAAAATGATGATAAATGATAATAATGATAAAAGTGATAATATGATGATAATGATAATAATGATATGATAATAATGATAATGATAATAATGATAATAATGATAATAATTATAAAAGTGATAACAAAGATAATCATAAAAAGGAAAAAATAGAATAAAATAATAATAACGATAATAATCCTCATTATTCTGTAATTTCATGAATTTTAATTTCATGAACAACACTAAAGCAATTAACTGCCTAAATAACGAATAATTAATAGAAAATAAACAAATAAGTAAATGAATAAATGAATAAATAAACAAATAAGTAAAAAATAAAAGAATAAATATACAAATAAATAAATAAACAAACAAACAAACAAACCAATAAGTAAAGAGATAAATGAATAAATAAACAAATAAGTAAATATATAAATAGAGAAATAAACAATCAAACAATTTAGTAAATATAGAAATAAACAAATAAACAACTAAATATGTAAATAAACAAACAAATGACTGATAAATGGAAAATTATTTTGATGCAAATGACAGAGAATTTATTAACATTTAGATTATTATAAGGCAAGAAAAAGATAAAATGAAGTAAATCTGAAGTTCAATAAATTTTGAAAATGAGAATATTATGCATCTTGAGTCATAAAGAATGATAAAAAAGTGAAGTTCAAAATACTTGAAAAAACAACTTTTTAAAAGAGGGAATAATGATAAAGATAATAATGAAATGATAGAGAGGGGTGATAATAAGATAATAAAGATAATAAAGATAATAATGATGATAATGATGGTAATGATGATAATGATAATGATGATAATGATGGTACGATAATGGTAATATATAATAATAACAATGCTAATGATGATAATGATACTGATGATGATAATAATAGCGTTAGTAATAAGAACAAAAATGATGATAAGGATAACAACAATAATAATAATAATGATAACAATAATAATAATGATAATGGTAATAATGATAATGATAAAACTAATAATGACAATAAGGACAATAACAATATTCAAAACAAAAACATCAATAATAAACAATAATAAAAACAATAATAATAAAAAATTGACATACAAGTTATAATGACAACAAAATTATCCTTGACAACATCATGCATCATAATCAAGGAATGCCATGAACAATATTATCCCCATTATCATAATTATTGAAAGGGTTAACCATAACAACAATGTCTGAAAGGCGAGAGAGCATTGATAATCACTGCAATTTCGACCTTAATAACCATGATATTGATATTCACAATACAATGATAATGATTATGAAGAAATCATGAATAGAGATGAATATTCATGGTTGTGATGATAATGATGACAAAAATGATATTGATAGTAATGGTAATGATGATAATAATAATGATAGTTGTAGTGAAATTGGTAATTATAGTATCAACAAAATACAATAATAATAATAATAATGATAATAATAACAATGATGATGATAATAACAATAATAATGATAATGATGATAATAATAATGAATAATAATAATAACAATAATAATATAATAATAATAATATAATAATAAAATAATAATAATAATAATAATAATAATAATAATAATAATGATAATAAAAATGATAATAAAAATTAATTAGGACAGATATGAAATATAATTGTAATAATGATAATATTGATAATGATAACAACAATAATGATAATAACATAATATCAATGACAATGATAATAATAATAATAATTATAATAATGATGAAAATGGTAGCAGTAATGATAACAATGAATCTAATATATGTAATAATAATGATGATAATAATAATGATAATGATAATAGTAATAACGATAACGATAACAGTATTTGTTGATAATGATAATAAAAATGAAATTAAAATGATAATGACGATAATACAAATGATAATGATAATAATGGTAATAATGAATATCATAATCAGGATATTAGCAATAATAGTAATAGCAATATTGATATTATTAACGATAATAGTAATAATAATAACAATAATAATAATAATAGTAATAATGACATTAACAACAACAGCAACAACAACAACAACAACAACAACAATGATAATAATATAATAATAATAATAAATATATAATAATAATAATATAATAATAATAATAATAAATAATAATAATAATAATAATAATATAATAATAATAATAACAATAATAATAATAATAATAATAATAATAATAATAATAATAATAATAATAATAATGATAATAATAATAATAATAAAAATTATAATAACAATAATTCTCATCATCATCATCATCATCCTGATAATAATAAAAATGATAATGATGATAATGATGATGATGATAATAATGATAAAGATAGTAATAATAACTATGATCATAATGATAACAATAATGCTAATAAAAACAAGAACAACAATATCGATGATGAAAATAATGACGATAATAATGATAATATTGATATTAATGATAGTAAAGATAACAATGATAATAATGGTGATAATAGTAATGATGATAATAATTGGAAGAATGATAATAATAACAGTAAAACTAATGATGGCAATAATAATACTAAATCTTAATAACAAAAATATTGATAATAATGATGGTAATATTTTCAAAACCAAAATGATAATAATAATTAATGATAATAATAACAATGATAATGACAATGATAATAAGGATAATAATAATAATAATAATAATAATAATAATAATAATAATAATAATAATAATAATAAAAATAATAATAATAATAATAATAATAATAATAATAATAATAATAATAATAATAATAATAATAATAAATGATAATAATATAATAATAATAATAATATAATAATAATATAATATAATAATAATAATAATAATAATAATAATAATAATAATAATAATTATAATAATAATGATAATAACAATAATGATAGTAATAACAATGATAATAGTAATAATAATAATAATCATAAGAATAAGAATAATAATGATAATAGTAATGATAATGATATATAATATAATGATAATGATAATGATAATAATGATGATAATAATAACAATAATAATAATAACAATAATAATAATAGTAATAATAAAAATAATGATAATAATGATAATAATAATAATGATAATAATAATGAAAATGGCGCTAATGATAGTAATAATGATAATGATAACATGAACAATGACATTATTGATAATCATAATAATAATGATAATGATTAGCACTATTATCATCATTATTATTCATACTATTATTATTATGATTATGATGCTAAGGATGGTAATAGCAATAATGACAACAACAGCAATATAATGATAATGATGATAATGAAAATAATGACAATAATAATTATGATGATAATAATGATAATAGTAATAATAATAATGATAATGATAATGATGATAATAATGATAATAACAATAACAATGTTGATAGCAATAATGATGATAATAACAACAACTGAAGCAATACTGATGATGGAAAAATAATATCAATGGTATAACAGTAATAATAAGATATTGTAATAATGATAACAAAAATAATAATGATAATGATATCAATAGTTAGCATAATAACAATGACAATGATTATAATAATAATGATAACTATAAGAAAAACAATAATAATAACTATAGTAATAGTTATGATAACAACAATAATAATAATAATAATAATAATAATAATAATGATAATGGTAATGATAAAAATGATGATGATGATGAGGATTATAATAATAATAATAATAATAATAATAATAATAATAATAATAATAATAATAATAATGATAATATAATAATAAATAATAATAATAATAATAATAATAATAATAATAATAATGTAAATGGTGATGATGATTATAATAATAATAATAATAATAATAATAATAATAATAATAATAATAATAATAATAATAATAATAATAATAATAATAATAAAATCAATAATAATAATAATAATAATAATAATAATAATAATAATAATAATAATATAATAATAATAATAATAATAATAATAATAATAATAATAAATATTAAATAATGATAATAATAATAATAATAAATATAATAATAATAATAATAATAGTAATAATAATAATAATAATAATGATAATAATGATAATGATGATAATAATAACAATGATAATAATAATAATAGCTTTAGTTGTAGTAGTAAAAATAATAGCGATAATAATAACAACAATACCAATGATAATTATGATAATGACAATGATAACAATAATGATGATAATATTGATATTACCAATATAATGATAATAATAATAGTAATAATAATGATGATAATAATGATAATAATTATATTAATAATGTTAATAATTGTGATAATAATAGTGACAATAATGATAATAACGATAATAATAGTAATAATGATAATCATAATAATGATAATAATAATGATGATAATAATAATAATAATAATAATAATAATAAAATAATAAAACAATAAATAATGATAATAATGACAACGATAATAACAATAATAACGACAATGATAATGATAATTATGATGATTATGACAATAATAATGACAATGATAACAATAGTTATAGTGAAAAATAAAACCAATTATGATCATGCTAATTACAACAGGAGCAATGATAGCACTACTAATGATCATGATAAAGATAATGGTAATAGGAATAATATTGATGATGATGATGATAATAATAATGATAACAATAATGATAATGATAAAGATAGAGTTAAAAGTTGTGATGATAATACTAACAATTGTGATGATGATGATAATAATAATAATAATGATGATGATGAGGATAATAATAATAATGATGATGATGATGAGGATAATAATGATAATAATAATAATAATGATAAAATAATAATGAATGATAATATAATGATACTACTACTAATAATAATAAATAATAGTAATGATAATAATGATAACAATAATAATAATAATATAATAATATTAATAATAATAATAGTAGTAGTAGTAATAATAATAATGGCAATAATGATAATGATAATAACAACAATAACACTAATAATGATAGTAATAACAACAATGATAATAATAAATAAGACAAATGAAAAAAATAAGACAAATGAAAAAAATAAGAGAAATGAAAAAATAATAATGATAATGATAATAGTAAAAGTAACAACAATAATTATGATAAGGACAATAATAACAGTAAAAATAAAAATAATAATGATAATACTAAAGATTATGATAATAAGAATGATAACAATGATAACAGCAACAATAATAAAGATAATGATAATGATATTGATTATATTGTAATGATAATAACACTAAAAAGATGATAAAGATAATATTATCAGTAAACAAAAAGAATGGTGTGATTATAATATCCCAAATAAAGATGGTGATATGAATAAACGTTGATAATATTGATAATAATTTTTTCTATTGTTTAAATATCGCGTTTATCGAACTATAAGACAAACTTATAAACATTTTTTTGTTTATAAATATCTGTATCTACCTGTTTATCTACCTACCTACCGGTATCTTCATCTACATGGAGACACACACACACACGCACGTACATACGCACACACACCCACACACGTACATGCGCACACACACCCACACACGTACATGCGCACACACACCCACACACGTACACAGAAGACGCACACGCCCACACACGTACACAGAAGACGCACACGCCCACAATACCACATCAGCGCTACATTACTTTATATTTCCACGCAGCGAAGGAGAGTGCGTAAACTCGCGGGCGTGTGGTGACGGTGAGGGAGAGTGTGTGTGTGTACGTGTGTGCGTGTTCGTGTGCGTAGCCAACCTGGCAGGGCTGGCCGGGGTGTCAAGACCCTCAGCCGAAACTTGACAGATGCTCGAGCCGAGGAGGAGGCGGAGCGACACTTTCATATATCATTGGAAAGGGTTCAGGGATTCGTGCGCGCCCTGTCAACGCTTGCAAGCCGGTCTTTCCCTTCCTCGCGGCTCTCGGCGAGGGGAATCCTCTCTTTCGGGCGTTATTTACCCGCGTTATGGCCCGGGTCACGCCAGAGTCCCGAGGTCAGCGGATCAAAAGCGAATGTATTTGAATTCCGACCCATGACAGCGTCGGAGCCCTCGCGTTTCGCCGCTTTCGGACACGGCGCGTCCCTGTGTTCGGATAGGCGTGTCGGGGGCGGGGCTTGTGTCGAAGTCGCCCCGGCCAGCCAATCAGAAGCGCGGACGGCCAGTGGGAGGGGCGTGGCGCGAGCTCGTCACCGCGAAGGAACATCCAAAGCAACACAAGAATTGCCCAGAACTTTATTCATGAATTGATGAAAACGAATACAGCCCGAATTAACATACCAGCCAAATTGTGTCGACCAGCGTAAAGCCTTTATAACTAATTCATCTTAATTTGTAAACAGATGTAAAAATCCCCCTCCTCTTGGTCGAGTCTTTTCAGTTCCTACCATTGGCTGGGAATGCTCAAAGTGCTTTTTTTTTTACTTTTTTTTCTGTTTTTTTATTAGCCAGGGGATGGCAGGTAGGTCATGGAGGCAACCTTGGTCATGGCTCGGGCCTCTCCACGTCGACGATAAGGCATGAACTAGCGCAGAATGGAAAGAATGAAACTAGCCTTTGCTATTATTTTTTTTTCGCTTCTCTCTCTCTCTCTCTCTCTTTCTCTCTTCTTTCTCTCTCTCTCTCTCTCTTCTCTCTTTTCGTATTTAAGAAGGTTGTCGAAAGGAGATTTACAGGGATTGTATGAATGCGCTTGCAGTTGCTCTCTGTCTGTCTTTCTCTCTCTCTGGCTGTCTCTTTCTGTCTGTCTGTTTCTCTCTCTCTCTCTCGCTCTCTCTCACTTTCACTCACTCTCTCTTTCTCTCCTTCACTCTCGCTCTCTTCTCTCTGTCTGTCTGTCTGTCTGTCTGTCTCTCTCTCTCTGGCTGTCTCTCTCTCTATGGCTGTCTCTCTCTCTCTGGCTGTCCTCTTTCTGCCTGTCTTTCTCTCTCTCGCTCTCTCTCACTTTCACTCACTCTCACTCTCTCTCTGTCTGTCTGTCTCTCTCTGGCTGTCTCTTTCTGCCTCTCTTTCTCTCTCTCTCGCTCTCTCTCACTTTCACTCACTCTCTCTTTCTCTCCTTCACTCTCACTCTCTCTCTGTCTGTCTGTCTCTCTCTGGCTGTCTCTTTCTGCCTCTTTCTCTCTCTCTCTCTCTCGCTCTCTCTCACTTTCACTCACTCTCTCTTTCTCTCCTTCCTCTCACTCTCTCTCTGTCTGTCTCTCTCTTCTCTGGCTGTCTCTTTCTGCCCTGTCTTTCTCTCTCTCTCTCTCTCGCTCTCTCTCACTTTCACTCACTCTCTCTTTCCTCTCCTTCACTCTCACTCTCTCTCTGTCTGTCTGTCTGTCTCTCTCTCTCTGATATATATATCACTTTGGCTGTCTCTCTGTCTGTTTTTCTCTCTCTCTCTTTCCTCGTTCTCCTCCTTATCATTTTATTATTATCATCATCATAATCATCATCATCATCACCACACACCATCATCATCATTCATCATCATCATCATTTTCTCATCTTTATCGTTTTATCTCCCTCCATCCCCAACATCATCTTTTATTCCACTCCAGGACATCAGCCTCTCCCGCGGTATATGGGAGGACAAAAGATCTTGGCCTTGGTGTAGTCTCAGGGGTGTGTGTCTGTCTGTTTCTCTCTCTCTCTTTTGTGTGATGTATATATTATGGATATGTATATATATATATATATATATATATATATATATATATATATATATATATATATATATGTATATATGTATGTATATAATATATATATATATATATATAAATATATTATATATATATATATATACATATATATATATATATATATATATATACACACACACACACACACACAACACCACACACACACACACACACACACACACATACATATATATACATATATATATATATATATA
>NW_020868360.1:325294-330294 GCF_003789085.1 Penaeus vannamei
TTATAATCTTATCCTTGTCATCATCATCATTACTTCTCATTATATTGTTATTATTTACTATAGATTTTGTTATCAATTAATTATCATTATGATATTTTATCTATTTCTTCACTCTTCTCAGATTACTCATTATTATGCATCATAACTATATATTACTCGGTCATTATGCGTGTATGATCATCATTTATCTTTAATTATTATTATTATCATCCATTATTACCAATTCATTACCATCGTCATTAACCTCACTAACTAATAATAATCAATTATCCCATATATACAGGTCCATCCTCACTCATTCATCACATCTGCACTTTTAATAATTACCCTCCATTCTTCGAATACATTATTGTTATTATGATCGTTATAATTCGTTATCTATTCAACATCGATCCGGAACTCGATTATCACTCGTCAGTCTTTTCATTATAATTGTCAGATCTAATCGCTATTATCATTACTCTAGGGCACTGCACTATCAATATTGACCATTCGTCACTATTGCTCTCGATTGATCGCTCCGCGTTTTTTAATCATTAGCCAAAAATGACCTCAAGGAAGCGTTAATAATCAATCGCACTAGATACATCAATAATAATAATAAGGATTAATTAATACTAATGAATAATAATATAATAATAATAGGATGCATGATCGACCTAGATGATGACTGCATGATGATGATGATGTGATGATGATGATGAAGATGATGATGATGATGATGATGATGATGATGATGATGATCGATGATAATAATATATAATATAATGATAATAATATAAATATAAAATAATGATAATAATAATAATAATATAATAATAATAATAATAATAATAATAATGATAATAATAATAATAATAATAATAAAATAAGCAATAAATAATAATGATAATATATGATAAATATAATCATAATAATAATAATAATAATAATAATAATAATAATAATAATAATAATAATAATAATAATGATAATAATAAGGATAATAATGCTTTTTTGGTCGCGTTGGTTAGCTGTTAGTTCGACGGTTAGCAGGATAAATAAAAAGTTATGAACAGATTTACATGATTGTTTTCCCAGAGGTAAATAATTGGTGGTGATCTGGATTATGATCCGAATCCAGGATTTTTAAAAAGTGATTGCATCAGTTCCCCCACTGCCAAGGCAACTCCAGAAGTTATGAACAGATTCTTACGAAATTCTTACCAGAGGTGTGTCTGAGACTAACGTGGATGCCATTAAATTTTGATGGTGATCGGGATCCAGGATTTTTAATTTGCATCAGTTAATCCTTTATACACGGGTAACTATTATTATTATCATTACCTTTATTATTCTCCGCCAAGGAAGTTATGTTTGCAGACGTCACCGTATTTACGTGAGAAAGAGGTTTAATGTAATTCTTCGTGTAAATATCTTTATCGCATCAGTGACCCTATTGCATTATCATTATTATTATCAGGAGTATTATTGCAATTTTATTACTATGAATAATGATTATGATGATAATGATTAATGCCATTAATTTCATTATCATCTTTATTATTATCATTCACATTTTCATTATTTTTTTATATTATTGTTATCATTATAGTCATTATGATAATGATAATGATGATGATAATAATTATATTGATTATTATTATTTCTGTTGCCATTATTATTATCATTATTGTCATTATCATTTTCCTTACTATTACTATCATTTTAATCATTATTACTATATAATTCATTATCATTATCATCGTTTTCATTATTGCTATGATTATTATTATCATCATTATTATTATCAATATCGTTATTGTTATTATTATTATTATAACTACTTCCATGATCATTGTAATCACCAACAGTACTGATATTATTGTTATCATTATTATTATTACTTTTGTTGTTGTTATTCTCAGTATGGTTATCATTTTGATTATTGCTAACATATCATAACGATTTTTTCTGTCATCATCATCATTATTAGCATTATTATTATTAGTAGTAGTAGTATTACTATTATTATCATCTATATTTTTATCATCATCATTATCATCAATGCTTTTATTGTCATTGTTACCATGAATTTGTTATTTTAGAACCATTACCATTACCAATATTGTTATTATATTATTATTATTGTAACCATTACAGTTGTTGTTCGTTTCATTATCATCATTGTTGTTTTTGTTTTAATTGTTTTACAGTAGAAGTAGTTATAGTTTTTGTTGCTACGATAGAAGTGATGATGATAAGAATAATGATAAAATTATATAAATATTGATAATGTGGTGATAAATATGATCATAAATTACAATGATGATATTACAGTTGCAAGCACGGCTTTCATTATCATGATGATATCATGCTGTCATTATCATTTTTAAATATAAAAAACATCTAGCTTGTATTACATGCCAATCAATATATAAAATAATACACACACTACACAACACACACACACACACACACACACACACAACACACACACCACACACACACACACCACACACACACACACACACACACACACACACACACACACACACACGCCCACGGGCACCCGCGCGCCCTCCTCCACCTCCGTGTACTCTCCATACACTTCTCTGCTCCCGCCTCACTGGCACCTAGGTCCCAGCATGAGGGCCACAGCGCTCGGTCCTCTGGCAGCAGCGTGGAGCGCCTGGTGGGTAGGGGGGCAGGGAGGCCGGGGGGGGGGGCAGAGTGCCAGCTCGCAGCAGCAGAGAGAGAGAGGCAGCGGGCAGTAGCCAGCGTGCTAGCCAGTGAGTAGGATGTGGGGCACGAGCCTGCGCCGCTCCCTTTGTTCCCTCTCATGACATGGACTGCGAGCCTCGCCGCCGGTTTTCTCGTGGACTCGAAATCTCGCTGTTTTTGGCGATCAATAGACTTTTGCGGCCTCGAGCCGCAGTGGATTTTTTTCGGTGTAACAAGTGTTTGTGTTTATAATCGCTGTTAAGGATGGTGAGGTGAAAGCTCAGTGGAAAAGTTGATGGTGATGTTCTTGTTGCCGAAGGTTTGTGCAGCAACAGGAAGCCGTTCTGTGGCTCTTATACATCAGTGATAAGAGGTAGTGTTGTAAAGCTTAAGATGTGGCCGTCCTCGTCATGTATATACCCTGTCTGTGTGGCGCTCTCTTGTGTTTATAAATATATAATTCACCCATACGGGCCTACAGCGTACTGGCACAGACGCTCGCGCAATTGGACAAGAACATGCATAAACTTAAGCAGATACGTGCGCATTCATACTACCTGTGAGTGTGTATGTGTGTGAGAGAGAGAAGAGAGAGAGAGATGAAGAGAGAGAGAGAGAGAGAGAGAGAGAGAGGAGAGAGAGAAGAGAGAGGGAGAGGGGAGGGAGAGGGAGGCGAGGGAGGTGAGGGGGAGGAGAGAGAGAGAGAGGGAGGGAGAGATGAGAAGAGAGGAGAAGAGAGAGGGAGAGAGAGAGAGAGAAAAGAGAGAGGAGGATCGGGGAGAGAGAGAGATGAGTAAGGAGAGGCAGAGAGAGAGAGGAGAGAGGTGGGGTTTGGAGGAGAGAGAGATAGATAGAGGAGAGAGTGGGCGTGAGTTGAGTGATGCGGTAAATCATGATGAGTGAGAGAGAAGAGGGGGGGAGCCAAAGACAGACGAATGGAGGGACAAAAACAGAAAACAGAAGAAAACACATCACACACACTAGAAATATATTATATATATATATATACTATATATACTATATATTAATATATATATATATATATATAATATATAGTATATATTACAGTATACGTAATATAGACCAGCAAAATGCGTGTTGTGTTTACGGGCAAATATGGCATAGATGATAAACGTATAGATATTATGTATTTACAATCTTGTATTGGTATGGCATACATATTGCTGGTATTACTTTGTACTGCGTCGCTTAATAATATGTACGTATGTAGTGCATAGTGGTATCTACATTCACAAGAGAGTTTAGATACATAAATAATTGTTTGTGAATAGATACAGGTAGAACATTTTTTTTTTAAACGCCTTCGGGGGCAATATCTTTCTGTCTGTATACGCATAAAGAATGGAGTGAAAATATTTACAGGCAGTCAGGAACCTAGAGAAAGACATCCCGTTGCCAGTGAAGGTCCTTGGCGCTCGGCAACCTCGACGATTACTCTAGTCTTCCGGGAATATCGATACGAGGGTCAACCGAGGTCGCCAGAGGAACCCCGTTAGTATTGGGTAGCAGCCTCGTGCGGAGCGCGAGCATCTTATGCTTAGCGGGCGAAAGGCCGAGGACGCGCGAAGGAGCCGCGCGCGTGTTGTTAAAAGCGCTGCCCCTCCGCTGGAGGCGACGTCCGGCGGGGGGGAGCGCCTATCGGTGCGCCCATCGGGACCTGTATAGGCTTTGCCAGGTGCTATTTGTCCTGCTCGCCTGCCAGCCAAAAGAGCTTGCGGGAGTGGATTACGGTCAGACAAGGGGGATTCACGGACGTCGACAATCATCGCTATGCTCAGCTAATTTTTCACAAAGTCGCCAGCATGGTCTTGATGGGCAAGATTGCCAGGGGTCAGTATACGCTTGGCACACTGAAGGCAGGTTCGCCAGACAGAATCGGGCAGCCATGTTCTAAGGTATCAAACGCTTTGGATACTCTTATAGCCTAAACAATTTAGAATTGATCTGAGTCTTTTTCACCGCCTCTACATATGCTTCTCTGGCTTTCAGCAGTGTAGAGGCGGGATGATAATGATTATACATAATATTAGTATATTTATTATATTAGATAAGTATCTAATTATATATATATTATAAGTATAATATATAATCATATATATATATATAGATAGATAGATAGCTAGATAGATAGATAGATAGATAACGAGATACATACTACATAGATACTAGATAATAAACGCATACATCACATAAACCATGTTCTCTGCTCTCCCTCGTCTTTCTCCATTTGTCTTTTCTCTCTCCCTCATCTTCCATCCATCACACTCTCTAACGCC
>NW_020868360.1:337794-350294 GCF_003789085.1 Penaeus vannamei
AATGATAATGATGATAATTATAATTATAATGATCATAATAACAATAATAATAAAAAGAATAAGAATAACAATAATAATAATAATGATGATAGTAATGATAATGATAGAAATGATCATAATAAAGATGATCATTATATCAATGATGATGCTAATGACAATGATAACAATAATGATAATATAAATAATAGTGATGATAATGGTAATGATAATAACAAGGATAATAATAATGATTTGATAATAATGATACTAATCATTGGCAAGATGATGTTGAATAATAATGATGATAATGATAAGAATGACAATGACAATGATAATGATAATAATGATAATAATAATAATGATAATAATAGTAATGATACTGATAATAATAACAATAATGATAATGATGATGATGATAATAATAATGATAATGGTACTGATAATAATAATGATGATAATGACAATGATAATGGTAATAACAATGATAATAATAACAATACTAACAATAATAATGTTATGAGTAATAATCATAGCAATTATGATAACAATTATGGTAGTGGCAACGATATTGATTATGTTAATAATCATCACAATAGCAATAAGTACAATAATGATAATAAGAAGCAATGCTGGCAATGGCAGCAACAACTAAAATTATATTGATATGATAATGATGATAATGAGAGCGATGATAATAGCAATGATAATGATGATGATAATGATAGTAATAACAAACAAAGATAGTAATAATAGTAATCATGATAATAATAGTAATGATAATGATGATAATAATAATGATAATAATAATTAATGATAAATAATAATGATAATAATAATATATGATAATATAATATAACAATAACAATAATAATAATAATGATAATTATAATAATGATAACAATGATAATGATAATAATGATGATAATAATGATACATACATATACACACAACACACACACACACACACAACACACACACACACACACACACACACACACACACACACATATATATATATATATATATATATATATATATATATATATATATATATATATATATATATATATATATATATATATATATATATACGATAGAGAGAGAGACAGATGTAGGCCTATGTGTATACACAACACACACACCACACACACACACGGAAACGCGCTCGATTGTTTGTTTCTCGTGTCAGCAGTTTTCTTGCTCCGCCGATATGCAGTTTCGAGAAGTGAGATACGATTGCCTGTTCGAGGTGACGTCATCGTGGCCAGACAGGTCGGCGACATGATGCAAGACACACGTGCCTTGCAATAACACTCCTTGGTCTGTTTGGAATATTAGGAGATGATATGGAGGGAAAACTGTCAGATGTGTTGTACATACATAGATAAAAAAGTAGAAAAGGGGGATAAATAGATAGATGAGAGAGAGAGAGAGAGAGAGAGAGAGAGAGAGAGAGAGAGAGAGAGAGAGAGAGAAGAGAGAGAGAGAGAGAGAGAGAGAGAAGAGAGAGAGAGGAGAGAGAGAGAGAGAGAAGAGAGAAGAGAGAGAGAGAGAGAGAGAGAGAGAGAGAGAGAGAGAGAGAGAGAGAGAGAGAGAGAGAGAGAGAGAGAGAGAGAGAGAGAGAGAGAGAGAGAGAGAGAGAGAGAGAGAGAGAGAGAGAGAGAGAGAGAGAGAGAGAGAGGTGGGGGAGGGGAGGAAAGGAGAGAGACAGGTTGAATAGAGAGAGAAGAGAGAGGGACGACTGGGCTTTAATAAAAGAGAAATTGAACCTAACTCAGCGTGGAGCGATAAATCTTACCCTCTGAAGAACCTATAGCAACGCGAGGGGAGCTATGATAAAATCTGAAAGATGAGACGAAAATAGAAGATGGATAGATTGACACAGAGAGTTAGATGAACCGGGAAAAATAGATAGATAGATAGATAGGTAGATAGAGAGAGAGAGAGGAAGAGAGAGTGTGAGAGAAAGAGAGAGAGACAGACACAGAGAGAGAGAGAGACAGACAGACAGACAGACAGAGAGAATGAGAGAAAAAGAGAGAGAGGCAGAGAGAGTGAGAGAAAGAGCGGGAGAGAGAGAGAGAGAGAAAAAAAGAGATTCTATTCTATAAAGAATAACAGTCAGAGATAATAAATGATAATAATTTCATATCATTATCATCACCATTTTCATTACCTATGATATACATATATCAAACCATATATCAAATATAGAGTTATCATAACATAGCATAACAGTTATCATGACCATCACATATATATTTACCAAGGCAGTCAGAAAGCACAAAAGTAAGCAAGAAAGTGCGCTCCAAAGACCGCATTCGAGCAGTTCGATCCCCGTGACGGACCTTCCCTCGCGCGCCACACCTGCCGGGGCGGAGAGACAGGTGTCGGAGCTGTGACGTCATCGCACGGGCATCGCCATTACTGAATCTTTGGTATTATCATTATTGTTGCTTTTTTCTTAGTTTTGTTCTTTTTGTTATCATTGTGATGTCTGATTTTTTTCTCTTTCGTTACTTGGTGTTATTATTAGAATCGCTATTATCATGTCCAGTAACAAAATCATCATCGTCATCATTGTTATCATCTTATTTTCATCTGTCATTATTATTTCTATCATCATAATTATTATTAATTTGTTTATTATTATTATTATTATTATTATCATTATTATTATTATTATTATTATTATTATTATTATTATTATTATTATTATTATTTATTATTATTATTATTATTATTATTTATTATTATTATTATTATTATTATTATTATTATTTATTTATTATTATTTTTTTTTTAATAATAATTATTATTATATCATAATTACTATCATTATTATTATGATCATCATTATTATTATTGTTATTATCATTATTATCATTATTGTTATTATTTTTATTATTATCATTATTATTATCATCATCATTATTATCATTGTTATTATTTCATTTTCATTATTATCATTTTTTTATTATTATTATTATTATTATTATATTATATTATTATTATTATCATTATTACTATTATTATTAGTGTTATTATCATTATCATTATTATTACTGTTATAACTATCATCATCAATATTTTCAACATCATTGATATTATTATAATTACTATTATCCTCATTATCATTATTTTTCTCGTTGTTATTATTGTCATCATTACAATTATCATTATGATTATCATTATCAGTATCATTATTGTTATCATCATTATTTTTATTATTAATATTACCATCATCGCCATTACCATCACCATCATCATTACTGTCATCCATGATAATATTATCATTATCATTATTTATTTTTATCATCATCATTACTATATACTACTAGTGCTACTGCTATTTTGATTTATTAATTATTATCATCATTATTTTTATTATAACTTTTGTTATTATCATTATTACCACTGTTATAATTATCATTGTCATCATTATTATTACTATTATCATTACTATCATTACCATTATTGTTATTATTGTTATATCATTATCATTTCTTTTTATTATCATTATAACCTTTATCATTATTATTATCATTTTTATCATTATCATTATCATAATTTTTGTTATAATTATCATTATCATTACTATTATCACCATCATTATTAACATTAGCATGGTAATGATAATAATAATGATAATAATCATTATCATTATCAATTTCTTAACATTATTATTATTGTTGTCATCATTACTATTGTTTGTCTTACAATTATCTTCATTATCATTAACATTATTATCATCTATCATCATTCGTATTTCGTGTCTGATGTGCATAACAGGCACAACAGGGAACAAGTGGATGAGTGAATATATAGGAAGATGAATGGATGAATGGCGGAATTTATGAATAAATGGTTTGCAATATATACATATATAAATACATATACATACATACATATATAAATATATAAATATATAATATATATAATATATTATATATACATTATATATATATATATATATATATATATATATATATATATATATATATATATATATATATATATATATATATATATATATATATATATATATATATATAGATTGTTGTATTGAATCTGTTTAACTATCTGCCTATTTATCTATCTATTTATTCATCTGTCTACCTCTATCTACTCATTTATCTATTTATCTATCTATCAATTTATCTATCTATTTACCGACCTATTTGTCTATCTATCTACCTGTCTCTGTTTATCTATCTATCCATCTACTTGTCTCTCTGTCTGTCTATCTGTGTATAAATCTATCTGTCTATCTTTCTGTCTATCTCTCTATCTGTCTATCTCTCTGTCTAAATATCTATATGTTTGTTTGTTTACCTCTCTATCTATCTACCTACCTGCCTATCTATCCATCAACATGCACTCGCTTACACACACTCATAAAGACACGCAAACATCTACTTTCGACTGTGTACATGCTGTGTGTACTCGCAAATATGAGTACAAGACAATCATATACACACAGAGAGATTGTAGACATAGTCATTACAATCACACATGGGTCAAAAAATAAGCTTCACCCGTCCCAGCAGAAAATAACAATGGGAACCTATTTACATTAGACAAGCCTAAGCCAGGGAGATTCGTGGCGATGCAGGAATTCGAAGGATCATGGGGCATTCCGAACGTGACGGTGTTCGGATCACATGTCTTTATTTACTTCCAGTCTTGCTTTTGTCTAGGGAAAAGATTGGCGAAAAATATCATGATCATGTAGTTGTATTCTATTGCAGTTTTATTCAGAATGAGATCGTTATCATCATCATCATCATCATCATCATCATCATCATTATTGTTATTATCATTATTATTGTTATTATCATTATTATTGTTATTATCATTATTATTGTTATTATCATTATTATTGTTATTATCATTATTATTGTTATTATCATTATTATTGTTATTATCATTACTATTGTTATTATCATTATTATTGCTATTATTATTATCATCATTATTATTATTAACATTTTATTTACTGTGATTCTTCAACTGTGAATATCTTTATTGCATCTGCGGCCCTATTGCACTGGCGGAGGTATGCGCTTCCTGAGTACTTCTAGTTATCATTACAATTATCATTATTATCGTTGTATTTGATGTGTTGTTGTTGTTTATGTTATTGTTATTGTTATTAGTATTATTATCATTATCATTATTGTTATCATTATTGTTATTATCTTTATTTTTATTATTACATTTATAATCATTATGATTATTATAATTATTGCCATCATCATCTTACTGTCATCAGTTTTGTTATTATTTCCGTTAAATAATATCATCAGTATCGTCATATACTATCACTATTATTATCAACATTGTTATCATTATCATTATTTCTAATGTCATTATTATTATTATTATTACTATTACTATTATTATTATTGTTATTATTATTATTATTATTATTATTATTATTATTATTATTATTATTATTATTATTATTATTATTATTATTATTATTATTATCATTATTATCATTATTGCTATTACCATAATTATGATAATACTTATTATTGTTACTGCTATTATTATTATTATCATTGTCATTATTATTACTATTATTCTTATTGTTATATTGTTATTATCATTATCATTATTATCCTCATTATCATTATTGATATCGTTTTAACTATCATCATTATAATTATAATGATCATCATTACTATTATCACTATCATAATTATCATCATCATGATGATGATCATCATCATCATTATTATATCAATATTATTTTTTATCATTATCATCATCATTATCATTATCAATATTGTTTTCCCTATCATCACGATTATCATTATCACTTAGAGTATTATCATTGTAGTTGTTGTTGTTCTTTCTTAATGTTATTGTTATTATTATCATCATTATCATCATTTTTACAATTATTTTTCGTTTCTCTTTTGCTCTTCGAGCCTTTAGTTACATAATAAAATTGATAAAAAAGAAAGCGAAGCATAGAAAAGAGAGTGGGAGGAGAACAAGAATCAAGAGAAGAAGGATAAGAAACAGAGGAGGAAGAGGAGGAATGCGAAAGAAGGAGAAGAAGGAAGGAGGAAAAGCAGTTAGGAGATGGAAGCAATGAGTAGAAGGGAAAAATAAGGAGAGAGAGGAGGAGGAGGAGGAGTAGGAATAATAATGATTATAATAGTAAATAAAAATAAATAAATAAATAATCAGAAAATAAGACAAGAAGAAGAAGAAAAGAGGAGGAGAAGGAAGAAAAAAAAGAGAAAAAGTAAAGGAGAAAGAAAAAGAGAAACAGAAATGAGGAGTAGAAGTGAAAGGGAGAGAGAAAAAAAGAGGAGGAAAAATCTAGAATGAAACGTTTAAAAACAAAAAGAAGGTAAATCTGAGAACAGAAAAAACTAGAAGCCCTCAGAGAGCGCATACCTCCGCCAAAGCAACTGGGTCACTGACGCAATGAAAATATTTACACTTGAAAAAATTACATTAGAATCACCTCTTTCTCAAGTGCACTTTTGGCGTCCGCGTTTCCGTATCTCGCTCTGCTAATGAATCCTTTAAACGACTCCTGGGTCCGGATCACCACCCAGATCACCACCAAAACTTAACGGCGTATAAGTTGAGCCACGACACACCTCTGGTAAAAATCTGTCCATGCGTGTTTGAGTTATCCTGCTAAACAACTAACAAACATTTCATAAAAATCTGTTCATTGAATTTTATCTTGCTAAACAGGTAACAAAATTTCCATAAAAATCTGTCCATGCGTTTCTGAGTTATCCTGCAAAACAACAAAAATTTCATAAAAACCAGTTCATGGGCTTTTGAGTTATCCTGCTAACCAACCATTAACTAGCCAACGCTACCAAAAGCACGACCTCCTCGACGCAGGTAATAAGCAAACGCAAGCCAATTGTGATGGAAATGTTAGCGGTGCCTCCGCTCGGCGCCACAAGGGGCTCGCTGTTCGGGCGCCTCGTCAGCGGCCCGGAGAGCCTCGGCGCCTTCTGTTGCCCCGATGGCTTGCTTGACGGGCTTTCCGCTCGCCTCGCGATTCCGCCTGCGCCGAAAGAGACCAGGGAAGGTTTCTCTGTCGATTTTTTTTTTTTGCTTTTCGTTCGTTCTTTGCTGTTTTTTTTTTTTTTTTTACTTTACTTTTTTATTTTTTTTACTTTTATTTTTATTTGTTTTGCTGTTTTTTTTATAATAATATTATTATCATTATTATCATTATTGTTATTATTATCATTATTGTTATTATTATTATTATTATTATTATTATTATTATTATTATCATTATTATTAGTATTAGTATTAGTATTAGTATTAGTATTAGTATCATCATCATCATCATCATCATCATCATTATTTGTTATTATTCATTATCATTATCATCATCATTATAATTGTTATTTTTATTATTGTTATTATCATTATTGCAATTGTTAGTTGATGATAATCATGATAATGTTGAGGGTTTTCTTCTCTCTCTCTATTCCTCCCTCTCCCCATCCATCTGTGTCTCCCCCACCTACTTTCTCTCCTCTTCCTCCCTTTCGTTCCCTCCTTCCCATTTATCTCTTCCTTTTTATTCTCCCATTTCGTGTCTATCTCCATTTCTCTTTCGTCTAATCTCATACAATCTCCGTCTCTTGGACAAATATCGGCGAAGAACCAATAAATCTCAGTATTTTGGAGCCGAAGGGGTGGGGGTGGGGTGGGGTGGGGGGGAGGAGTGTGGGAGGAAATGATGGTCATGGAAGAGGAGGAGGAGGAGGGGAGGGAGGAAGAGGATTAGGAGGAGGTGGAGGGAGGAGGAGGAGGGAAGGAGAGGAGGAGGAGGAGGGAGGAGGGGGAGGGGGAGGAGAGGAGAGGAGGAGGAGGAGGAGGAGGAGGAGGAGGAGGGAGGAGGAGGAGGATTAGGAGGAGGAGGAGGAGGAGGAGGAGGGGGAGGAAGGAGGAGGAGGAGGGGGAGAAGGAGGAGGAGGGGGGAGGAGGAGGAGGAGGAGGGGGGAGGAGTAAGGAGAGGAGGAGGAGGAGGGGGAGGAGGATGAGGGAAAGGGAGGAGGAATAAGGCGGATGAGGAAGGGGAAGAGGGGATGGGGGATGAATGGAGAGAGAGGAGAAAGAGGAGATGGAGGGGGAGAAGGAGAGCGAATGGGGAGGGGGAGGAGGAGGGGGAAGAGGAGAAGAGGAGGAGGAGGAGGAGGAGATGATGGTAGGGGGGGGGCAGAAAGAGGGCTAGGATAAGAGGTGAGAAGGAGGGATGAGATAGAGGATATAAAGGAAAATCGGGAGACTAATAGACAGACAAACAGATAGACAGTAGATAAATGGATAGGTAAATACGTTGATAGATAGATAAATAGACAGATATGTAGGTAAATAGATAGGTAGGTAGGTAGATAGGTAGATTGGTAGGTAGGTTAGTAAGTAAGGGGGTAAGAAATAAATAGATAGCTAAAAAGATAGGTAGATAGGTATATGCATATATATATATATATATATACGATATATATATATAGATAGGATATAGATAGATATATATATATATATATATATATATATATATATATATATATATATATATTATATATATAATATAGATAGATAGATCAGTAGAAGAGAGAGAGAGAGAGAGAGAGAGAGAGAGAGAGAGAAGAGAGAGAGAGAGAGAGAGAGAGAGAGAGAGAGAGAGAGAGAGAGAGAGAGAGATTGAGAGAGAGAGAGAGAGAGAGAGAGAGAGAGAGAGAGAGAGAGAGAGAGAGAGAGAGAGAGAGAGAGAGAGAGAGAGAGACAGACAGACAGACAGAGAGAAATCAGGGAGGTACAATGTAAGCGAAAGTAAGAAGTATCGTTGACAAAATCACCCCAATTCTTTAATCTGAAATACCAAATTGACCCTTATGACCTCCCAACGCATGCGCTAACTCTGCCTTGTTTTCCTTCAGGTTCAAAGACTCACAGCATATCGCGGACAGGTTAGACCTTTTACCAGAACTAATTATAGCATCCTTGCACATGTTTAATTAAACTGCCGGTGTCCTTATTGCTTTGCAACATGGCCTCAGCAGATCACTGTACGAATCAGTGTTGCAGACTCTAAAACAGCAGGCACAGGCATGGCGCAGTGGTAATGGCCGAGATTCCTGGCGAACCGACGTGCCAAACTCCCCATGTGTGTCTCGAGGAAATTTTGTGTTCTCGTAAGCGGTTTCGGCGGCCGGCGCTCTCCTTCGCCCCGTAATAGTTGGCCGGATAAACTTACGACATGAGTTAGCAGCCGTAAGTACTGAAGTTCACTCTCTGCAGCCGCCATGGTTATCCATAAGCATGAAAATGACGTCATCTTAGTGGAGGATCTTGAATCCAGTTACTCTCTTTGGTTTAATGCGAACGCTGCAATGAGCATGGAGTGACGTCATCATCCAGTTATTGTGCCTGCTGCTGTACGAACGCCAATGTCATTTGTTTTAGAAATGAAATTTATGATACACACATATACATACTTTTAAAAATCATTCGCATGAAGTTCTACTGCTTGTTTTCTTATTTCTGTGCCATAAGAATAAAGAAATCGTATCTATCATATCCAGTTGAAATATTTTTAGCATGCATTTGCTTATTTTTTTTGGATTTACTTCGGCGAAACAAAAATTTATTCTATCTATGGGTTTATGATTCTTAGTTTTTTTTGCCACACGTAGAAGAAAGAGAAACAAAATACCATCATTTAGGGGAATTACCTCCTTCACGCCTTTGGATTTCGAACCTGGACTGGATTCTCTCTCGACGGACGCAGAAAAGGCAGAGGAAATCCCGCCCATCTTTCTCTCCTCGGACAGGTATGATACGTCAGTTTAGAAAAAAAGTTATAAAATCACAAAACATCAACAAAAAAGGGATAAGAATCTAAGAAGTTTAAGAATAAAAAGTAGTTTCGTAGTTATGGCCTGGAGGCGCGGCCATGGGGTCACTTAAGTATTTCACACCGAGGTCGATATATCAATTTAGCTTCATTGGCCCGTAATTCTCCACAGCTGCGGGTACCCGGATGCTGCATAAATATAGGCAACAACGCAGGAGAAAAAGGCTCGCATCCGGTTGCGTGGAATCCTGGTCTCCTCGACTGCGGTTTGAGATCAGGCTGCGATTCCTTTGGCTTACATGTGCGTGCAAGTGCATCTGTCAAGTAACGCACACTGGAAAGCGTACTCACGGACACTCCCGTACACACGGATATGTACACATACACATAAACGCACAGGCAGCATACAACAAACAAAAGTCAATGTTGGTTCCACAAACAAACAAACATCAGACACGCAGAGCAAAAAACACACAAAACAACACAAAAAAACACAACAAACAGCAAACAAAATAAGTTGCACGTTCTGAATATAGAACAGTAACGACGGCAATAACTTGTACCCGCAGATGAGTCAACGCAATTGATTTTAATTGTCAGCAAAAAACAAACAGAATACGCGCAAAACTTTTGCGATGAATAAATTTCCGCTGTTGACTGCGTCCATTATCTGCCATCGGAGTAATCATCATGGCAATTATTCAACGCGTTGGGGGGGGGGGGGGTCGCAGTGTCCATTTGCCATTTTCATTCGGAAACAGATCGCTGATTCTGCGCATGATTCGCATTGATTCTTCCACTAGATTTCACTACCAGCACTGGGAAGTCAATGACATGGATTACTAAATGAATAAGGTATGAATATGATAAATAAATGAGGTATGGATACAATGGATACAATAAACAAATAAGGTATAAATAACACATGAGTAATGATCATTATAAATAGAACTGCTATAATAAAAGTGGAAGCAGTGATATTGATGATGGCAGTGATGATAAGGGCAACATATTGATAGAAATACTAAAAGCAACTATCAGTATGATAATAGCAATATAATAGAAATAGTTATAGAAATGATGATATATTGCTACACATAATTATAATTATTACTAATGACTAAAAGGGCAATGGCCATGGCAATAACACTATTAATAGCAACAATGATATGAACAGCACATCTGCTAATAATAACATTAGACTCCTAAAAGCGACCGGGAAAGGGAATGATTTTTACGGCCATGCGGGGGCTCCGATGAAGGGGGGGGGGCACGAAGGACAAAAAAGTAAAAAATTGTTGGGGAAATAAAGTAAATTATACTTTTTTTAATGACATGATAGATGCCTTCGCTGCCAAGAAGACCTGACACATGATAGTAATTTTTAGGGATGAGATAAAATTCTCAAGTCCGTGTGGATTCTTCATTGTAAATGTTTTCGCAGTCTTGAATAACTACATGTTTTAGTTCGAGTTAGTAAACAAATGTTTACTAACTTGAACTCTCCCTTTTCCTTTCCCTCTCCTCTCCCTTTTCCTTTCTCTCTCCTCTCCCTTTTCCTTCCTCTCTCCTCCCTTTTCTTTCTCCCCTCCCTTTTCCTTCCACTTCCCTCTCCCTTTTCCTATTCTCTCTCCCCTCCCTTTTCCTTTCTCTCCCTCCCCTTCTTCCCCGCCATGTCAGCCCCTCACCCCTGAATCTTGATATTCACTCCTCCCGCTTGTTATCATCATTTCCAGCATTATCCTCATCTCTCTTACTGTTGTTTTGTCTTCATCATCACTATCAACATTCCTATTTTCATTTTGTTATCACTCTTGCTATTCTTATCATCGTCACCCATTTTTAATATTCTTACTATTATCATTATCTGTCAATATTGTTGCTATCATCACTATGTTATACTATTGTCACTACATTTAGCTGTAAAAGTAGAAAAATACTCTACACCATTATTTATTATCATCATTGTTGATATCATTTGTTTTGGTATCACTGCCATCACCACAGTCATCATTTTGGAATCAGTTTTAATGTCAAAGGCATTAGTATTATTATTTTTACTGTATATCTCCTTGGTAAGCTTCCTCTTCCAATCTTGGCGATAAACAGTCGAACTAAACTATCTATTCATAGGTCTGTTTGTCTCTCACGGTGTAAGTAATTCCAAGAATTGTGAAACTCTACTAAAGGTAAATTAGTCTTGCTAGTCTATTGCATCTTGATATGGAGTCCGCGTTTACAGGGCCGTTCTCACTTCTCTCGTAATCCACTTAGGGTCAGAGCTGCCCTTGGTCTCGGCGTTACCTGCACCTCGAAGGAAATTGAGTTAGTATTTGATGAAGCGTTTGCCAGTTGTAGCACTGTCTGGAGCCAGGTGATGGGGCTGTACTTTCGCTTCATGAGGGGAAGGAAGGAGAAGGAGAAGGAGAAGAGGGAAGGAGGACAAGGAGGGAGAGGAGAAAGGGAGAAGGAGAAGAAATGGATCAAGAGAAGAAAGAGACGAATAAAGGAGGGGAACAAGAAGAGGAAGAGGAGGGGGGAGAATGAGAAGAGGAATAAGAAGAAAGGGGAGGAGAAGGAGAAGGAAAATAAGAGGAAGAAGAAAGATGGAAATAAAAAAGGAGGAAGACCGACAAGAAAAAGAAAGAATAACAAAGAAGAA
>NW_020868360.1:375294-380294 GCF_003789085.1 Penaeus vannamei
GATTCTGACCGTATTTTTTTCTCTACATTACTTGCCAAAGAAATCGTTCAGTGAGACCAATGTCCTATAATCAGCAGAGAATCATTCATTTTCTGTCTTGTGACAAGTTATAAATTCGGCATTTTGAACAGCCTCCAAGACAGCTTATTTCTTCCGTGCTTCTCGTGACCTGACGTGGGACAACGCTGCTGGGTTAGACTCCATTTATTCCTGTAGCAGATCATGAGACACTGAGGGTGAGAGACGTAAAGAGAGAGATAGAGGGAGGAGGAGAGGGAGATGAGGAGGAGAAAGAGAAGGAATATGGAGTGACTGAATGTATGTGTGTATAAGAGAGAGAGATTGATATAGATAGATTGATAGATAGATAGTTGGATAGACATATATATATATATATATATATATATATATTATATATATATATATATATATATAGAGAGAGAGAGAGAGAGAGAGAGAGAGAGAGAGAGAGAGAGAGAGAGAGAGAGAGAGAGACAGATAGAGAGAGAGAGAGAGAGAGAGAGAGAGAATAAATTGACAGATAGACATACTGACAGACAAACAGACAAAGAGAGAGTGAGAGAGAAACGAAGGGCGTGCTTTAATATAACGAGCCATCCATCTTTGTCACCCTTTATTTTATGACTCACGGTGTCAGGTAGAAAAAGCGTGATAAAAGTGTGAGAAGAAAAATAGAGTATGTCACAAAAGGACGGTAATATTCTCTCATTACAAAGGTCTGACGTATAAAATGCTCCACTGCTGATATGTAGTTGTTATGTAATACATATACAGACCCATAAGCATATATCAATTTCCAGTCTATACACTGAGGGTTTCGTTTATCTCTGCCATAAATAAGATAGATGAATAAATGGACAAATAGATAAATAGATAACAACATCAATTACAGCAACGAGTCATAAACTAGGTCAGGTCGATGGAGGTAAAACAAAGTCCGGGTGTAACCTCGACAAGCTGTTTCCGGGTGTTCCATCAGGCAGTGAATGTCCTCATGAATAAAACACGTGAAGGAGACATGCCCTTGCCCCCCTAAGCCGAGCGGGAAGCGCGCCTTTCGTAATCTTTCAAAGTCACGGTCATTATTCGCCTCAAGATGGCATTAGAAAAGGAGAACTTACTTGCCAGGGATAAGCCATAAAGCTCAATCCACCTTGGAGATAGGGAAAAGATCGACTTTATGGCCATAAATCCTCCTGGCGGCGTATGCCCGGCGACTTCACAGCGTCTTAAATGTGATTTGGGCGGATAATAGGCCGAGCGTCTGGAGCGCGAGTGACGTCTGCCTGCGGGTCAAGGTCCTCCGCTGACGTTTAAGCGAATTAGCGGACGAAACACCTATGCCTTCGAAAAGAGAAAAGAAAAGACAACTAGATTAATCCAAAAATAGAAAAGAAAGAAAGCAAGAAAATTAAATAAACATATTCAGTTGACGAGGAAATGTTTTTAAAAATGTGACAGCAGCACAAATCTTTATCACTTCTTAATGATTTTGAAGCGATTTTCTACCTTTAATTATTAGTGTTGTCTTATTCTTTCTTCTTTTCTTCTTTCTCCTCTTCTCTTTTTTCCTTGTCTTCTATTTTTCTTCCTTTCTTCCTTTTTCCAATAACATCATATTACTTCTTTCTTCTTCTACTTCCTTTTCTCCTTCTCATCCTTCTTCTTTTATTTTTTCTTCTGCTTCTTCTCCCTCCTTTTTCCCTCCTCCTCATTTGCCTTTATTCCTCTTTCTCCTCGTCTCCCTTCTCCTCATTCCACCTTTCCTCCTTATTACCTCTTTTACTTCGTTTCTCCTCCTCCTCCTCCTCTTTGTCCTCCCTCTCTTCATCCGTCTTTTCCTTTCACTTTCACTGCTCTATATCTAATTATTAATCAGTTTATTTATTTTTATAACTTTATCAGTTTCATTACTTTTATATCATTCATCTATACATCGATTCAGTCTCCTTCTGCAATAAAAGTAGAGATATTAAAGAAACCCTTCGTGGGGTGGGGCGACAGTGGCCTGAACAGCGAAGAAATCTGGGGAGGATGACGCAAAGGGGAACAGCTGCTGGGAGAAGAGACGAAATTCAACAGTAAGATGAGAGACGCGAGAGTGGAGAGACAGACGGCGGCTCTCCTTAAAAAATGGCGCTATTGGGAACACAGATCTATGGTTTCTTGCTATTTTCGTGTAAGGTTTATCCTATTTTGGGTTAAGGATTATTGTAGTGGTTGTTAATTTTTGTTAGAGTTATGATAGAATGATTAGTTGTGATGGTGATGACATAAATATAAAAAACAATGATGATAATGATCATGATGTTAATGATAATGAGTTGTAATAATGATAATATTATTGAGGATGATGATAATAATTATAATAATGATATAATGATAATGATATAATTATATATATAATAATATTATGATATGATAATAATAACTATAATGATAATAATAATAATAATAATAATGATGATAATAATAATATAATAATAATAATGATAATAACAGTAATGATAATGATAATAAATATAATAACAATAAAAATTATAATGATGATTATAATGATAATGATAATAATAATAGCAATGATAATGATGATGATAATGATGATAATAATGATGTTGATAATAATGATCACAACAACAACAACAATAGTAATAATGATAATATACAAAGAAGTAACAAAATCATAATCATAATAATGATAATAATAATCATTACAATAGTAATAATGATACAAATGATGAAAAAAACAGACAATAAAGATAATGATAATGACAACAATCATCAT
This sequence comes from Penaeus vannamei, assembly GCF_003789085.1. Lineage (NCBI taxonomy): Eukaryota > Metazoa > Arthropoda > Malacostraca > Decapoda > Penaeidae > Penaeus > Penaeus vannamei. The sequence goes on from NW_020868360.1 coordinate 378,101, forward strand.
CATCGTTATCATTATCATAATTACATTATCATTATTGTTATATATTTTGTTGCTTTTTGTTGCATTGATTTAGCCCTTACCATGTTATGCACTTCATTACACTTGTCGATAAACGCATCTTTTATCCGTGTCCTCTGAGCTGCATGGAAAACAGACGCTAATTAGCTAAGGGCCAGTCAGAAGATTCGATTAATTAGTTATCCAGAGATCTGAGGTTAATTTAATTAGGGTATTCCGCATGGCGCGCCGTGTCCTCTTCCTTCTTCATATCTGTTTTGTTTTTTTTTTTTTTTTTTTTTGTTAATTATCTTTTCCCTCCTATTGTATTTATTGTTCTCTCTTCGTCTGTATTATTTTTTTTTCGTTTTGTCTTTACCTTTTTTCTATCGTAAGATTTTTTTTCTTTGAGTGTATTATTTCCTTTTCATCAATTATATTGTTTCCTCCTTTGTTGATCATCTAATTTGTCTTTAAATCACCTATCTTCTATTTCAACCTTTAGTATCATTATTATTTCAATTATCATTATTATCGTCATTGGTATTGTTATGACATTATCATTATTATTATTTTCATTATCATTATTATTGTTTTATTATTGTCGTTATCACATTATTATATTATTATTATTAACATTATTATTATTATTATTGTTACTATTATTATTATTATTATCTTCATTATAATAATTATTATTATAATTATTATTATTTTTATCATAATTATTATTATTATCTTTAGTATAATTATTATTACTATTATTATCATTGTTATCATTTTCATTATTCCCTTTTCATCGCTCTCTTGTCCCTCCCCTTTTCCCCTTTCCATTCCCAAGACCTGCGTCTCAACTGCTTCCTTAAGGTGAACGCAGGACGTTCAAACGAAGGAATTTCATGCTTCGTTGAACGTAAAGCAAGGAGACTGTATGGTCCTGAAACCTGTGTTGTATCTATCAAGCCATTTGTCTGTTATCAGGATTTTCTTTTCTACTGGAAATCGGGGTTTAGATTCGACTAATCTCTTCCCCTTTATACCTGTCTTTATCCTCTTCTATTTTCCTCCTTCATCTTTATCGGTGTGTTTCCCTTTTCCCCTTTTCCATCTCCCTGTCCGAGATCCTTGATAAGCGGATCTGTGTCTGATAACGGATGGATTAGCAAAAAGACAGTTGATCGGGTGTCCTGCTGCCGCCCCCCCACCCCCCCGGGAGTCCTTCGTGGGTTGGCGGGGGGGGGGGGTGTGCCAGCTGAGTGTCTAGGGGAGGAAGGTTTTATTTTTGTTGTAATTATGCTCGTTGTTGTTACTATTGATAATGTTTATTATTAGTATAGCTATCATCATCCGCATTATGATTTTCACTGGTATTGGGTATTATTACTATCATCATCATGAATGGCATAATGATTATTATCACCATCATTAGCATTATTATCACAATCCTTATCATCATCATTATCCTTGTCATCATCATTTGCTATTATGATTATCAGTATCGTTATCATTATTTTTTTAAATTTTCATTATCATCACCATTGATGTAACTATTATTATCAATATTATCGTCGCTATTATTATCATAATCATATTGCCACTATATTTGTTGTCACTGCAGTAATTTTCTTCCATATAGCAAGTACGCATAGAGCAATCACTATGTTATGACAAAATATTTGTACATAAATTCGAGTATAATGAGTATTTCAGCCAACTAAATGCTTTCAAAAATCAACACGATTCACAAACAGTCAGGAGTGAAATTACACGTTTTATTGTTGAATGGAAACGAAAGGCAATCGGGTGACATTTTTCATTAATGATTTTTTTACCTAACTACTGAAATGAATCGGAACTTTAATACAGCGCACTGCACTGCGCATTAATGTGTTAATGATCTAAGTCTAATATTATTTTTTCACCATTATCCTTTCATCCATTTAATGAAATTCGGACTGATTGCTTAGTCAGATGAGGTCATTTTTACTTTGATTTTATCTGTATTTCTATTTTGATTTTTCTTTTTTGAGAAGCTGCAAACGAAACGTAAACCAGAAAGTGCAATGGAAGAGACAGCCCGAAATAACACAATACGTCTGCACCAAGAAATACTCTTCAATTCAATTTTAACAATAAGTCGATCTGTCGCGGGCTTGGCTCCCTCTCCCAGGCTGAGATCGGCGATAGCGGGGAGATA
>NW_020868360.1:385294-390294 GCF_003789085.1 Penaeus vannamei
ATCTCCCTCACGCGCCCCCGCCGCACTCGCGCCTTTCGCTCGCCGCGCAGCCTCACACACCCTTGCCTCCCCTCCCTCGCCCACTAGCTTTCCCCTTCCCCCCGCTACCCTATCCCCCCTGCCCTACCGATCTTGCCATAGGGGCGGTGGGGTAGGGAGGGGGTGCCGTGACGTGGCAAAAATAGCTTCCCTAGATGTGGCACCCCGTCCCCCTTGCCACACACAACCTTCCCCGCGTGCCCTCCCGGCGGCGGCCCTTTCCACCCTAAATCATCGCATCGAGAGGAGCTTCCTTGCTCTCTGGCGAAGGTGACAGAGCGGATTATACGAGTGCACGCGAAGGAGGGCGGGGCTCACTTTCTGGCGAAGTGCCAGAGAGAAGAACAAGAGCAACGAGAAAGTAGAAAAGAAAAAGAAGAAGAAGAGTAACAGGAACATGAACCTCCCACAATGCTAAAAGAACCTGACGCATGGCACCCAACTGTCAGGTCTGATGCCAAATTTTGTACGTTCGTCTATGCGTGCGTCGTCACTTATACGTGTGTGTGTGCATGTGTGTGTTTGCAAGTCCTGCTTGGTTTGAATGAGCGCAGACTGGTGGTGTAAATATGCAAGCTAAATATATTCCGTTTATTGCATATTCAGGTGTAGTAAACTCGTCTCCTGAATGTCATATGGAAGCGTTCAAATGAGCGAGTATTTCTTTGAATATATTCATGGAATGCAGGGTCGCCACGTGTCCTCACATGATAGTTCTGTCACCATAAAGTATGCTGCGACATGAGACTGATTTAGACTCGTGCATGACCAGGCTTGCAAGGTACACGAGTCAGGCTTAAACAAACGAACCGCATCAACATAAGATTCGAAAGCCTTAAAGCGCTCTCGACAAAGAATCCAAACCCATAACGATCCCGCCAAAACAAAGGATCCGGTAGCTTCTTGTATCCTGACTTTTATTTATTAACCCGTTTCTTTCCCTTCTTTCCTATACCCTAGTTCTTGCTTTCCTTTTCCCCACGGCGAAGAAAAAAAAGAGTGAGTAAGCTCTCGCGATAAGACACTTCCTTTTCCTTATCAGAGTTGGACACGAGCTCTTCAAGGGAGGGGGAGGGGCGAGGGAGGGCTAAAGGGGGCCTTATCGAGCGAAGAAGTGGAAAGCTAAGTGAGTCACGTGTTGAAGTGTGTTTAGAGTGTGGCGTGGGGTTAGAATGACGTGCTGGCGACGATGTGTGGAAAGACCTAGACGGCGAGAAGGTAGGGAGATAAAGAACAGAAGGAGAGAAAGTGTCAGATTACCACCGTAATCTTATTCCCATATTGTTAGAGTTGTCGTTTCAGCAAGAGGTAGAGAAAGAGGGGAAAGTGGAAGAGCGAGATGTCGCGATGAAGCAGAAGAGGGAGACGAAAAGGGAAGGAAGAGAGAAGTTATGGAGGAAAGGTAAAAAAAGAAGGGAAAAAAGAGAACATAAAGAACAAGCCAAAGAGTAAAAGAAATGAAATGCATCACAAGCACACAAGCGCCGGGCTAGTGAAAAGGAAACAAAAGAAGGAGCAAACATGCTGAGCGAAACACAGAAAAGCGAGAGGGAAGGAAGGGAGGGAGCGAAAGGGAGAAGGGAAGAAGCAAGGAGAGAAGACGAGAAGAGAGAAATGTGGAAAACGGTGCGGAAAACGAAGGAAAGGGGAGAGAGACGAGAAGAAAACATGAAGGAGGGAAAAAGCGAAGAATACTGAGGAGAGGAGAGCAGGAAGTACGTGATCGAGAGAGAAGCGAAAGAGAAAGAAAAAGCGAAACGACGAGCAGAAAAGCCGAATGGGAAGAAGAGCAGAAGAAAGACCCATAAGAAAAGCATGCAACAAGGACGAAAATGAACGAGAGTAAAGGAAATGAGCAAACCATGAACCATATCGAGTAGGAGAAGAAACCAGAGAAAGGTGTTTGAGACAATACACGAGAGAAGAGAGAGTTTCACATATTGACCATAAAACAAAATAAAAGGAGGGAAGTCACGCTGTCGAACAATGTCTTATCTATAACCTAACAGCATTTACACTCGCGGATGAAGACGAGAGGCTAAAATTATATAGCATAGACAATAGCGTTTAGGTGGCAGAGCCCAGGTTACGTGTCCTGCGAGTATTCTGGCCTCTGTCTGATTGATATATATCTGATGTAATGGTGAGCAACTTGCCAATGAGAAGCGGCTGAAGATTCGCTGACCTGTGCCCAAGTATTTTGTTGAGCAATGTGTCACCAGAGAGAGTAAAAGAGCGGGAAGTTGAACTCAAGGAATACCGCAGAGGCATAATATGAATGACAGGGACCGGGGGGTGAGAAGGAAAAGGGAAAGGAGGGGATGCCGTAGGGAGGGGAGAGAAAGTGGAAGATGGAAGAGAAAGAATGGCCAGAAAGAAGAATGGCAGCGCCTGCTAAAAAATAAGAGGCGCAGCAAGAGCAAGTACCAGAACAAATCTGTAGATAAACTGGCAATGTATTCAAACCAGCAGCTTAAATGGTCAAGCTGGAGAGAGTGAGAAAATCAGGGTAATGTGACAGAGGTTTTCAGATAAAATAATACGGGAATGACGATGATGCTCGGAGATAAGATAATAATATCTATATTTCATTACCGTTTAAATAAATATGCAGAATATGAAAAAGAAAGCAAGAAAAAAGATATAAGAGAAGGGAAATAACGAAGAAGAGATACACATGAGGAGAAAATAAAAAGCGAGAAAGGAGCACGATTCGAATTTGAAGATATAAATTGCAGAAGAAGGAAGAGGGAAGGAGGCCAGAGATTGACCCACTACATTAAACACTACAAGAAATTAAGAGAAAAAATGACCATGAAGACAGAGCGCCTAAAACAAAGAACACACGCTCGGATGGCCTGAGAAAGAAACGGGAACAAAAGGGGCAGAGAACAGAAATTGGAGAAGAAAGAGGAAAGGAAGGGAAAAGGAAAAGGGAGGATTAAGAAGAAAGAAAAATGAAAGAGAAACGAGAACAACCGGAAATAGAAATAAGGAAAGGAGACCATCGGAGAAAAGGCGGTGGAATAAGGAAGGTAAGCGAGAACCCAGCTTGGGAGAAGAGAAACCAGGCGAGTAATACGGAATTGGGATGGGACGACAGAGACATATTGGAGTAACCAACGATAGTCAGATAGGTGAATGACGCCCCAGAGTGGATAAAGAAACCAACCAAAAGAGAAAGAGAAAATCATGAATATGAGAAGAAGAAGCGTAAGAATATAAGAGTGCCGGAAAGAAGCCGTTTTCTATGTTCTTGTAGAGTGTCATCCTTGCGAAAGAAAAGAAAGATGGGAACAATGAGTGTGAAAAAAAATGGGGATTAGAAGACATCCCAGACAAATGAAAAGTAGCGGAACAGACGTGAGAGTGAAGACTCCTAGTGAATAAAGAGAAAGAGGAGGATTGAGAGAGGGAGAGGAATACCAGAAGCGAAAGGACGAAAGAAGGAGGGGAAAGAGAGAAAAAGAGGAGGGAAAAGGAAATAAAGAAGAGAGATATGAGACACGGAAATGGGAAAGAGAGATACAGAAAGATTGGAAAGGAAATAGAGAAATAGGAAGAGCATATAATAGAAAGAGAGGAAAGGAAAATTCAACAAGAATAGAGGAGAGATTCGTCACACCAGAGAGAGTAAGGTTAACAGAATAAATATTAAGATAAGTGTAGTACAAAGTCAAAGATATATAAAGATAGAGGAAGAAGGAGATAGGAATAATCACGAATGTATGTACATACATCCCATGCCCGACCTATTGTGTGTGAGAGGAGACGAATGGAGAGAGAGACGAGAGAGATGAGAGAAGAGAGAGAGAGAGATCAGAAAGAGAGAGAAGAGAGAGAGAGAGACGGAGAGAGAGAAGAGAGAGAGAGAGAGAGAGAGAGAGAGAGAGAGAGAACAAGAAAAGAAACAGACAAACAAAGCCAAAAAAACATACACACTGACAAAACGCACGCAAAAAATGCAAAATCCCCCGAGATTTCGACACCCTCCCCCCCCCCAAAAAAAAAAAAAAAATAAAATAAATAAACGCGCACCCGAAGCATAAGAGCGCATCCTGAAGGAAGACAGGATTACATCTAATTAGCGCGAGGAAGAGCCCCGAGGATCCTCAGCCCAATTAGCGGGAGCTCGCGCGAGAGGACACGTCGCGAACGCCAGGCGAGAGTGACTGTCTGTCCTCCGTGGCGGGCGCAGCGGGGCGGGCGGGCGCGGAGGGGCGAGGGGGCGCGCGCGGGGCGGGCGGCGCGGAGGGGGCGAGGGGGCGCAGTGGAGCGGGCGGGCGCGGAGGGCGAGGGAGCGCAGTGGGGCGGGCGGGCGCGGAGGCGAGGGGCGCAGTGGGGCGGGGGGCGCGGAGGGGCGAGGGGGCGCAGCGGGGCGGCGGGGCGCGAGGGGCGAGGGGGCGCAGTGGAGCGGGCCGGGCGGGGAGGGGCGAGGGAGCGCAGTGGGGCGGGCGGGCGCGGAGGGGCGAGGGGCGCAGTGGGGCGGGCGGGCGCGGAAGGGCGCGAGGGGCGCGCGGGGACTTGGTTGTCTCTGTGGGTATTCATCTTCATGGTTGTCGTTGTGATTGTATCAATGAGTATTATTATTATTATTTTATAATTATTACTATTATTACTATTATTATTGTTATTATTATCAATATTATCATTATTATTATTATTATTATTATTATTATTATTATTATTATTATTATTATTATTATTATTATTATTATTATTATTATTATTTTATTATTGTTATTATCATTATTATTATTATTATTATTATTATTATTATTATTATTATTATTAATATTGTAGTAATAGTTGTTATTATCATTATTGTACTGATATTTGTTACTGGTTCATTCTCATTATGTTATCATTATTATAATTATCATTATTATTACTACTATCATTATTATCATTATTATTATCATTATCATTATTATTATCATTATTGCCATTATTATTGTTTG
>NW_020868360.1:406521-411200 GCF_003789085.1 Penaeus vannamei
TAATCTGTACATATATCTACTAAGATAAACCAAATCTACAAATAATCCTCCTATACATATACCCACCCTATGCAAAACACATTTTACTGATACCGCAATCCCTCTTTTAATCTAAACTAGTCTATACATTAAGTACCCTTGTACATAATGGACATATTGTATAAAAACCTACTCTTTGCAATATAAACATAACCTATGAATGATCAACCTGTCTTGTACATTAAATTATACAAGACATGATATATCCTATATCAACATAATATACCAATACAGAAAATTCTTATTCATGATAAAACACCTATGCATGAAACTATCTCATAATTTAAAGTCTGTATTATATGATACATGAAAGGGTGCAGTTTCAGTTTCACACAACCAGATATATAGTACACAGTAATCTTTGGCTAAAATGAACAGAAAAAATTAATTACTTCTCATCTATGGCATTTTCTTTAAAAGCTAACAGTAATAAAGGTCTGCAATATATGGGAGGTAAAAGTGACAGAATGTATCAAGCACACATAATTATACAAGCTGTGTTCTATACAAATTCACTTACAACTTGCTTTGATTTATGATGTAGAGTCTAAAGTCGGAGGTCCAACAATATAATGTCACAGTCATGTAGTCACCACAGGCTTCACATTTTGCACTTCCACAAAGGTCAAGAAACCTACATTATTTATTTTTCTGGCAAGGTAAAGCTTGTCAGGTCATGGCTCCTTAACCCAATGTCGACAGGAAAATGGCGTGTTTCCTTTGGCATTACTGGGTTAAATGTTTCTGCACATAGATGGCTCTGCCAATGCTTAGCCACAAAGGAGTCAATTAGTAGATCTTGTGACCTCACTTTTCCTTGAAAAAGCGGGAAAACGCTTTTTTTACTAATGCTTTCAATACTGACACTGTTTTTTATGTTATAAACGTTATAATTATTTTATTGTTACTAACATTGCTAACAGCAGTAATAATATAAGGAAATATCATCGAAAATCAAGAAAAAGGGTAAAGAGGTGAGACAGGCAGTTCGCATAATTGGCTCATTGGTGACTTAGTAATTGTGGAGCCAGCTATCTATATGTAAAATCAATTACTAAATTCAACACACACAATGGGCAATGGCATGTATGTACATGCCATGCCCGGCGGCTTGGGGTTAATTGGCAATAAATTGCCAGGGATCTGTACAAACTCTGTCTCACCAAAATATACATCCTGGTAGTTAGCTGGCCTTTCACTAGGTACTAACAGGTACTGAGGCTGCAAATATAATTGGTACAGCTGGCCATATAAATTTGCGGTCACCCTAAGGTTATCGAGCTGGGATTTTCTCTAATAACAATATTACTTTCCAAGTATAACAACATAAGCCCTGTTGTTAAATAAATAATGTTAAAATATAAGCTCTGTTGTTAATAAATAACATATTTTGCTACTTATTTTTCAATATTCAAAATTAAATGCATGAAAAATTCAATCAATAAACAGACCTTCCTTGTTTTAATTTCCTAATCAAATGTTAATGTCCTTACATAATAATCAAAGACTATAATCTATTTCTGCTTAACTATACGGGTTATAGATTCCAATCACTAAAAGATAAATGCTTTCATTTGTTAATAATAATAATATTAATAAAATAAAATAAAATTATTCAACGAATATATATTAAAACCATCTGTTGCCTATATCTGCCTTTGTATATTATTTGCAGATTACCGTTTTGCCTTAATAGCACTCATCAGAAGAACGAAAAAGAAAAATACAAACTATCCATGCTTTATTTGTTCCCCATTGTTCAGTCATGAAGCATCTGGGTAACATACTTCACCAAGTTGTGCAATTTAGATATAATTGGGCAGTATCAACTTTTTTGTAAAAAATAGCTGTTCTCCCACCAAAAGAAAACACTTTCCCATCAAAAGGTTCACCCTCTCAAATTTATATATACTTTCAAATAAATTAATTACCATGCAGTAACACATAGTATAACTAGCTACTATTATTTTCTCATTGCTATTCTATATTCATGCACTGATACCAATTTACACATAATTTGGGTTACAGCTAACTGTCAAATGTGAAAGTAGTAATTTTACCAACAAATGTCTTAAGAGAATTACAGATAATCATATATATTACAAACAAGTATTTAGATTAAATGATAATAAACATGTAAATATCATAGAAAGGGAAAAGTAAATAATAGCAAAAGACAACTGTATCATATATTTACATACTTTTATCTCTACTTCATTTATCCATTTTATTACTACAATCATCATTTTAGAACATTCATTTGATTTTGAGTGTAAGCTGCAAGGAGTATAGCTGAGGGCATAAATATTCAATGATAAATCAAGTAATTAAGTAATATGGCTGACAAAGTTTGCTGAGTCCATATCTTTAACATCTGCAATTTTACTCAACAAGCTGCACAAGTGCTTAATCTGTACAGTATGGATACACTAGGCTAGACAAATTAAAGATTATGTCTAAATGGATAGATATGCATCTACAATGCAAATATGTTGGGGGAGCCCCGGCCCTACATTCTTGGCCCCAATAGCAGGGGAGGGCATGAAAAGTACCAGGGAAATTGCAGGGTAAAATGTAAATGATACACAAAGGGGGCTTTACCACCTGCAACACCCCGCCAACCTCCCAAAAAAACAAAGAATCCTCCACGTATTCACGGCATGCACAAGCGGACAACCACCATGTGGGAGCGGCATTGCCAAGTCTGTTCTAGACTTTCTCCTGCCATGAATACGTGGGCAATTCTTTGTTTTCCTGGGGGTGGGTTGATGGGCGGCAGCCCCCATGGGGGGTTACAGGGGGAACAGCCTCCTACAAGAATGTGCGGATTTGAGGGGTTTCCACACAATAAATTCTATATATTGGAAAACTATACAGTGAGAGGAATTCAGAGATACCAAAATCGTCACGATCTGTTTGGCAGACATATTCCAGAAAAATACCCTGTAAAGAATTACCAGTTAAAGTTCACAGAAGATAAGTTTCTTAGAATCACTCGCTCTATCATTTGCACATACTATTTTTTGTCTAAACGAAGGCTGTATGGAACTGGACCTGTACCGAATTACCATACAAGCCAGTGACAAACTGCAGTTGGAGGCTCTGGGAGAGTTGGGTATAACACACGTTACAACGATGCAAAGAAGGCAACTCTTATCTATAGTATCACCTGTACAAATGCCTAGTTTACCAATGCCCTTAACCTATCCTACCCATTTCATTATTTTTTACATTTCAAACCGTAAAAACTTCCACTCTCCTTTACTATCTTTGCTTGAGCCATGGGTAATGATTTCGTTTGCAAAATACTAATATTCTACCCTTTCTCCTAGATGTGCATATTCTAGTACAATATTCAATACTCACTTATCTTTCATTCTTGCCGTAACATAAAAGCAATCAATTAACGTATCAATATTTATAATGAAAATAAGAAAATGAGGCGTCGGCGCCAAAACACTCATATCACTCTCTTCCGCCTTTATTAATGTCGGGTTGCATTTACTAAAGAAGATATTAAAACGGCAATCAAAGTTGCTGTAAATTTCATGATATCATCTATTACAGAAAAATTCTTATATTTTCTTTTAAGATTAAAATTTTGAGGTACTTTTGCTCGCAGTGAAGATATTTTTTAGAGAAATATCAATTATGTGAGGCGGATACGGCAAAGTATGGAAACGTTGGAAACGTTTCCATAGATTTATGTATATTATGTATTGCGGACCAAAATACAAATGCATCAGAAAATAGCATGTATAAGAAGGCCATTTCTTTCATAACTATCTTATAGTAATTGCTTGAAATGTTGACATCATTTTATTATTTCAATACAAGAATTATAAAAGCTTACAGTGAATTGGGAAAAGTATCTAACTACTCTGCAATTATTCCTTTCTTTCTTTTTTAATACCAATTGTCTTCGCATGGGTTTGGAAACTTCAACTCATTTTCTGATTCAGACTTTATGTAAAGGCGTTTTCTGTACGTGCCATAAGAGTTAATCCAGTTTTGAAGCTTAATCTGGCAGCGGCACGATCAGTTTAGGTGGCTACACCTATTAGACCCTGTTGAGACGAACGTTTTTAGTGGCCCGACTACTAGAAGTGCGACTGCCAGGCTAATGGAAGTGAACAGGAGTGCACACATGTAGTGGCTTGTGGCTGACCTGTGGCGCGACTCGAAATCCCCCTCATAGTCGCCCTACTGCTCAACCACTCGAGGTACATGTGTTGCTATGAGGCCGCACACACACAGCGACAACCACAACATATGTGTATATATATATATATATATATATATATATATATGTGTGTGTGTGTATGTATAATGTGTATGTGTATAATATATGTATATATATGTGTGTATTTACATATATATACATGTATATATGTGTGTGCTTGTGTGTATGTATGTTTATATACATATATATACATACGTATATACATATATTATATATACATGTATATATACACATATATTTTATATGTATTTATATATATATGTATATATATATGCATATATGTGTGTATATAGATGTATATATACATATATATGCATATATATTTATATATATATATTATGTATGTATATATAGGGTATACATATACATACATACATACATATATATTTGTGTGTGT
>NW_020868360.1:416300-431300 GCF_003789085.1 Penaeus vannamei
TGATGATGATGACTGATGATGATTGATGATGATTATTAATGATGATTAATGATTAATGATGATGATGATGAATGATGATGATGATGATGATGATGATGATAATGATAATGATGATGATGATGATGATGATGATGATGATGATTATAATGATGATGATGATAATGATAATGATGATAATGATAATGATGATGATGATGATGATTATAATGATGATGATGATGAAATAATAACAACAAAAAATAACAATAATAACAATATTAACATTAATAACTATTATAATTATCATTATCATAAAATTATAATAACATCAATTATCATCATCATCACATCATTATCATGAAAATTCCTCACTGCTATCATTAATCAAATAGATATAACTATAAATGCTTAATATTACATACATTGGCGAGCACGTGTTGTATAAAGGTCCAGGCAGCCGTTGTCAAGCTTGAACTTAGCATCTTCATTCTTAGGAGCATTCATCCCGCTGCGATTTTTAAAATAGGGAACACAGAAATTTGAAACTCGAAAAGGCGCTTTTTCCCTTGCATCTCCCTTCTTCTCCTGTTCAAGGTTCGCTTTGTCTTGTGAGATTTCATCTTTTAGTTGTGCCTGAAAATAAACATCACCTACACTTACATATACACTTTTTCCATGGTCATGTAACTTATAAGTGACTGTTGAAAAATCTAAGAAGGGGAGAAAACTACTCAATAGTCCTGTAAAACAAACAAAGTGATAGTCAACAATGTACCATATATATATATATATATATATATATATATATATATATATATATATATATATATATATATGTGTGTGTGTGTGTGTGTATATATATGTGTGTATATATGTGTGTGTATATATATATGTGTGAATATATATACATGTGTATATATATGTTTATATAGATAATATATGTGTGTGTGTGTGTGTGTGTGTATGTGTGTGTGTGCATGTGCATGTGCGTGTGCGTGTGCGTGTGCGTGTGCGTGTGCGTGTGCGTGTGCGTGTGCGTGTGCGTGTGCGTGTGCCTGTGCCTGTGCCTGTGCGTGTGCCTGTGCCTGTATAAATATATATATATATATATAATATATATATATATATATATATATATATATATATATATATAATATCATAGGTATGATAGTAACTAATAATTATGTTAATCCTATTATAATCTTTGCGTGTATATTTTCACATGATGTCTTAATCATACCTTGATTATATATTTTATATATCTTATCATGTTTAGTACCCATGCACATTCCAACTGAGATATATAAATATCGTCTTTGTATAAGTGCAAGAACAAGCATGAAATCAAAAAGACTGGGAGAGGCTAGTAAAACAGCCCTAACAGCACACAAGTAACTGGTCACACTTGCTCACTCAGTAATCTCCTCACCTATCTGTGTCAGGGTATATAGTGAACAAAAGCATTATTTTGCTATCTTATTAAAGTGGTGGGATATAAGCGTTTCATTATCCATTCCAAAATGGGAGTACTAATTTCAAATGACATTGTTACACTCTTGGAAACAAAAACAAAATACAAAGAATAAACCATAAGAGAGAATAAGTATCACAGACTTGTGTGATCAAAGTACTATTATGTGAACAACTTACTGCTCCATATCATTTATCTAACAAAGTAACTGATCTTTCTAAAGAAAAAAGTAAACTAGCGGTTACACTGTGTATCTTAAGCAGAACTACTATGGATTCATAAATTTTGATCTTTTTTTTTTTTACATATACGGGAACTGCCATGTGACTAGTATTAGACATGAATATGTCATGGAGGGTAATTCATCTGAAATGCTTTAAACCAAATTATACAAGTACTAAATAACATATCAAAACAGAGATCAAGTATCATAAAAATTAAATCAAATAACAATGAGACCTGTCTGGCAAGGTTGGTCTGTAATATCCTCTCTAGTTTGACTAGTTTCTCTTCAAACCGCTTCTGTAATGTTGAGTTCAGCTTGTGCAATGTCTCCAGGGATGGTGAGGCATTTAAAAGATCATCAACAGTTTCACCACTTGCTGCAAAATTTTGAACTTCGAAGCTTGCTGTGCCTGAGTAGCGAAGGTGAATACTCCGAGATCCTGTTCCATCAGACCCCACTGGAAATGTTTTAAAAATGCATATGCTGATTAGTTGTGAAACATGATACTTTCTATAAAAAAAGTGAAGAAAGTTCTCTCTGGACCAGAGAATTTTGAAAATTTGGAAATATTGTACTCTGCCTAAAAAACACAAAACATGGAATCAAACCAGATATTCCAATTACACCATTTAAATAACAGCACTGAAATTCCAAAGCACACAGCCCTAATTGATATATATGAGCATTACAGACCATAACTCTGATCAATACATACCTCCACTGGAAGTGTGCGATACCCTAAAGTTTCTTGCCTGAATCTCCGGAGGTAAAGGGTCTTGAACTGCTACTCCTTCTAAAGAACAAAGTCCCTCTGTACCAGCTATGATATCTGATAGACAAAATAAGATGCAAAATTAGTTAGAAAAACTTATTGTTACCCAGTATAAGAAAAATTACATTTGTTTACAGAGTAAAGGAAGATATCTCATTACCATAACTCAGACAAAGTTGAGGGGCTTTGACAACTTAAATACATCCCAATTACTTTACCTGCTACTTCTTCTGCTGCCTGATTGTGCTTGACATGTTCAAAAGCTCTGTCAACAATCTTTGCAACATCTACTTGCTTCTGAAGCTCACTCTCAGGTACTGGACCCAATTCATTCTCATAGTCAGAATCATCCACTTCCATGGCTTCTATTTTCTGTTGAAAATACATACCAATAATATCCATCATTTTCTTTTTTCATTTAATTATGTACAGCCAGTTTCAAGAACCATTTCATCCTATACATATACTTAATCTGTACATATATCTACTAAGATAAACCAAATCTACAAATAATCCTCCTATACATATACCCACCCTATGCAAAACACATTTTACTGATACCGCAATCCCTCTTTTAATCTAAACTAGTCTATACATTAAGTACCCTTGTACATAATGGACATATTGTATAAAAACCTACTCTTTGCAATATAAACATAACCTATGAATGATCAACCTGTATTGTACATTAAATTATACAAGACATGATATATCCTATATCAACATAATATACCAATACAGAAAATTCTTATTCATGATAAAACACCTATGCATGAAACTATCTCATAATCTAAAGTCTGTATTATATGATACATGAAAGGGTGCAGTTTCAGTTTCACACAACCAGATATATAGTACACAGTAATCTTTGGCTAAAATGAACAGAAAAAATTAATTACTTCTCATCTATGGCATTTTCTTTAAAAGCTAACAGTAATAAGGGTCTGCAATATATGGGAGGTAAAAGTGACAGAAAGTATCAAGCACACATAATTATACAAGCTGTGTTCTATACAAATTCACTTACAACTTGCTTTGATTTATGATGTAGAGTCTAAAGTCGGAGGTCCAACAATATAATGTCACAGTCATGTAGTCACCACAGGCTTCACATTTTGCACTTCCACAAAGGTCAAGAAACCTACATTATTTATTTTTCTGGCAAGGTAAAGCTTGTCAGGTCATGGCTCCTTAACCCAATGTCGACAGGAAAATGGCGTGTTTCCTTTGGCATTACTGGGTTAAATGTTTCTGCACATAGATGGCTCTGCCAATGCTTAGCCACAAAGGAGTCAATTAGTAGATCTTGTGACCTCACTTTTCCTTGAAAAAGCGGGAAAACGCTTTTTTTTACTAATGCTTTCAATACTGACACTGTTTTTTATGTTATAAACGTTATAATTATTTTATTGTTACTAACATTGCTAACAGCAGTAATAATATAAGGAAATATCATCGAAAATCAAGAAAAAGGGTAAAGAGGTGAGACAGGCAGTTCGCATAATTGGCTCATTGGTGACTTAGTAATTGTGGAGCCAGCTATCTATATGTAAAATCAATTACTAAATTCAACACACACAATGGGCAATGGCATGTATGTACATGCCATGCCTGGCAGCTTGGGGTTAATTGGCAATAAATTGCCAGGGATCTGTACAAACTCTGTCTCACCAAAATATACATCCTGGTAGTTAGCTGGCCTTTCACTAGGTACTAACAGGTACTGAGGCTGCAAATATAATTGGTACAGCTGGCCATATAAATTTGCGGTCACCCTAAGGTTATCGAGCTGGGATTTTCTCTAATAACAATATTACTTTCCAAGTATAACAACATAAGCCCTGTTGTTAAATAAATAATGTTAAAATATAAGCTCTGTTGTTAATAAATAACATATTTTGCTACTTATTTTTCAATATTCAAAATTAAATGCATGAAAAATTCAATCAATAAACAGACCTTCCTTGTTTTAATTTCCTAATCAAATGTTAATGTCCTTACATAATAATCAAAGACTATAATCTATTTCTGCTTAACTATACGGGTTATAGATTCCAATCACTAAAAGATAAATGCTTTCATTTGTTAATAATAATAATATTAATAAAATAAAATAAAATTATTCAACGAATATATATTAAAACCATCTGTTGCCTATATCTGCCTTTGTATATTATTTGCAGATTACCGTTTTGCCTTAATAGCACTCATCAGAAGAACGAAAAAGAAAAATACAAACTATCCATGCTTTATTTGTTCCCCATTGTTCAGTCATGAAGCATCTGGGTAACATACTTCACCAAGTTGTGCAATTTAGATATAATTGGGCAGTATCAAGTTTTTTGTAAAAAATAGCTGTTCTCCCACCAAAAGAAAACACTTTCCCATCAAAAGGTTCACCCTCTCAAATTTATATATACTTTCAAATAAATTAATTACCATGCAGTAACACATAGTATAACTAGCTACTATTATTTTCTCATTGCTTCTATATTCATGCACTGATACCAATTTACACATAATTTGGGTTACAGCTAACTGTCAAATGTGAAAGTAGTAATTTTACCAACAAATGTCTTAAGAGAATTACAGATAATCATATATATTACAAACAAGTATTTAGATTAAATGATAATAAACATGTAAATATCATAGAAAGGGAAAAGTAAATAATAGCAAAAGACAACTGTATCATATATTTACATACTTTTATCTCTACTTCATTTATCCATTTTATTACTACAATCATCATTTTAGAACATTCATTTGATTTTGAGTGTAAGTTGCATGGAGTATAGCTGAGGGCATAAATATTCAATGATAAATCAAGTAATTAAGTAATATGGCTGACAAAGTTTGCTGAGTCCATATCTTTAACATCTGCAATTTTACTCAACAAGCTGCACAAGTGCTTAATCTGTACAGTATGGATACACTAGGCTAGACAAATTAAAGATTATGTCTAAATGGATAGATATGCATCTACAATGCAAATATGTTGGGGGAGCCCCGGTCCTACATTCTTGGCCCCAATAGCAGGGGAGGGCATGAAAAGTACCAGGGAAATTGCAGGGTAAAATGTAAATGATACACAAAGGGGGCTTTACCACCTGCAACACCCCCAACCTCCCAAAAAAACAAAGAATCCTCCACGTATTCACGGCATGTACAAGCGGACAACCACCATGTGGGAGTGGCATTGCCAAGTCTGTTCTAGACCTTCTCCTGCCGTGAATACGTGGGCAATTATTTGTTTTCCTGGGGGTGGGTTGATGGGCGGCAGCCCCCATGGGGGGTTACAGGGGGAACAGCCTTCTACAAGAATGTGCGGTTTGAGGGGTTTCCACACAATAAATTCTATATATTGGAAAACTATACAGTGAGAGGAATTCAGAGATACCAAAATCGTCACGATCTGTTTGGCAGACATATTCCAGAAAAATACCCTGTAAAGAATTACCAGTTAAAGTTCACAGAAGATAAGTTTCTTAGAATCACTCGCTCTATCATTTGCACATACTATTTTTTGTCTAACGAAGGCTGTATGGAACTGGACCTGTACCGAATTACCATACAAGCCAGTGACAAACTGCAGTTGGAGGCTCTGGGAGAGTTGGGTATAACACACGTTACAACGATGCAAAGCAAGGCAACTCTTATCTATACTATCACCTGCACAAATGCCTAGTTTACCAATGCCCTTTACCTATCCTACCCATTTCATTATTTTTTACATTTCAAACCGTAAAAACTTCCACTCTCCTTTACTATCTTTGCTTGAGCCATGGGTAATGATTTCGTTTGCAAAATACTAATATTTTACCCTTTCTCCTAGATGTGCATATTCTAGTACAATATTCAATACTCACTTATCTTTCATTCTTGCCGTAACATAAAAGCAATCAATGAACGTATCAATATTTATAATGAAAATAAGAAAATGAGGCGTCGGCGCCAAAACACTCATATCACTCTCTTCCGCCTTTATTAATGTCGGGTTGCATTTACTAAAGAAGATATTAAAACGGCAATCAAAGTTGCTGTAAATTTCATGATATCATCTATTATAGAAAAATTCTTATATTTTCTTTAAAGATTAAAATTTTGAGGTACTTTTGCTCGCAGTGAAGATATTTTTTAGAGAAATATCAATTATGTGAGGCGGATACGGCAAAGTATGGAAACGTTGGAAACGTTTCCATAGATTTATGTATATTATGTATTGCGGACCAAAATACAAATGCATCAGAAAATAACATCTATAAAAAGGCCATTTCTTTCATAACTATCTTATAGTAATTGCTTGAAATGTTGACATCATTTTATTATTTCAATACAAGAATTATAAAAGCTTACAGTGAATTGGGAAAAGTATCTAACTACTCTGCAATTATTCCTTTCTTTCTTTTTAAATACCAATTGTCTTCGCATGGGTTTGGAAACTTCAACTCATTTTCTGATTCAGACTTTATGTAAAGGCGTTTTCTGTACGTGCCATAAGAGTTAATCCAGTTTTGAAGCTTAATCTGGCAGCGGCACGATCAGTTTAGGTGGCTACACCTATTAGACCCTGTTGAGACGAACGTTTTTAGTGGCCCTACTACTAGAAGTGCGACTGCCAGGCTAATGGAAGTGAACAGGAGTGCACACATGTAGTGGCTTGTGGCTGACCTGTGGCGCGACTCGAAATCCCCCTCATAGTCGCCCTACTGCTCAACCACTCGAGGTACATGTGTTGCTATGAGGCCGCACACACACAGCGACAACAACATATGTGTATATATATATATATATATATATATATATATATGTGTGTGTGTGTGTGTGTGTGTGTGTGTGTGTGTGTGTGTGTGTGTGTGTATGTGTATAAATATGTATATATATGTGTATTTACATATATATACATGTATATATGTGTGTGCTTGTGTGTATGTGTTTATATACATATATATACATACTTATATACATATATGTATATATACATATATATACACATATATTTATATGTATTTATATATATATGTATATATATGCATATATGTGTATATATATATGTATATATACATATATATGCATATATATTATACAATATATATTTATGTATGTATATATAGGTATAATATACATATAAATACATACATACATATATATATGTGTGTGTGTGTGTGTGTGTGTGGTGTGCACACACACACACACACACACACACACACACACACACACACACACACACACACACACACACACACATATATATATATATATATATACATATATAGATACTTATATATATGCACTTCCTTATACATGTATATATATACATATGTATGTATATATATTTATACATATATGATATAAATATATGTATATATGTATATATAAATACATATATATATGTATATATATGCATATATATGTAAACACACACATATTTATATATAATATATATATATATATATATATATATATGCAAACGACGATATAAAACCCATGCACATGCCACTTCTACATCCATTACCAGCTGTATATGATCAGCAACTGAAGAGGGATAAAAAAAAATAAAATAAAAAAATACAAGTGGGGGAGAGACGAGTCGGGCTGTGTGTGAACATTCACTCAGTAGTCGGGCTTCTAGCAGTCGGGCCACTAAAAGAGCTCGTCTGAACAAGGCCTTACTGGTCGGGCCGTAGCGACGGTCACCATCTTCAGGGAGTAGACATGGCCATCTCCAGCAGACTTCAGCCCTCGGTAGTAGAGGTTACTCCGGTCGATGAGCGTTTAATACTACTGAGACTGAAGCTAGCATTTGGCTTTGTCTCTTAGTGCTCCTATCGATGTTTGTAAACTCGACGTGAAAGAGATATTCTACACTAAACTTGCATCTGTGTCAGACAGTTGTCCTCGGCGAGATATTCGTATTGTTCTGGGTGACTTCAATGACGCTTCTGGCTGTGATCGAGCAGCTCAAGAATCAATTGGTGAACGCCCAGCAGCAAGATAGAATTTCATCTCGCAGGAGACACTGGAAGCCACAGATGCTTGTGCGGCTCATCTGACAGGGATCGGGATTTGAATCGTTCTCAGTTACACAGAACACAGTCACTTGAGAAGGGACGAGGAACAATTTATTAGGAGTCTTGCAGAGGAGGTCGAAGGCCATTTCTTAGTAAATGACCTTCGTCCTGCATACCAAGCCCTGAGAAAGCTGAACTCCAAGCCCACTTCAAAGGTGACGGCAGTTTGCTTAGTAAGTGGCCAGATCGTCTCAGATCCTGTTATGGTGCAGGAGCGCTGGGCAGAGCATTTTGAACAGTTATACCAAGTTGACCCACCAACCGTTAACTTGGATGCGGTTAGTGCCGAGATTCCGTTGCTGGACCCAACTATCAGTGAGGATCCACCCTCTCTAACTGAAGTTAGGGGGGCGATCTCCAAGCTGAAGAGTGGTAAAGCAGCAGGTATATGCGGCATCCCCGCTGAACTGTTTAAGGTTGGTGGTGAACCTATGGTGCAGGGGTTACATCCTGACTGCCATCTGGCAGCTGGTACCGTTTCCCCTAAGCTATTGAGGGGTGTGGTCATCCCTCTCTAGAAGGGGAAGGGGGACCAATGGAATTGCAGCAATCACCAAGGCATCACACTGCTCAATATACCAGGTTCTCGCCCACGTCTTTCTGAGACGAATCAATGACCACTTACTGAGGCACCAGAGGCCGGAGCAATCTGGGTTCACTCCTGGTAAGTCCACAATAGACAGTATCCTTGCACTTCGAGTCATTGTAGAGCACCATCGTGAGTTCAGGCGTGGGCTGCTTGCAGCCTACATCGACTCCAAGAGTGTTCGATACGGTGCATCGGGAATCACTCTGGTAGATCCTGAGATTGAGAGGAATTCCAACAAGAATTATTGGACTAATAGCAAGCTTGTATACTGGCATTGAAAGTGTTGTAAAGTGTGTGCATGGAGTGGGGGAGGGGGGCTGTCGAGCTTATTTCCTGTTAGTCCCGTGTTCGCCAACTCAAGCTATATGGCTTCCCACAGGATGATCCTGCCCACCAGGCTGTCTCTGTAGAAGACAGGCCAGGGTGGAGGATGCTTGTGGGACGACCCAGAAAGTCGTGGCTTGGGCAGATCGACCAAATTTGTCGTGAGGAGCTTGAGATGGGCTATGAGGGATCCTCGTTGGTGGATGCGGCTATGCACCGACGTTAGTTTCCCGGTGATAATGAAGCTTAATCCAGATCTCTAGTGCGCATGCACAATGACAGCGTCCAGGATCAAATTTCAATGCGTCTCTGGACCAGCATTAAGGGCGTCTTCTGTACATGCCATAAGAGTTAATCCAGTATTAAGCTTAATCCAGATATCTAGTGCGCATGTGCAATGACAGTGTCGGGATCAACTTTTAATTCACCTCTGGATTAGCATAAATTTTTAAGCTCAAAGTTGAATCCTGCACATGCACAGAACGAGCTAGTTAATCCCACCAATCATGCATTGATACATAATGACAATGTCAGCAACTCATTAGAAAAGAAAAGATGGAGTTGAGTTGCCATTAATGTTTGTTATAGGCAATAATAAACAAAATTTGACATTTTCATGTTAAAGATGTATATGAAAATTCATCAGCATATGTTCTTATAAGTTGTGGAATACTCAAACTGCACTATAACTCAACAGTGAAAATAAAAACGAAAAAGAAATCCCACAGAGAATTCCAGAGTTTACAGATACAGAAAGGCAATGTTATATCCAGGTTAGAAAACTCCCAACTTCTGTTATAAATCAATAAACTAAACAAGAAAGCTTTTAATATCACGATTAGATCTCGAATTCAAAGTACAAACTTCCTGAATCTTTATATTACAATGACTTTAAAACCTCGATAGCAACATTCTGAAAAAACTATCCTACCCCATGTCTATATTAATTTGTAGTGGCACAAATACATATCTTCATGATATAATATCATCGTATCTGTGTATATATATTATTCTCTCTAGCAAACGTCTCTTTATAAACGTCTGTATGTGATATGAAACTCAAAGAGGGTAGCTGCTAATTGCCCCTTCACAAATACCCGCTCTTCTGTGTAAAAGAGCAGAGTTACTGATAATCGCATTGCCCTGTGCGTTTGGCAGTGTGTCTTACATCTGTGCAAGTACTGTGGATTTGGATTAAAATTGAATCCGGATTGAACTTTTATGACGCTTACAGAAGACGCCTTAGCTCAAAATTAAATCCTGCACAGGCGTAGAACGAGCTAGTTAATCCTACCAATCATGTACTGATAAGTAATGACGTCATCAACTACATAGAGGAGATGGAGTTGAGTTGCCACTAATGTTTATGATAGGCAATAAAACAAATTCTGATATCTTCATGTTATGTATGTGAAAATTAAACATATTCTTATAAGTTGTGGGATACTCAAGCGGCAGGTATAACTCTCAACAGTGAAAATAAAAACAAAACATTCATTATTGAGGAGTTACTCCCAACTGAGGAACAAGTAAAGAATAGATACACGTAAAATGCCCATTTCATTGCGAGGGCATTCACAACCCAAATGCGTCGATTTCGGGATTTCCGAAATCCCCCCCACCCTAAAATTACTGACATCGGATTTCCATACAGATTTGTTACGGATTGCTGGATTTCGGGGGATTTCCTAAGGATTTCCAAAGATAGGAGTTGCCTAAGGTGAAACGCACATTATCCTAAAACATAACGGTTAAGCTTACTGTAACCCTTCAGACAAAAACAAATCTCAATTTTTCGTTTTCATACAATCTAATGGATTAACCTCGAGATTAACTATTTGAGTGTCGTTTGAACCACTTGCTTGGAAATGTGGGCATTTTAAAAGGAGCAATCCGCTTTCTGAGAAAAAAAATGCGGGAATAAACATTCGGGGATTAAAATAAACTCATTTGACGCAGCTACATTCATAACATCCTGTGCTGCTGTTTTAGTGATATGTTTTATATATATTTTTATATAAATAAATAATATACATATACAAATGCATTTATTTACATGTATGTAATATAAATATACATGTATTTATTTATATATATGTATAAATATATTTATATGTATATATATATAAATCTTTATTTATATATATACATATATGTATATACTATTATTATACATATATATAAATATATAATATATATTTGTATATATGTATATATATATATATTTTATATTTATCTATAGAAAAAGGAGAAACCGCAGTAGGGAACCACGGTGTAGGCACTAGAACGAGAGGGGACAAATGCTAGTCGATTTGCGGAGGCTCGATCACTCAGTATTATGAATACATTCTTCGAAAAAAGACTAGAACGGAAGTGGACATGGAAGTCGCCTTCTGACGTCAAAAACGAAATTGACTTCATAATTTCAAATAGGCGCGATATAATAAAAAATGTAGAGGTTATAAAGTAAATGTAGGCAGCGACCATAGAATGGTGAGAGGCGAAATTAAAATACATCTCAGAAGGGAAAGGAACAAACTAATGAAACCCAGCCAAACTTGGCTAACTTGATCAGAGCAACAGAATTTAGCCTAAACATCCAAAACAGATATCACTCTCACGAAGAGATCTCAACATCGACCAAATCAACAAACAGTTCAATGACATAATAAAGGAAGCTGAACTTGAAGTAGGCGGCAAGAACGACAAGCAAAGCTCCAGCAAGCTCTCGGTAGAAACTTTATGCAAAAACGTAGGGCCATGAAAGTATCGTCAAACAGGGACAAGATAGAATTGGTTGAACTAACAAAGACCATAAATAAAAAGAAGAGGGAAGATGTACGGAAATTCAATACTCAAATAATAAATGAAGCAGTATTTCAGGTACCAGCATGAAAGCAGCTAAAAGAAGACTAGGAATAGGGAGAAATCAAATGTATGCAATAAAAGAAACCAGACGGAGAAGTACACATAACAGAATGAAATCAAATAGTGGAAGACTTTTACAGGGATCTATACAACTCAAATGAACAGCCACAAATAGAAGCAAACAGGGTAACTACAGACGTACCTAATATCACAAAAGAAAGAAAACAGCGCATGAAGAGAGGGAAAACACCAGGTGAAGACGGAATTAGTATAGACCTTACATTAGACACAGGAGAAATTACAACAGTGAAACTAGCCAATTTTTTTTTAACAAATTCCTTCTCAATGGAAAAACTCCGAAAGCCTGGGAAAATGCATCGATTATTTTGATACATAAAAAAGGAGCTAAAAAATACCGACCCATAAGGCTCCTTTCAGTTACTTACAAGCTGTTCACAAAAGTCATCACAGCTCGCACCTCCGACAGTCTGGATTTAAAAGCAGCCTAGAGAATGGGCAGGCTTTCGTAGTGGATTCTCACAACAGACCACATCCACACGATCACCCAAATAAGAAAAAAAATGAATATAGTTACACCCCTGCGTATGGCATTCATCGATTATTAAAAGGCTCTATACAAATACCAGCTGTAGCAGGTGCTATTCGACAGCAGGGAGTAAGAGGAGGTTATTATAAAATATTGAAAGATATATACAAGGATGGGACAGCAACCATCAAGCTCCACACGGGACCGATAAAATACCAATTGAAAAGGCGTTAGGCAGGGCGACACCATCTCTCCAAAACTGTTTACTGCCTGCCTCGAAGAAATATTCAAGAAACTAGAATGGGAAGGGAAGGGTATCAAAATAGGAGACGAATACTTAAACAATCTCAGATTTGCAAACGATAATTGTTCTCTTCAGTGAAATCAGCAAATTGAAATGCAACAATTAATAAACGATCTGAATAAAGTCTAAATGTCGGACTTAAGATGAACAAGAAAAAGACTAAGATCATGTTCAACAGCAGAGTTCAATTTGAACATATACATGTATAAGGCGAAGACCTAGAGGTAGTAGACAAATATATTTCTAGGGCAACTCGTACAGACAAACACATCGAGCGAAGAAGAAATAAAGCGAAGCATCAGTCTTGGTTGGAGCGCCTTCAGCAGGCGCAGTAGTATACTAAGAGGCTTTTTGCCAGTATGTTTAAAAAGAAGTCTTTAACCAATGCGTCCTCCCAGTTATGACCTATGGGTCAGAAACGTGGACAACAATCATATTACTGGAGAGGAAACTAAGGTGCCCAGAGAGGAATGGAAAGATCGAAGCTGGAATTAGCCTAAGAAATCGGAAGAGGGCGACGTGGATCAGAGAACAAACGAAGTGGAAATATACTCGGAGCATAAAAAAAAAGAAATGGCAATGGGCAGGGCATGTATGTCGGAGACAAGACGACAGATAGACAAAGACAAAGTAACAGACTGGACTATAGATACCATACAGAGGCCAAGGGCCAGACCAGTGACAAGGTGGCGTGACGAAACATCGAAATTTTGGGGACAAGACTGGACACAAAAACACGACAGGAAAAGTTGGAAAAGATTGGGGGAGGCCTACGTCCTGCAGTGGATTGCCTCAGGCTGATGATGATATGTATATATATATATAATATATATATATATATATATATATAATATATATATATATACGTGTGTGTGTGGTGTGTGTGTGTGTGTGTGTGTGTGTGTGTGTGTGTGTACGTATGTGTGTGTGTGTACAATATATATATAATATTATATTATATATTATATATATATATATATATACACACACACACACACACACACACACACACAACACACACACACACACACATATAGCGCAGACATGTGTGTTTCAGAGAGCAGATTAATATTTTTGTGTGTGTGCATGGATGGCAATTTCCGTAAGTGTAATTACCTGTATATCTAAACAGATACACATGAACAACACGCGCACCAACGCATAACCGAACGAATCAAAAGCGGTCCATCCAAGCGCACTCTGCCATGCAATTCGAGCGCGCACACTCAGCTATTGACGCGCTCAAACCCAGCCTAACCTTGAGTCGCCGCTCCCCCGCCTGAAGTGGGTCAGTGCTGCGTCGAACCGGGGAAGGGTTGCGTTGCAGCAGGACGCTCCTTAGCCGGCCGAAATTCGTTATAATCAGTACACTCCCGCGTCTCGTTGTGCGCGGAGAGGTGAAGGTCCTCGCTTGGCTCGGACTAAAGGGCTGTGGGATTGTTCGGAAAGTGATTCGGTTGGTAAATATTAATGTCGTGTTTGTGTTGACGAGAGCGGATGATACACCTGTGGAATGAAAGTGATTTATTTATAATTTGTTTGTGGATAAGAACATATATACAAGTTATTGTTGCGATGGAGTTTATAGTCCGACAAAATTTGAGAATCATATGCATTTAGTTTTACGGAAATTAGCAGCAATTCATGTGTAGTATTGTATCGTGCTGTTGTCACTGCACTTGTCATTAAGTTGTTATTAATAATGAAATTACTACTACCTGTTACTCTTACATTTACTGCTGTTCCTACTGCGGTTATTTATTCCTCAACCTTGATGACATTGACTTCGTCCCTGAAATGAGCTCCAATACAACAGCCAAAAAATCCATGATGCCGCAACTTTTTCCCT
>NW_020868360.1:436300-448800 GCF_003789085.1 Penaeus vannamei
GTGAACCTATGGCATGGGGCTTGCATGCTGTCTTTGCTGCCATCTGGCAATCCAGTATCATTCCCCTGGACCTGCTGAGGGGCGTGGTACTCCCTCTCTGGAAGGAGAAAGGGGATCGATGAGAAAACAGCAACTACCGAGATATCACACTGCCCAGATCACCAGATAAGGTTCACACATTCTTCTGAGACGTATCCCAGACCTGCTAAGGTACCAGGGACAGACTGGAGCAATCTGGATTCAATCCTGGCAGGTCCACAATAGCCTAGCACCTTGTCACTGAAACACCATCATGAGTTTGGTCGTGGGCTTCTTGCTGCCTACATCAGTGTCAAGAAGGCATTTGACTCTGTGCATCCCAGATCAGTATGGAAGATCCTGAGACTTGCGGAAATTCTGACAAGGATTATTGGACTAATAGCAAGCCTGAATACTATTAATGAAACTACCGTAAAGTGTGGTAGGGGTCTGTCGAGATTTTTCCGTTAACTGAGGAGTGAGGCAAGGCTGCGTTTTGCACCAATACTTTTCAACATTTGCATGGACTGGATAGCAGGTTGAGCTACTATCCAAAGTAACAGTGGAGCAACACTGCTTAATATCAAGGTAACTGACCTTGACTTTGCTATCGAAATTGCTATCCTGAGTCCCTAGAATCTCTGGTGGCAGTCTTTGATGTATTCAGCAATGAGGTAAAACCCTTGACTAGAGGTCTCTTGGACCAAGATTTAGGATTTGGGGGACCAGTTAGGAGACCCTGTTCAGTCGGTAGATGCTTGTGGCGAGAACAATGATGAATACGCGTTTGATTGCTTATGTATAATAGTGAGGGGAGGGAATCACTTGCGTCCCTGTGTATTCTGAAGTTCCTCCTCAACGGACATATCTTAACGACGCCCTGATATGCCCGTGTGTGTTTGTGTGTGTGTGTGTGTTGTCAGTTACATACTCACGCGTGTAGATATATTCATACTATATGTGCATGTTTTCTTCCTGCACCCAGAAGCAAAATGAGAAGCGGTTTCGGCGTGCCCTTACCACTTCCCGAGATGAAAGAGGCATATACGCGCCGCTCCTTCCTCAACCTGGTGCCACTCTACCTACCGGACGCGCAGAGAGCCAACACCGAGTGCCGCAGAGACCTGTTGGCACTCTATCGCAGTTTAAACGACCTGGAGGAGTTGGTCAAGAATGGGACCCTGTGGCCTTTACAATGTAAGGAGAGAGCCAGTGATGTAGGCCTATCTTACTTTGCCTAACTCTTACAGAACTTCTCAACAATAGAAAAGAACAAATGTTACAAAAGATAGATTCTTCACAACTATTACAAATATCTATTACTTTTTTTCCTATTGCTCTTAGTGGTTGACTCGTGGGGGAAGTTCGCAGACGGGATGCTGGTCGGCAACCTAAAGCTCATGGGTTTCTTCGGGGAGTGTGTGCGCATCTCCGTGACACAGGACGATGCTGACTTCAGGGGACAGTACTGCTTCCTCTCCTACGGGTCAGTCAGAGAGAGTGAATAAGTAAGAGCGTAAGGAAGAGGGAAGAATAGGTAGAGATATAAAAATATAGAGAGATAAGAAGATAGAGAGAGATAGGTAGCGACAAATATAGAGCAGCGATTTCTGGGGGGTAACGAGACACTTTCTAAAACGGATAAGTCTTTGGAGTGAATTAATAAATAATACTGATACATGGATGAGTGAATAAACAAATATATAAATATGTAAATGATACATAATACGTAATATTCTGTATTATTCAAAACGAAACGATTTACCGTTGATGAAAAGGTAAACAAAGACTGGGACAAAGCTTGAATTTCTTAAATTAACAGATAAAACTCTGGAAATGGATTATCAAAATATTACAAGAATATGAGATAATTTTTAAAAATATAAAAATATTTTGTAAAGAAATATAATGTCCCATTGAAAGATTAACTAAATTAAGCATTGAATAATTTACTGGAAAAGGATATCCCTTCTCATCTCTTTTGCCATTTATAGGCTTTTAGTTTCTCGTAAAATCAAAGTCGGGAACCAAACGGCAGACGCAGCTGCTAATATGCAATTCGCCTTGTCCTGTTAAACACTACCATTAAAATTGCATTAAAGGACAAAATGCCAAATTTCCCATCTGTAGTATAGTAATAATATCCATTCTATATTACCTGCCAGTAAAATAATTCGTTGATTTGAATTTGTAATAGAAAGAAAAATTTGCCAGCTTCATTTCTGGTCAAAGGAATGTGATCTGAACTCTTCATTTCTTGCGGAAACTTAATTTCTTACATGCAAAATACGTTTAAAAAAATGAGATTAAAAATAAAGTCAACTTTCCTTAGCAAAAGAGGAATAATGTAGTGCTAACAGTAAACTCATATCACAACAGTGCAAGCGATAACGATAACAATTAAGTTGAAACCCGCTGATAAAGAGAGATAGCGATAGATCTATAGATACAGAGAGGCAGATAGACAGATGAAAATATATAGAGATAAATAGGTAGATAGAGCGCGCGCGCGAGAGAGAGAGAGAGAGAAAGAGAAAGAGAAAGGAAACGAGAGAGAGAGAAAGAGAAAGAAAAAGAAAGAGAAAAAAAGCAACAGGACAAGACCTGAATACCCTCCCCCCCAAAAAAAATGTTTTCTCGCCCCTGCAGAGCCGCCAAGAACTCCAGCAACACAACGGAGGAGTGGAAGGACCTCCGCACGCCGATGCTGTCCTCGATGCTGCATCCGTCCCTGCTCACCGCCTACGCCACCTGCATGCCGTCCACCTGCACGCGAGAGGAACTCAGGGTGAGTTTTGTGTCAAGAATATTTAAAATGCCTCGATGTTACTCAAGAGCATTTCAACAACACGTGTGTGTGTGCGCACACCACACACACACACACACACACCACACACACACACACACNGAAAACAAAAAAAATTGTGGGGAAATTCCCGACTTTCCTCGCAAAAATACCATTTTAAATTAAGTAAAAACCCACAAATAAATTTAGCGCAAACTCAGACAAATACGTCCCAAGTTCCTCAAAACCAATCTTGCAGTTTCCAATATATCACGTGATTTCTTCTTATACATATGAGTGTAATGTGTGATCAGAGTGAAAAAATATATCAATACAACACTCTTAATGTGATATAATAAAATAGTGAATAAACTCTCGCTATATGTTATAATGTTAGGATATATATTGTCTATTAATAATATTTTTCTATGTACTATGTGCAAAGTGTATTATGGAAAGCCTACTAAAAAAAAACGAGGCAAAAGGTGTGATAATGTTAATGATCTTATATATGATCTCTTTATTAAATAGGAAAAGAATTAACATGAAACTAATTAAAAAAGGAAGGCTTAACAGGAAGCTATTAAAAAGAAGGAAAAGAAACTATTAAAAAGGAGGATTAAGGAGAAACTTATTAAAAGCCTTTGGGATTACGAAGAGAACTAATTAAAAAAGGATAAGACATTAAAACAAAATCAGCCAACGCCCACCCAAATGCCAGGACCCTCGGAATTTTTCGCTGACTAGAACCAGCGGTCGCCAGATAAAGTTACGCGTTCTAGAAGTCCTAAGGAATTTTTAATCCTACGGGTCAGCATTTCCTATCGCATCCTTCGCATCGACCAGAGACCACACTAGACTCGCACACGGGAACGGCGGAGGAAGAAAGGAGAGGAGAAGAGGAGGAATTGGTGTCCTTTCCTCCTTCTGGGAACGGACTGCCGAAGGAAGTGAAGGGGGAGGGGGGGGGAGAACAGGAAGGCAAAGGGCGGAATGTAAAAAGGTGGAGATATAGGAGAGTGGTGGGGGTAGAGTGCGAGGGAGAGTGCGAGGGAGAGGGAAGGGAGAGGGAGGGGAGAGGGAGAGGGAGAGGGAGAGGGAGAGGGAGAGGGAGAGGGAGAGGGAGAGGGAGAGGAGAGGGAGAGGGGAGAGAGAGAGAGGAGAGAGAGAGAGAAGAGAGAAGAGAGGAGAGAGAGAGAGAGAGAGAGAGAGAGAGAGAGAGAGAGAAAGAGAGGAGAGATAGAGAGAGAGAGAGAGAGGGGGAGAGGAGAGGGAGAGGGAGAGGGAGAGGAAGAGGGAGAGGGAGAGAAAGAGAGAGAGAGAGAAGAAATAGATAAAGAGAGAGAGAAAAAAGAGCGAAACAGAACAGAGACAGGGAGACACCGAAGACAGAAGCAAAGAGACACACCCAGAAACAGACAAGCCAAACGCACAGACCTACAGACCCAAAATCAACCCCCCCAAATAAAAAACAGAGAAAGAATAAGAAAAAGAGAACGATATCTCTCCTTCCCTCTCCAAGCGCGTAGGGTAGACTGGGCTTGAGATTAATAGCGCTGCGGTGAAACGACATATTGTGATAGATTTATTGGCAAGAGGAGGGCGTGGTCGAGAGGCTTCGAACCGGCCCGCGTTATTACAACGGCGCCGCCAATAATTCATGTTCATATATTTCGAAAATGGAATGTATATTTTTGGAATGTCATTGATGTCATCTGATATGTAAATCTAAATATACGATGCATGGGTACGCGCGCACCTCCCTCTCTCCCTCTAGGACAAAAAAATATATTTGCACTTATTATGAACTAGCTTATGTCAACGCTTCTTGGTTTAAGTGTACATACATGCCTCGTACACACACACACACACACACACACACACACACACACACACACACACACAAACACACACACACACACACACACACACACACACACACACACACACGCGCGCCGCGCGCGGGCGCGCGCGCCGCGCGTACAATTAGGTCGCATGTCAAAACACACCAACCATTCATGCATGCATATGCACCCTTACAAATATGCATATACACATAGTATATGTGCAGTTTTTGTATATGTATGTTTACATACATGTATGAATGTATATATGCATGTATTTGTGTGCGTGTGAGTGTCTGTCAATCTATCCATATCTATATCTGTGCATCTATAGTCAGATTAATATAGATATAAATACATATCATACTTGAATATACATATATATTCAAGTATGTGTTGTGTTGTAATGTATCCCATTTCATAGCACTGCATTGTTTGTATACTGTATCATATAATATTACATCACACTGCATTGTCTCCACTGTACTGCCGATTCACACCCCAAAGACACTATACACGCACCCAAACACCCAACCATTCCTCCTCGACTTCCGCCTCCTGCTTCAGGAAAATCCCCACCACCACTCGAGTCGCAGCGCATATTAAGAGCTCATCCCAAGTGGCACTCCGACCCTACGCCACTGAGCCATCCCGCCCTGCTCTCTACGCGGCGACAGGAGCCAAAAAACGGTAACAGGAGACGGCGCCCAAACAAAGGGAGGGTTTCGACTGACATAAAGCTTTCTCGTAATAGGATAGGCGACATCCCTGCGATAAAGAGCTGCGGGGTGGGAGGTGGGAGGGTGGGGGGGGGCGGTGGAGGAGTGTCATGGATAATGTTGAGGACCTGGACGGTGGGGATGCTGTTTGTGGTGAGTGAGGGTGAGGAGGATGGTGATGTGTGAGTCGAAAGTGGTGGTGATGAGAATGACGATGGCGTGAGTCGAGGGAGATGATGATGGGGATGACGACGGCGTGAGTAGACAGTGGTGATGATAATGGGTATGACGATGTGAGTCGAAAGTGGTGATGATAATGAGGATGGCGATGGCGTCTGTCGTGTGTGATGACCGTGAGGATGACGTCAACCGTGAGTGTGATGATGATGGCGTCATAAGGGTAATGACGATGACGATAGCATAAGTCGTAATTGTGATGATGGTGTCCGTCGTATGTGAGATAACGGTGTAATGGGTGAAAGTCGACGATGAGGATTGGTGTAGTGTGAGGCGTGAGTGAGGAAAGCATGGAAGAGCGGGAGAGGGAGTGAGAAGGAGGAGTATATGAAGCATCTATGGTTCATGAACTTCCCACGGCCGCCTCCTCCTCCTCCTACCCCTCCTCCCCCCCCTCCTCACCTCCACCCACCCCTCAAACTCCCATCCCCTCCTCCTGGCTCATTTGGTTAGGGCTAGAACACCGAGGATGAGCCACATCCGTAGTTAGGCACAGGGCGACACACTTACACCCACGTACACAATGGAGGATAGGCACAAAGGACGAGCATATGGGAATTCACCCGAAAAAAACAACCCACGGGGGTGGATGGCGGAATGACAGAATGACAGATTGACAACGGTAGACTGGCATAAAACCAACGTGCAAAGAATGACAGATATAATCCTTTAAACCTTACGTAAAGTCATCCGCGCACACGCCGACACTCACTCACATGCACACACACACGCAGCAGAGAGAGAGAGGGGGGGGGAGAGGAGAGGGAGAGAGAGAGGAAGGAGAGAGGGAGAGAGAAGAAGAGGGAAGGGAGAGAGAGAGAGAGGAGAGGAGGGAGGGAGAGAGAGAGAGAGAGAGAGAGAGAGAGAGAGAGAGAGAGAGAGAGAGAGAGAGAGAGAGAGAGAGAGAGAGAGAGAGAGAGAGAGAGAAGAGAGAAAGAGAAGAGAAAATAAGAAGAGGGTGAGAGTAAGGAAGAGAGATAGGATCAGTTAAGGGAAGAGAAAGAGACCGAGATTGAGACAGACAGACAGACAGACAGACTGACAGACACACACACGCACAGACAAGCAGACACACAGACGCACGTAAGCACAATCCACAAAGCACTTCCTTGGTCTAACAGTATTATCAAGGGCGATGCATTTCTCACTCTCTGCTCATGCGTAAATGAATGACACACTGTAAAGTCAAAACGCTTGTTTGTGTGTTTGTGCGGCCGTGCGTGCGTGCGTGCGTGTGTGTGTGTGTGTGTGTGTGTGTGTGGTGTGTGTGTGTGTGTGTGTGTGTGTGTGTGTGGTGTGGGTGTGTTTGTGGTGTTTGTGTGTGGTGTGTTGATGTGTGTGTTGTGTGTGTGTGTACGTGTGTGTGTGTGCGTGTGGCGCGTGTGTCTGCGTGTGCATGTACGTGTTTGGTGTGTGCGGTGTGCATGTATGTGTGTGTGCGTAAGCGTGTGCATGTACGTGTGTGTGCGTGTGCATGTACGTGTGTGTGCGTGTGTGTACGTGTGTGCGTGTGCAATGTACGTGTGTGCGTTGGCGTGTGCATGTACGTGTGCGTGTGCATGTACGTGTGTGCGTGTGCATGTAACGTGTGTGCGGTGTGCATGGTACGTGTTGCATGTACGTGTGTCCGTTTGCATGTACGTGTGTGTGCGTGTACATGTACGTGTATGTGCGTGTGCTTATGCATGTACGTGTGTGTGCGTGTACATGTAGGTGTGTGTATGTGCTTGTGCATGTTACGTGTGTGTGTGTGTGTGTGTGTGTGTGTGCATGTACGTGTGTGTGTGTGTGCGTGTGCATGTACGTGTGTGTGCGTGTGCATGTACGTGTGTGGTGGCGTGCGCGTGTGCATGTACGTGTGTGTGCGTGTGCAAGTACGTGCGTGCATGTGCATGTACGTGTGTGCGTGTGCGTGTGCGTGTGCATGTACGTGTGTGTGTGTGTGTGTGTGTACGTGTGTGCGTGTGCGTGTGCGTGTGCATGTACGTGTGTGCGTGTGCCTGTGCGTGTGCATGTACGTGTGGGTGTGCACGTACGTGTGTGTGTCAATGTCTGAGGTTGTGAGTGAAGCCTTACGTCGCCTAAAAGGCTTCGAGTCCAGATTGACGCTCCGGTTCCTCACACGTGACTTGGGGCCTCGGGTGGAGATGCAGCTCCGGGAAATGTGGGAGATCCGGCGGGAGTGTTGCCGGTGCACATGTACATACACATATGTTCATGCACACATGCACACACAAACTTACATGCATGCACACATCCACCACACACATACACACACAAATTATATATATATATATATATATTATATATATATATATATATCATATACATATATTATATATATATATATTTATATATATATATATATGTAAGTATGTATGTATGTATGTATACACACACACACACACACACACACACACCACCCCACACACAACACACACACACACAACACAACACACACACACACACACACACACACACACACACACACATACACATACATATCATACATACATATGCATATATATATATATAGATAGATAGATAGATAGATAGATAGATAGATAGATAGATAGATAGATAGATAGATGATAGATAGATAGATAGATAGATAGGATACATACATACATACATATATATAGATACAATACAAACATACATTATATATATATATATATATAATATAATATATATATTATATAATGTATTTAGCATAATATGTATATATGTATTAGTATATATATTATATATATATATATATAAATATAGAATACGATATAGATATAGGATACGCATATATATATGATAGCAATAACATACATTACATACCGATATATAATTATAAGTATCATATAGTAGATATCATAGTAATGTATATATAGCAATATGTATACTATAAATAGTATTGTGAGTTATATGTAATATAATATATATAAATATAATATACTATATATACTATTATTGATATAGTATACTATATATATAGTACTAACACATGCCATGTAACACACACACACACTACACACACAAAAGCACGCACACACACACAACACACAACACACCATATATATATATATATTAGTCATATATATATAGTATAGTAACTATAATATACATACTATATAGTACACATATATAGTAGTAACACGATATATATGACACACAGCACACACACTACAGCACAGCACACACACACTCCCTTCACAACACACACACACACACAAGTCATCAACACACACACACACCACCACACAACACACACACACACAACACACATATATATGATTATTATAACTATTATAAATAGTATAACGTAATACTGTATATGTTATATATAATGTACATTGATAATATATTACCAAAGTATATAGACAACAATACTATATAGATATACTACATATATACTATATATAATATATTTATAACTATATATTGTTATATAGTAAATACTATATATATTATTATAGTATGATATATCAGTACATATACATATACATAATCACATATTACATATTACATATACATGTACATCGTGTACAACTGCTTACATGTACATTACATGTACAATGATACAAGTACAGTACATGTAGCATTAATAGCACCATATACTTATAACATTACATTATAAGCATATACATGTAGCGTACATGTAACAATATATATATATAATAAGTTATATAG
The DNA here is from genome assembly GCF_003789085.1 of Penaeus vannamei. Lineage (NCBI taxonomy): Eukaryota > Metazoa > Arthropoda > Malacostraca > Decapoda > Penaeidae > Penaeus > Penaeus vannamei. Next base: position 445,585 of record NW_020868360.1, read on the forward strand.
TATATATATATATTGAATGTGGTGATGGTCGTGTGTGTGTGTGTGTGTGTGTGTGTGTTGTGTGTGTGTGTGATGTGTGTGTGTGTGTGCTACACACAACGCCTTCACGTTCAATTAACCGCCTGACGTCGCACGTCCACAAGAGAAACTCACTTAATCACACCCTCAGCCCCCTTTCGCCCCCCCCCCCGTCCTTTCACCTTCCTTCCCTCCCCCCTCCCCCGAACTCATCCCCTCACGCCTCAGTGCCGTGTACTTCATTTTATTGCAGCCGTCTTGCCGGTCGTTGCTGCCCCCGTCTGCAGAGTTCCCGATTGCTCCCTCGCGGAACTCCTCCCCCAGGCGCCCTGACCCGGGGAGGCGGTATACCCGGGTTGTGCTCCGTCGCTTCCGCAAACCCGTCGCTACATTCAACGTTGACACATATGCGGAGAGGTATGAGTGAGAACGAATATGTTCACAGTACAAGAGATGTATTTGACCGGTTTCGATTATATCTTGACGAAGATATAAACAAAACCGGTAAAATACATCTCTTCGATTATATTTTCGTCAGAGATACTATATTTCTGACGAAGATATATTCAAAACCGGTCAAATACATCTCTTGTATTGTGAAGATATTCGTTCTCACTCATACCTTTCCCCATTTGTCAACATGAATACGGTTCATCGTGAACACATACATACGCGAAATACATACATACATGGACACGTACATATATATACATACATTTCCTCATTCTTTCGCCATCGCCTCCCATCACTATATACACATGCACACACATACACGTACACACACACACACACACAAAAAAAAAAACATATACATACATACATCGCCGCCTCATTTCCTCATTTCTTTTCGCCCTCCTCGCCCTCGCCCTCGCCCCCACCCTCCCCCTCCCCCTCCTCACTGCACGCGTTTTTGCTGTGTCACGCTGCGTCTGGAGGTGCGTGCGGCGCCGTGGGGGGGGGGGTGAAGAAAACGTTTTTCAGCGACTGCTCCGAGTAATGAAGGCGCTGAAATCCCCGCCAGCGTAAAAAAATGTAAAAAACGCAACCGTCTGAAGCGAAATCGTTGTAAAAAAAAAGAAAGAGCGAAAGAAAGAAAGAAGAAAAAATATGAAAACGAATCATCAAATACCAAGCCAAAAAAAAAGTGACCAGGATGACATTAAAAAAAAAAAAAATAAAATAAAATAAAACGAAAATAATAATAAATAAATAAACACGAAAAGGAAAAGAGAAAGAAAGGAGAGACAACGAAGAGAAGAATTAAACGCCAGAACTCCCACGCGACACAGATGGATCAGGGTGGCGCGCTTCTCCCCCTCCCCTCCCCTCCCTCTCCCCCCTCCTCTGCTTGCCTAACTGTCGCGCCGTAACTGTGCGAGTACTTTGGGGCGAGTGACTGCTTCCTGGGCGGGATCTCTTATTCGGGGAATTGGAGAAGAGAGAGAGAGATGGGGAGGGAAAGAAGGGAGGAAAGGAGGGGGAGAGAAAGATGGGGAGGGAAGGAAGGAGAAGGAGGGAAAGGAGGGAAGGGAAGAGGGAAAGGGAGGGAGGAGGGAGCGGAGGAGGAGGGAGGGAAGGAGGGGGGAGGGGGAGAAGGAGAGGGAAGGAAAGGAGGGAGGAGAAGAGGAGGAGGGAAGGGAAGGAGGGAAGGAGGGAGGGAGGGAGAGGGGGGGAGGAAGGAGGGGGAAGAAGGGAGGGAGGAGGGGAGGAAAGGAAGAAGGGAAGGGAGAGGGAGAAGAAAGTAGGGAGAGGGAGAGGAGGAAAAGGGGGATGAAGAAATAGGGAGAAGGAGGAATTTAGATGAGGAAAAGTGTGGAGAGGAAGGGAGTAAGAGCGGCATTAGGGTAGAGATAGGGTGCAGATGGAGAGGGAAGGAAAGAGGCAACGGGAAGGGGAGAAAACGAGAAGAACGCGGGAAAGGGGAAAAAACGAAAAGAGAAGAAGGGAAGGAAAAAAGAAAAGAAGGGGGAAGGGGAAACACGAAAGAGAAGAAAGGGGAAGAAAACAAAAGAAAAGAAGGGGGAAGGGGAGAAAACGAAAGAGAAGAAGAAGGAAAAACAAAAGAAAAGGAAGGGAAAAACGAAGAGAAGAAGGGGAAGGAAAAACAAAAGAAAAGAAGAGGGAAGGGGAGAAAACGAAAGAGAAGAAGGAGAAGGAAAAACAAAAGAAGGGGGAAGGAGAGAAAACGAAAGAGAAGAAGGGGAAGGAAAAAAAAAGAAAAGAAGGGGGAAGGGGAGAAAACGAGAAGAAGAAGGGGAAGGGGAAAAACGAAAGAGAAGAAGGGGAAGGAAAAGAAAAGAAAAGAAAGGAAAAAAAACGAAAGAGAAGAAAGGAGGAGGAAGGAGAAAACGAAAGAGAAGAAGGGGAAGGAAAAACAAAGAAAAGGAGGGGAAGGGAAAACGAGAACGGGGGAAGGGAAAAAAAACGAAAGAGAAGGAAGGAAAAAAAAGAAAAGAAGGGGGAAGGGGAGAAAACAAAAGAAAAAGAAGAAAGGAAAGAAAAACAAAAGAAAAGAAGGGGGAAGGAGAGAAAACGACAGAGGAAAGAGAAGGGAGGAGAGAGGGAAGGGGGAGGGAGGGGGGGGGTGTCGGCGGTGTGAACTCGGACACACTCCCCGCGACGGCCACAGCTCGCAGCAGCCACAGAGGACCCTATCATTACCGCTGGACGTGTACACCGTCACGCATGCAATAAACGTGCAGCCTGACAAATACGTGCGACTAACAAAACCACAGACTAAAATAAAAATGAAAATAAAATGAAAATAAAATGAGAAATAATAAAAGATAGATAAAAAAATACACAGACATAGAGAGAGGGGGAGAGTAGAACAATAGACAGGAAAAAGAGGAAAGAAGATGGAAAGAGAGAGAGAGAGAGAGAGAGAGAGGAAGGAGCATAGAGATGGGAAAGGAGGATAGGGAGAGGGAAGAAGACTAAGAAAAGAATAAAAATGAAATAAAAATAATGAAAAAAATAATAATACAGACACCTTTGCGTGCGTGAGACGATCAATTTCATGTTTTTCTTTCTCCTGCTTTCTGATGATATATCTGACGAAATAAAAAAAAAATCCGACCACAAAATATTATGAACAGCGTCACGTGTGTATATTTCAATTCATTTCGCAGAAAGCAACAAAAAATCAACACATGATAACAAATAAATAAAATAAAGCAGAAAAAATACGAACACAAG
>NW_020868360.1:456300-458800 GCF_003789085.1 Penaeus vannamei
ATGTTGGGAAGGGGGGAGGGGGTAGGTGGTTGGGAAGGGAGGAGCAGTGGGGGGAAGGGGTGTAAAGTGTATGTTGAGGGAGAGGAGGATGGGAAGGGGGGAATGGTGTATGTTGGGGAGGAGCAGTAGATGTGGGGAGGGGGGAAATGTGTATGTTGGGGGAGGGGGGAGGGAGGGGTAAGGTGTATGTTGAGGAGGGGGAGGGGAAGGGGTGGAGGAGCAGTGGGTGGGGGAAGGGGGGTAATGTGTATTTTTTTGGGGGGAGGGGAAGGGGTTTGTCGCTCAGATGGGGAAAAACGGAAGAGGTGGAGGATCAGTAGGGAGGTGGGGGAAGGAAGGCAGGGAAGGGAGTGGGAAGAGAGAAAGGGAGGGGGAAGAGGGGAGGAGGAGGGGAGAAGAGAGACGGGGAAGGGGAGGGGAAGAAAGAGGGTAGAGAGAGAAAAGGTATGGGAGAGGAAGGGAAAGGGAGAGAGGAGGGGGAAGAGAGGGACAGAGAGAGAAAAAAAAGGAAAAAAGCAGCAGCAGGGAAGAGGAGGAGAGAGAAAGTAGAAAAAAAGTAGAAGGAAAACGGAAAGATCAAGAGGCAAGCGAACGGATAGAAGAAGAAAGGAAGATAAGCGAAAGAGGCAGAAATAAACAGGAGAGGAAGAGGAAGGGCGGAGGAGGGAAAAGGACCTTACGGAGTCAAAGGCGGATTCTTCGGGGCAAAACAAAGCTACTTGCTTTTTTTTTTTTTTCTTCTTCTGAGACACTTATTTCGGATTTCTTCACGTAACTATTGTAATTTCTTTCATCCGGTCCTGATGTTCTAATCTTGTGTGCGTCTGCATTACTCTGTCACTTTGAGATACGCATATACGTGTTTATGAATGTGAATCTAAATGTAAATATAGTTTTTTACCAATATCCCCATCTATCTATCTATCTTTATCTATGTATACATATATACACATGCATGCACACACACACACACACAACACACACACACACACACACACACACACATGTGTGTATATGTATATATGTATGTGTGTATGTTATGTATGTATGTATTATATATATATCTACGTATGCAATTATGTATGTATGTATGTATATATGTATGTATGTATGTATATTCATTTATTCATACATCTACTCCTTTATCTATATATCTATTTCATTATATCCATACGTTTATATACTAAGTGATCTACTCATCCTCCCACGCGGCGCACCACAACATACCCCACCCGCACACACACTCAAAAAAATCCGAGAGTCGACTTCAACACCAGACGCGCCACCGCCCTCTCGCCCTCGCATATGCTAAGGCGCCCGTGGAGAACGCGGGCGCCTCTCGCTACCTTAGTACGTGCTAAAATAACTCCTTTGTCTAAATGTTTACCCGGCTGCTTCCTGCGCCCTCGCTTCCTTTGGGCGGGACACAAAGACGACCCACTCTGGGCTACCCACTTTGCACCCGCGTCCACAATTCTCCCTCATGAAGACATCGCTTCGCCTCGCCTTGCCTCCCGACGTCCCACGGACCCCCAAGACCCAACATATGTCGTGGATTTCCGTCGCCCACTTGACGTCGTTCTCCTCATGAGTTCCTGTCAGAGATTTTCGTTCCTTTAGATTCAAAAACACACGAGAAAAAATGCAAATGGATCCTCGCTCATGTGTTGTGAGGGTCTCATTATTGCTAATGTTTCCCGCCACATACTCTCCACTCAGAGGGTACTGTCCGTATACTCTCTCTCCTCCTCCTGCACTGTAGTCTCTCTCCTCCTCCTGCACTATACTCTCTCTCCTCCTCCTGCACTATACTCTCTCTCCTCCTCCTGCACTATACTCTCTCTCCTTCTCCTGCACTTATACTCTCTCTCCTCCTCCTGCACTAATACTCCTCTCTCCTCCTCCTGCACTATACTCTCTCCTCCTCCTGCACTATACTCTCTCCTCCTCCTGCACTATACTCTCTCTCTCCTCCTGCACTATACTCTCTCTCTCTCCTCCTGCCACTATACTCTCTCCTCCTCCTGCACATATACTCTCTTCTCCTCACTCCTGCACTATACTCTCTCCTCCTCCTGCACTATACTCTCTCCTCCTCCTGCACTATACTCTCTCTCCTCCTCCTGCACTTACTCTCTCTCTCTCCTCTCCTGCCCACTATACTCTCTCTCCTCCCTCCTGCACATATACTCTCTCTCTCCTGCACTATACTCTCCTCCTGCACTATACTCTCTCTCCTCCTCCTGCACTATACTCTCTCTTCCTCCTGCACTATACTCTCTCTCCTCCTCCTGCCTACTATACTCTCTCCTCCTTCCTGCACTCTTACTCTCTCTCCTCCTCCTGCACTATACTCTCTCCTTCCTCCTGCACTAATACTCTCCTCCTCCTCCTATACTCTCTCTTCCTCCTGCAACTATATTACTCTCTCCTCCTCCTGCCATACTATAACTCTCTCCTCCTCCTGCACTATACTCTCTCTCCTCTCCTGCACTATTAC
>NW_020868360.1:463800-466300 GCF_003789085.1 Penaeus vannamei
TCTCTTTTATCCTAACCCTTCTCTCTCCCTCCTCCTCTTCCTCTCTCTCTCCTTTCTCTCTTATCCTCCCTTTCCCTCCCCCTCCACTTCCCACTCACCTTCTCTCTCTCCCTCTCCTTTCTCTTTTATCCTCCATCCCCTCTCCCTTCTCTCTTATCTTCCCTCTCCCTTTCCCTCTTCTCTCCCTCTCCCTTCCCCTTTCTCCCTCACCCTTTTCTCTTATCTTCCCTCTCCCTCTCCCTCTTCTCCCCCTCTCCCTCTCCCTCTTCTCCCCCTCTCCCATCTCTCTTATCCTCCCCCTTCCCTCTTCCCTCTCCGCCCCCTCCACCACAACGAAAGCCACCTACCTGCCATGGCGACTGCTAAGATCGTTACGTCTTCTCTGTCAAGTTCTCCAGCCTCCGTTTTTCCTTCTGATTTCGCACGTTGTCTTGTCTTCTCTCTCTCTCTCTCTCTTTCTCTCTTTCTCGTCCCTCTGTTTGCGTGTAAGTTTATGGCCACTTCACTTGGGATTTTTTATTTTTTCCTTGTTTGCTCTTCTCTTCAGTGTCTGGATGTTTCTTTTATTTTCATTCTTTTGCACTCTTTGTTTTCTTTCTTAACTTCACATTTTTTTTTATATATAATATATTCACAATTCCTTAGCGGGTGAAAAATAATCCACTTTATCAAGTACCGTAACAAACAAAAACAAAAAAATACAATAAATAGCAATAATAATATAATAATAATAATAATAATAATAATAATAAAATAATAATGATTATTTTTTATGATAATGATAATAACAATAAAATAATAATAATAATGACATTTTTTACAAGTTTACATTCACTCTCCCGTACCAGATGCAGTCACTTCATACCCGTCAATGGAAGTTCATTCACATACCCACGCTGTCCCCTCCCCTTCCCCCTTCCCCTCCCCCGCCATGATCTAGTTCCCGTTCCTATTGTCGGTGTCACGTCTGGTCGGGTCGGATTAGTCGGGGGGGGGGGGGGGACTCTGCCCATGCACGATCTGTCCCGATGTCTAGTCCGTCCACACCTTTCTTGTGTTGGTTTTTGCTATTTGTTATACGCTGGTCATACTGCTGTGTTATGCTGCTGTTTTACTACTGTTTCTGCGTCCGTGTTTGTTTGTCTTGACTTGTCCTTTGGTTTATCCTGCTAGTAGCTTTCCCCTCTCCGCACCGTCACCCTATACAGATATTCCCTACTATTACAGTCTTCGTCACTCCTGTCAGCTCTGGTCTTGTAGAAAAACACGTCTTCCCGTCCTGTCAGCGACTGTCAGCCTCTGGTCCTGAGAAAAGCCCATCCCAGCGCACGGACGGATCGCCAACCGCGTGTTCCTGCGTCCCCTCACAGCCCCCAGCCTCACCAGCTCACGCTCACTGCGCTACTGAACCTCTGCGGTCCCGATACACCCCTTGCGGAGCTCCCGACTTCCCCCCCCCTCATCCCTCCCCGCTCCCCCTGGGATGCTCCCACCCATCCACATCTTTCTACCACGTGTCATCGAGGCCGCCATGTGTCACCATACTGACACTTATTTTTTCGAGTTCTCATTCTTCCATTCAAGTTAACTCCGTTTTTTCCACTGCTGACGACTCCTACTCCACTACATGTTATGTACTTAAAGTCTTACAGTCATGAGGCTTTTAACCTAAACTCGATTCGCCACGCCAACTGTCAACCGTGGCATGAGCAATACACGGTGACGCCATGTCTGCCGCGAAACCGTATTCCCAAGGCCGAATTCTAAAGCAAAATTGTTGACGTGGAAGTGAAAGCACCGCCTGGCAACCCCCTTCGCTCCTCACAACGCCAACGCTGTCTGTCACGTTTCACCGTACTTCACATCAGCGCTGTCACCGCCCGTCATGCGAAGTACAGAAACCTCTAAACACGTTCAGAACCCCAACGTTATCGGGGGAAAGGCTCGATCAGCAGCAACTCGAGGAGGTGTCATGGCGTCTGGTTCTATTTTCCGAGAAAAAAAAATATGGCGGGGTTTATTTTGATGACGTCACAAAAGTTACGGATGCTTTGTGGATATGGTCGATCATTTGGGTCTCGTCAGTTTTCAAAAGGGATGGAAAATAATGATTTTAATGGTTATATTTTCACTGAGCAACCATCAAAACAGACGCCATGACACCTCCTCGAGTTGCTACTGATCTAGCCTTTCCCGCGTTATCAGCGCCTATCTTCCCAGCGCCGCCAACACCTCTGCGCGGAACATTCGAAGAGACGTCCTCGCACTCAATCGGAACCCGTGTGCATGTGCCCGAGTGCATCATCATCACATCACCGTCCTCATCATCATCATCATCATCACCACCACATTCATCCTCATCATCACCATCACCACCATCATCATCATCACCACCACCACCACCACCATCCTCCTCATCATCACCATCATCATCATCACCACCACACACCACCATCATCATCATCACCATCATCATCATCATCACCACCACCACATCATC
>NW_020868360.1:473800-478800 GCF_003789085.1 Penaeus vannamei
GCACCAACTCGACAATTCTGCATACTTTTAGCACTGTAATATATCGTGAACATGTTTGTATTTTAACACTGTGAGATATCATGACGATGACAATAGTAGTAACAATGATGTAGTACAATGATGATACATAATAATGATAATAATAATAATAATAATAATAATAATAATAATAATAATAATAATAATAATAATAATAAAAGAACAACAACAACAATCATATCATCCATATATTTATACTATTATTATCATTTCATTATTATATTATCATTATTATCATTATATTATATTATTATATTATATATTATTATATTATATATTATTATTATTATTATTATTTATTATTAATTATTATTATCATTATATCATATTATTACTATTATTCATTATTATTATCACCATTACTATTATTATTATCATTATTAATATATCATTATTATATTATCATTATCATCTAATGATTAATTAACAATAAAAAATCATATCATTATTCATATATTATTCATTATCATTACTATTATTATCACTATCATCATACCATACGATATAACAGAATCATAACATAATGACAACAATAACAAAATAATTACAACAGGAAACAACAAAAACACCATCTCATACAAAATGCAATAAAACAAACACAAAAAAAATCACCATCACTCTCATAATCAAAGATGCATAAAAAAGAAACCCAGTAACAAAAATAACACACAAGCCACATCTACCACTAACAACTACCATTAGCAACACCAGCAACCTCCCACCGTCATCTTCATCTCGTCTTTTATTCCTTGAAATTAACCAGCCCTTTCTGCGACGCCATTCTGCCTATCGCGTTTCGGGTACTACATCACCCTCAGCTGACGCCCTGTATCGTCAGAACTAAATACTGCATATGTCCCATGAACGAAGCAGGGGCTGGTGCTTGAACAACATCCCATGAACGAAGCAGGGGCCGGTCTGGGACATCGCTTGGTGCTTGAAGAACAGCTGGGTTTTCTCTGTTATTCGTTCAGATACAGACGGATGGACGGATGAAAACGCACGCATGCATGCACGCACACGCACCAGCACACGCACACGCATACACATTTTCTCTCTCTCTTCTCTTCTTCTCTTTCTCTCTCTCTCTCTCTCTCTTTCTCTCCTCTCTCTTCTCTCTCCTCTCTCTCTCTCTCTCTCTCTCTCTCTCTCTCTCTCTCTCTCTCTCTCTCTCTCTCTCTCTCTCTCTCTCTCTTTCTCTTTCTCTCTTTCTCTCTCCTCTCTCTCTCTCTCTCTCTCCTCTCTCCTCTCTCTCTCTCTCTCTCTTCTCTCTCTTCTCTCTCCTCTCTCTCTCTCTCTCTCTCTCCTCTCTCTTCTCTCTCTTGTTCTTGTTCTTGTTCTTGTTCTTGTTCTTGTTCTTGTCTTCTCTTCGTGTTCTTGTTTGTTCTTGCTCTTGCTCTTGCTCTCTCTTGCTCTTGCTTCTGCTCTCGTTTCTTTTCTCTTGCTCTCTCTTGTTCTTGCTCTCGTTCTTCACTCTCTCTCTCTCTCTCTTCTTGCTTCTTTCTCTCTCTCTCGTCACTCTTGCTCTCTCTTGTTTTTTTCGTTTCGTTTTCTCTTTCACTCGCTTCCTCCCTCCCCTCTTTCTTCCTTCCTTTCTCCCTTCTTCCCTCCCTCCCTTCTTCTACCTCTCCCTCTCCCTCTCCTTTTCCTCCTTTCTCTCCTTCTCCCTCTACCTCTTCCTCTCTCAAGGGGATAAAAAATCAATATCTACATGCAGACCTGTCAAATGTTTGGTAGACAGAACATAATCTTGAATTCATTATCCTCCATCCAGTACACTTTCTATGATAAATAACGCGAAAAAAAAAAAAAAAATCAAACGGCTTGGAAAATTCTTTTTAGTCCCCATACAATATAAAACGTTTTCTTTGAACCAAGATGTGTGCTCCGTTTTCTCTCAGTTGGGCTTTAGGATAACAATTCTATATGTAACTAAAATTAATAATAATAACAACATTCACCATCCACTGCACCGATACCAATAACTATAACAACAATAACGATAATAATAACAACAATAACAAAATAATAATACACCACCACCATATATCCTTTACGTACTACAAATTATGCATACAAATAATTACAATTAATGAATTTTACGTATTGACGAACGGCCGGTTTGTTAAAATTATGCGAAGCCCAACGAATATTCATACACACGGACATGCAAACACATAAAATAAAGCACATATCCTCAATCTGATGGATATACATTTATCTATCTATCCCGTAGGTATGCATGTCTAGACTGATAGACATGCATTCATTTCTGTATGCATGTCCGTATAATACATATTCATTGGGTCCGGGCCTCGCATAATTCTAACAAACCGCCAATTTCTTACAAATATATTTCTTACATATATATATATATATATATATATATATATATATATACTATTATATATATTATATATATATCTTGCTCGGAGTTCGCAGGTGTTCGATACATAGGATCAGGACATTCCGAGAGGCCAAACAATATCCGAAAAAACAACCTATTGGAGTGTTTATCATTAACTATCTAAACTCAAGACATAGTTATGGAGACAAAAGTAAAACCAAATAGATGAATACCTTGCATAACAAGAAAAAGATATACCTTACCTTAACCGGCAACCCTGCTACGACTCCAGCTGGCGTTCACACCTGAGACATCTGTACACCTGCCCGTTTTTTTAATGTTATTACCACCTTTACCTGAAATATCAAAGAAAGACAGCATTAGACCAACGTATAAAATTTTATCATAGCACAAGCTTACCGATATATACACAATTTTGCCCACAAAACACAGCTTAAAATAATGAATAAAACAGATAGCAACAACAATAATAATGATAATACAAAAAATATAATAAATAAATTTAAATAAACAAAAGCCACTGCGGAAAATTTTAGACGAATATAAATGACGGAAGGAGAACAGTGGGGTACAGCAAGAGGTCAATTTCTGCTTCACTAATCAACGTGGCTTAACGAATTATATCTGAACGGTACGAAGAGAAGTAGGTGGATGGATAAAAGGGAAAGAGATGAAAAGAGAAGGGGAGGGAGGGAGGAAAAGGAGGGGGGGAGGAGGGAGAGAGAGGGAGAAAGGGAGGGAGAGGGAGGGAGAGAGGAGAGTGAATGAGGAGGGAGGAAGGAGAGTGAGAGGAGGAGGAGGAAGGAGGTGGAGGAGGAGGGAGGGAAGGAGAGTGGAGGAGGAGGGAGGGAAGGAGAGGGGAGGAGAGAAGGAGGAGGAGGAGGAGGAGGAGGAGGAGGAGAGAGGGGAGGAGGGGAGGGGGAGGGAGGGAGGAGGGAGGAAGAGGGAGGGAGGGAGGGAGGGAGGGAGGGAGGGAGGGAGGGAGGGAGAGAGAGAGAGAGAGAGAGAGAGAGAGAGAGAGAGAGAGAGAGAGAGGAGAGAAGGAAGAGGAGAGAGTGAGAGTGAGAGTGTGAAGAGTGAGAGTGAGAGTGTGTGAGTGTGTGTGTGTGTGAGAGAGAGAGAGAGAGGAGGAGGAGAGAGAAGAGAGAAGAGAGAGAGAGAGATGAGAGAAGAGAGAGAGAGAGAGATGAGAGGTGAGAGAAGACGAGACGAGAGAGATGAGAGAAGAGAGAAGAGAGAGAGAGAGAAGAGAGAGAAGAGAGAGAGAGAGGAGAGAGAGAGAGAGAGAGATGAGAGAGAGAGATGAGAGAGAGAGAGAGAATATGGGGATGGAGAAAGAGAAACGTAAAAGGATAGATAGAGAGATGGTGGAAGGAAGAAAGAGAGGAAAACAGACAGACAGAGAGGATAGGAAAGGAAAGAGAATGGCGCACACCTGTCTTTGCACCTGGATAGTAGCTTCACAGATGTGTAAAAATATTTCAACCAATTACTAAAGCCCTCACACATGTATCTATCCGTATCTAGCCTTATGTGTCTATGTATGCATGTATATAACTGTATGTAACTAACTGTATATCTATCTGCATATCTATTTAACTATCCATTTATCATTTATCAATCTATCTATCTATATCTGCTCATCTATCTATCTTACTGTCATCTATCTATCTATCTATCTATATCTTCCTCTGTCTCTCTCTCTATCCATAAAACTATCAATATATATGAAAATACGAAGACAGAGAGGAAGAGGAGGAGAGATACAGATAGGTGGATGGATGAGTGATGGAATGGATAGTTGGACAAACGATGGATGAGATGTAGGGATGGATTAGAGTGATGGATTAATATATAGATGGATGGGAGTGGAAGGAAGGAAGGAAGGAAGGCAGGAAGGATGGATAGTTGGACGAACGAATGGATGGATGGATTAATATATAGATGGATGGATGGAGATGAGTGGATGGATGGATGAATATATGGATGGATGAGTGGAAGGAAGGAAGGAAAAAAAGAAGGAAGGATGGTGATGAGTGGAAGGAAAAGAAGATGAGTGGAAGTATGGATGGAGGATGATGGATGGATGGATAAATGAATGAATGAAGGAATGGAAGAATGGATGGATGGACAGATAGAAATCGATAAACAGCCAGATAACCGCACCGCCAAAACAGACATGCAATTAAACACAAACACGAGAGTCTGACAAATAGATAAGGAGATATAAATAGATTATTAGACAGATAGACTGAAAACCGCTCATAAAACCGGACGATAATTTGATAGATAGACAAGGAAATATAAATAGATAATGAAACAGACTGATAAAAATTCATAATTCCGCATTCTTGATAACGGTTTTCACGCCCACTGATTTCCCCGATCGACCAGCGACGTGTGGGCGTGAGTCCCCGGGTTTCCGGTTCGACGCCCATGTGCAGACGGGAGCGTGGCGCGCGCCCTCGCTCACTTTCATGGGCGTGCGGGTGCGAGTACAACATGCTCCTGGGAATTCACAGAGAGGTCTGTGGGATACGGAATGCACAGGCACACACACACACACACACACACCACACACACACACACACAC
>NW_020868360.1:481300-483800 GCF_003789085.1 Penaeus vannamei
AATTTCACTACTAGTAACAACAATGTTTACACTTTACAATAAGAAATACAAATAACAACAACTATGATGATGATGATGATTGATTGATGGATGATGATTGATGATATGATGATGATGATGATGATAATATTAATAAATAATTAATAATAATAATAATAATAATAATAATAATAATAATAATAATAATAATGATAAAAATTAACAAAAACACTACCAAAGCAACCCAAACAAAAAATAACAACCATGCTCACAAAAATAAAAAAGCAGCGTAAAAAACAACAATAACGATAACAATAACACTACCACCAGTAATACACATTTCACGCCGAGTTTCCAGAACCCGAGGTGCGCCCCCCCCCCCCAGCCTCCCCGATCCCGTCTATTGGACCTTCCTGTCTCTCTCGTGGGAGGAGTAGAAATAAGGAGGTCTGTCTGTCTGTCTGTCTCTGTCTGTCTGTCTCTCTCTGGGAGGGAGGGAGGGAATAAAGGAGGGACAGAGGACGAGGAGTTGCATAGGAAGGGAAAGGTGGGAGAGGGATAGAGAGAGGGAGGACGGGAGGCGAGGAGAGGGGAGGAGGGAGGGAGGGAGGAGGACGGGAGGAGGAGGGAGGGAGGAGAGGGAGGGAGGGAGGGAGGGAGGGAGGGAGCAGGAGGGGAGGAGGAGGAGGGAGGAGAGGAGGAGGGAGAGAGAGAGAGAGAGAGAGAGAGAGAGAGAGAGAGAGAGAGAGAGAGAGAAGAGAGAGAGGAGGACGAGAGAGAGAGAGAGAGAGAGGAGGGAAAATTAAGAAAGGAAAGAGATAGAGTATTAGAATTGAAAAAAAAAAGAAAAAAAAAAAGAAAGGAACAGAGGGACACGGAGAGAACGAGACTCAATGCCGGGGAAAAAAAATAAAAAAAAAAAAAGAGAAGAGAAGAAACACGAGAAACAAAAGAAAAAGAGACACAACAAGCCCTGCATTTGATTCATTATAAATCTTGTTTCATGGAACTTTATCGCGGAAAAGTTGGACACCAAGAATGAGATCAAGACAAGAGACAACTAATTTTTTTCGCTTCCTGTCTATTCTTTTCTTATCTTCGGTCACGATATTACGTAACTGGGATTTTCGTCCTTATGTATAGGAGTTATAAAAACGCCTTTCCCATTCGCCAAATGCTGTAAACAAATCGACTGCTTCATGATGATGCATTTATTAGCAAAAAGAGAGAGAGAAAGTGGGGGGGGGGGAGAGGAAGAGGGAGGGAGGGAGGGAGAGTGGAGGAGGAGGGATGGAGAGAGGGAGAGGAGAGGGAGAGGGAGAGGGAGGGAGAAGGGAGAGGGAGAGAAAGGGAGGGAAAGAGAGAGGAGAGAGAGAGGGCGAGAGAGGAGAGGGAGGAGAGAGGAAGAGGAGAGAGAGAGAGAGAGAGAGAGAGAGATGAGAGAGAGGAGAAGAGAGAGAGAGAGAGAGAGAGAGAGAGAGAGAGAGAGAAGAGAAGGAACGAGAGAGAGAGAGACAGACAGGACAGACACAACAGACGAAAACTGTGGATCGATCTATCATCAAAACCAAATGTTTTCGTATAAATCACAAACCATTCCGTGACATTTTTTAAAAACAAATATCTTTATTTGATGACAATATGTCTCCTCGCTATTCGTCCCAAGTAACCTTCTATCAACTATAATCTTGCATCGGGGAGATAAGGCAAAGAGTAAACGTCTAAACCTCCCTATAAAGAATAACGAATGATGAAATATTTATGAGATGAAACTGTTTTCTTTATCGTAGAACCCTATTAAGCAATTCTCGGGATCTCCTGCTGACATTTCGCCACAGATCTTGCAACACACTTTCGCTCAACTACAGTCAGCGGTAAAAATAAATAAATGAATGAATGAATAAATAAATAAATAAATAAATAAATAAATAAATAAATAAATAAATAAATAAATAAATAAATATAAATAAATAAATAAATAAATAAATAAATAAATAAATAAATAAATAAATAAATAAATAAATAAATAAATAAATAAATAAATAAATAAATAAATAAATAAATAAATAAATAAGTGTGTGTCCGTGTGTGTTGTGTGAACTATAATCCAAGCACCTCATTACTATGAAAACTACACCAGGAATAAACGTTTGTGTGCGTGTGCGTGTGCGTGTGCGTGTGCGCGTGTGAGTGTTAATCGAAGCACCCCATTACTATGAAAACTACACCAGGAATAAACGTTCTCACTTGTCTTCCTACCTTCCTTCATCACACCGCTCTCGTCAATCCTTTCCTCTCCCATCTCCCCACTGACATCCTTCTTCCCCCCCTTCCACCTCCTCCCCACTTGCAACCTCTTCCCCCTTCCCCCTCCTCCCGTTTACCTCCTCTTCCCCCGTCCACCCCCTCCGCCCCCTCCCCCGACACGAAAAGGGCCTGGATGCATTCGATAAGCAACGGGACTGCCGGCTCAGATGCACAGCCAACCGACCGGCTTCCTCTTCTCGTTCTCCAGGTAAAT
>NW_020868360.1:488800-503800 GCF_003789085.1 Penaeus vannamei
CAGGTGGGAATTTCTGGCCGGGTGGAGTAGTTTCTACCGGTCCGTGATTGCTTCTGTTTGTTTGTTTGTGTTTGTCTGTCTGTTTTGTCTTCTGTCTGTCTCTTCTCTCTCTCTCTCTCTCTCTCTCTCTCTCTCTCTCTCTCTCTCTCTCTCTCTCTCTCTCTCTCTCTCTCTCTCTCTCTCTCTCTCTCTCTCTCTCTCTCTTCTCTCTCTCTCACTCCTTCAGCTTTTTTTTTCTCATCCTCACCCTCGCCCTCTCTTTACATTTTTTTTCTTTCTCTTACATTTCTGATCTCTATCACAATCTGTATTTCTACCTCCACCTCTCCACTATCCTCTCTCCCTCTCCCTCTTCCTCTCCCTCTCCCTTCCTTCCCTCTCTCTCTCCTCTCCCTACCCTTTCCTCCCCCTTCCATCTCCTCTCCTGTCCCCTCCCATACAATCTCCCTCTACTCCCCTCTCCTCCGTTCTCTCTCTTCCTTTTTCTCCCTCTCCCCCCCCCCAACCCTACTTCTTCCCTCCCCTTCCCTTCCTCTCTCCCTCTCCTCACCATCTTTCCCTCTCCCCCTCTCTCTCCCCTCCCTCCCCCTCCTCTTCCTCTCTCCCTCTCTCCCTTCTCCCCCCTACTTCTTCCCTTCCCTTCCCAACCCCTACTTCCCTCCTCCCTCCTCCCTCTCCCTCCCCAACCTACCCTACCTTTCCCCTCTTCCCCCTCCCTCCCCCCTACCCTCCCTTCCTCTCTTCCCTTCTTCCTCTCCCTCCCCCCAACCCTACTTCTTCCCTCCCCCCTCTCCCTTTTTCCTCCCCAACTTTCTTTCTCCCCCTCTCCTCCCTCTCCTTCCCCCCCCTACTAACCCCTACTTCTTCCCTCTCCTAAATATGCAACATTTACCGCAAACATTTCCTTTGTGTGGCAGTCATCGTCAATGGTCTTTGAGTCTAATAATTGTTCTTGTGGCGATGGCTCCCTTAATTTTCTAAACTGCATTTTTACGAGATCTCTGACGCTCACTCATCAAAACCGTACGTTCATAAAGGTGGGAAATTAATGATAATGAAGGAGAAATAAATTAGTTTTTTGGCCAAGCTCTCTCATCTTTTTGTTCCATTTCCTTTCTTTTTTCTCCGTCTTTTAGAGTTTAATCTATATTTTCGTATTTCCTGATATTTGTTTTTCTTCTTCTATCACTTTCCTTCTTATACCGTTCTCTGCACAACACATTCTCTTTATCCTCTTCCCTGTTCTCCTTTATTCTCATCGCTTGTATTTCTCGTCTTTTAGGCCTCTGACTGCTCCCCTGGAATTCCTCCGGCCTCCTCTTGTTTTCTTTCGCTCGTTCATGTTTAGCATTTTCTGACTCTTTCTTTCTCTGTCTCTATCTCTGCTCTCTATCTCTATCTGTGTCTGTCTCTGTCTGTCTCTCTCCCTCGTCTCCCTCCCTCCCTCTTCTCTCTCCTCCCCTCCCTCCTCCCTTCCCTTCCCTTCCCCCTTCCCTCCCCTCCCCCTCCCCTTCCCCCCTCCCTCCCTCTCCCCGCCCCCCAACTAATTTGGAGCAATTTGCGTAGATATTCCAGTTTAATTTTAAGAACTGTTATAATTCAAAACATCCTACGAAGTCCCTTTAATCAAGTCCCTTTAAAATGTCTGCTCATCTATCAACCTATCTTTAAAGCGAGATTGACTGGCATCTCAATTCAAGCAATCACTGTGTTGAAACGCTTACTTGAATATTACCGTGCGGGATCCAGTATTCATCCCTTTATTAGGTATCACTAAGAACTACTTTCCTCTGCTATCCGCCTAATATCGAATTTATCTGCACCGAGAGAGAGTGAGAGAGAACATACTACACAGCGTTACACATACAACAAACGTGATTTTAAAGGACCCGAGAGTAAACCTTTTGTTTGTTATGGAACATGCGATAACTGCGGAAAAATGACATTGCTGAAGAAAGATTTTATATTCTCTGTTTTGCGCTGTCTTCTTTACCTTTTGAAAGAATTCCGAGACAAAGGGGAGGCAACACTCCTCTTCTGAGACAGTGGTAAGATCCTTATCCTCTCTCTCTCTCTCGCTCTTTTGCTCTTGTTCTTGCACTCGCTCCCTTTTGCTCTTACTCTTACTATTGCTCTTGCTCTCGCTCTATTTATCTATCTCTATCTCTATCTCTCTTTCTCTCTCTCTCTCTCTCTCTCTCTCTCTCTCTCTCTCTCTCTCTCTATATATATATATATATATATATATATATATATATATATATATATCATACATACACAACACACACACACACACACACACACACACACACACACACACACACACACACACACACACACACACACACACACACACACACACACACACACACACACATTATCTATACATACATGCACATATAAAATCACCCAGTTGGGGAGTTACGGAAGGAGTCATTTAGATTCAGAGCCAATCAGCTTGGACGCAACAACTTGCCGAAGTCGCCTCAACTTAGAGACACTCCCGAGTCCCGAGGCAGTTTTCGTCGTGCGTCGAGGCAGGGCGGTCGACGCGCCGTTACGGCTTATTTTTCACCCTCTGAGAATAGTTCCGGAGAAGTTTTGAGACAAATTTCCACAAAGCCATTAGGGCAAGTGCCTGCCTTGTAAACCTACGCACGGGCACCCACCCTCGAGATCCTACCACCACGAAAATGCCTCAGCCTTCCCAAACCCTTCACGGGCAATATCCTTGAGTTTCCTTCGCGCAAAGGACGTCTACATCAGCCCACTTCCGGTCT
Organism: Penaeus vannamei; assembly: GCF_003789085.1. NCBI lineage: Eukaryota > Metazoa > Arthropoda > Malacostraca > Decapoda > Penaeidae > Penaeus > Penaeus vannamei. The sequence goes on from NW_020868360.1 coordinate 491,581, forward strand.
CCCTTACCCCCCCCTCCCTGCCCCTCACCCCCCCCCTCATAGCAAACACTCTGTGGCTGGGAGTCTCTCGGGTGCATCGTTGCATATCAACCGCCGAGCGACCTGTGCAACGCGTGCAAAACCTTCATCGTAATTTCTCCCACAGTTACCAGACAGTTATGCAATCAGGGATCCACATGCTGAACTCAGGGAGAGAAATCTGCTTGCGTGACCATTGTTTGTGCCTGCGTGTGCTTGCCTGTGAGATTGCTTGCTTGTGACTGCGAGTGTGTGTGTGTGTGTGTGTGTGTGTGTGTGTGTGTGTGTGTGTGTGTGTGTGTGTGTGTGTGTGTGTGTGTGTGTGTGTGTGTGTGTGTGTGTGTGTGTGTGTGTGTGTGTGTGTGTGTGTGTGTGTGTGTGTGTGTGTGTGTGTGTGTGTGTGTGTGTGTGTGTGTGTGTGTGTGTGTGTGTGTGTGCGTGCGTGCGTGCGTGTGTGTGTGAGAGAGTGAGAGTGTGTGAGTGTGACAATGACAGTGACAGTGAGAGTTAATGTGAGTGTGAGTGTGTGTGAATATGTGCGTGTGCGGTAAAAATTTCAAACAATAACATGTACAAGACGTGTCAGTTTTACATCCCATGAGTTCCACCTCCTCCTCGGACAATTTAACGCGAGACAAAACGCGTAACGTAGCCAAGCGCTGTCGTACATGCGCATAGGAATTCACTTAATGGGTAATATCAAACTACATAATACGTTACATACATAATACGTTAACATAATAACATAATAACATAATATAACATACATACATATAACATATAATACATACATAATAAACATACATATACGTTAACAAGAAATATGTCATCGGTAATGCAATAAGCGTGAATGATTCAATCTATGTTGATTAATCTTTGGTCCTTAATTATCATCATTATCTATTTGTTTTTTAGATCTTCGGACTAAGAGTTTAATTATTACAATTGTCTGCGCTTGTGGACTGATTATCATGAAAAAATAATCAATTTGCCTTCATTTCCTACCTTCCTACCTTCCCACTCATTTGCCTCACTTTCCATACGGCGAAAGTATCATTAAAACAATTATTCTCTTGCGACTTTCAACACCACTCATTTCTTACCTTCTCTCTTTACTTATCTCACCTCCTACGCCTCAACTCCCTCCTTTCCTCATTCACATCATCTCTTACGCAGCCACTCCCTCCTCTCTCCTCCTTGCTTCCTCATTTCCATCACCTCCTCCGCCGCCACTTCCTCCTCTTTCCTCCTTTCCTCATTCACCTCATCTCCTTCGCCGCCACTCCCTCTCTCTCTCCTTGCTTCATTTACCTCCCTCCTGTTCCACCACTCCCTCCCTCCCTTCCCCTCTTTTCCTCATTTACCCCCACCTCCTGTGCCGTCACCCCCTCCTCTTCCCTCATATTCCCAACCCCAATTCCATCTTTCAGGATACCTCATCGCCTCACCCGCCCCCGCCACCGCCCACCTCATAAATCACGGAACATAGGCGTAGATGGGCGTGCTCACCGGGGCTGTTCTCGAGATCAGGGCGGCGGAGGAGCGGAGCGGAGGATGTGGACACAGGTGCGAAAGGAGGGGTCGGGGGCGGGGGAAGGGAGGGGCAAGTGTTTGGGGAAAGAAGAAGTGGGGGGAGGGGAGTGGGGGGGGAAGGAAGGAGGAGGGGCAAGTGTTAGGGGGAAGGGGGAAGAGTGGGAGGGGAGGGAGGAAGAATGTTAGGGAGAAAGGGGGGGGGAGTGTTAGGGGGAGGAGGAGAGTGGGGAAGGGGAATGGGAAAGGGAGGAAGAATGTTAGGGAGAAAGGGGGGAGTGTTAGGGAGGAGTAGAAGTGGGGAAGGGGGGAAGGAGGGAGGAAGAATGTTAGGGAGAAAGGGTGGAGAGTGTTAGAGGGAGGAGGGGAAGGGGGGAAGGGGAGGGAGATAACCGTTCGGGAGATAAGAGGAGGGGGAAGAGTGTAGGAAGAAGGGGGTAGAGTCTCAGGATGAAGGCCGAAAACGGGGAAGGGGAACGAGTGAAGAGAAGAGGGGGAAGAGTGAAAGAGGAAAGGGGGAGGGAGAATGAAGAGGAGAAGGGAAGAGAGAAGGAGAAGAATACAGAGAAGGGAATAAGTGGAAGAGCACAGGGGGGTAAAGAGGGAGGAGCTTATAGACCTAAAAGGTGAATCAACGAAGCAGGGAATGGACCAGGTGAGGGGGAGGGGAGAGGGAACGGGGGGGAGAGGAAGGGGAGAGGGAAGGGGGGGAGGGGGGGGGAGAGGAAGGTGGGCGAATCAGAATCGTGGAATGCCAATATATAAGAATTAGGTCCGCTCGGTATTACTTAATCCATCCACCGCTTGATGACATTAAATCAGGATTTGACATTTCTGTTATTGTCATGTCATACACTGGGCATATGAGTACAGGCGATAGACTGAAAGGGATATGTGTGTGTGTTGTGTGTGTGTGTGTGTGTGTGTGTGTGTGTGTGTGTGTGTGTGTGTGTGTGTGTGTGTGTGTGTGTGTGTGTGTGTGTGTGTGTGTGTTGTGTGTGTTGCGTGCGTGCGTGCGTGCGTGCGTGCGTGCGTGCGTGCGTGCGTGCGTGCGTGCGTGCGTGCGTGCGTGCGTGCGTGCGTGTTATATATACATACATATACATACATATATATATATATATATATATATATTATATATATATATAGAGAGAAAGAGAGAGAGAGGAGGAGCAGAAGTCCCGACGCGAATCCACAATCAGCCACGGTAGACAAGGCCCGTGTTTTATCATTTCGAGGAACGAGATAGCATCGGCTCGGGGGCTGCCATGAGCACGGACCGCCTACACGGCCATGACGCGCGCCGATCCAGCCGCCTCTTGATCTTGGCGAATGCGTTTGGGATGTTTCTTTGTGACGCGGCTTTTCCGTGTATGTGTGTGTTAATAGACATTTTGTGTGTGTGTATCTATATGTATGTGCATATGTGTAGGTATATACATAAATGCATATGTATATTCACACACACACACACACACACACACACACACACACACACACACACACACACACACACACACACACACACACACACACACAACACACACACACACACACACACACACACACACTACTCACACACACAACGAACAGATCCACGCGAAACGAGCGAGGCCGATGACGTCACCGGGACCGCTCGACGCGCTCCGAATCTAAACAATCTGATCGGGACGAAGGACTCATCCCGAAAGACTGTCGGTAAACAAGCAAACGGCCTTACACGTTATCCAGAGTAACTTGATGTAAAAGGAAAGTTTGTCGTTAACTCATAAAACTTTCGTACCATGATATACGTACAGTATATATATGAATATATATATATATATATATATATATATATATATATATATATATATATATATATATATATAGTATATATATATATATATATATATATATATATATTATATATATATATATATATGTTGTGTGTGTGTGTGTGGTGGTGGGATGTGGTGGGGAGAAGGAGGAGAGAGAGATTGGGTAGTGGAGGTGGTGGTGGAGGTGGAGGAGAAGGAAGAGGAAGAGAAGGAGAAAGAGAAGGAGGAGCAGGCGGACCATAAGGAGGAAAAAAATCAAAACGAGGAGAAGGGATAGAAAACGAGAAAAAAGAAGGAAGAAGGAAAAGAAAGAGGGAGGGGCGTCCCTATCAACAATCGGACTCTCTCGAACCGTGATAAGAACCCGGACGTGGCAACAGTACGTCACATTTCCCCGGAGACATAAATACGAATACATCCTCTTAGGAAGTCATTAGAAAATAACGAAGTTTAGGCTGCGGCTCTTAGCTTAAAAGGCGACGGATGCTGCCTCGAGATGGAGAGATAAAACTTCATATTTTTTTTCCTCTTTCTTCTTTATTTTCTTTTTTCGTCTAACCTTCCGTGTACTTTCTCTTTCTCTCTGTCTTTCTCTTTCTCTTCTTTCTTTCTCTTCTCTCTCTCTCTTCCCTCTTTCTCCTCTCTTCCTCTCTCTCTTCTCACCCTCTCCCTTCCTCTCTCTCCTCTCTCTCCTCCTATCTCTCTTCTCACTCTCTCTCTCTCTCCTTCTCTCTCTTTTTCTCCTTTCCTCTCTCTCTCTCTCCCTTCTTCCCTCTCTCTCTTCTCTCTCACCCTCACCCTCTCCTACTCTCCTCTCTCACCCTCCCCTCCCCTCCCCCCTCCCCTTCTCCCTCCCCTCCCCTCCCCCTTCCTCCCTCCCCCCCCTCCCCTCCCCTCCCCTTTCTCCTCCCCTCCCCTCCCTCCCCTCTCCCTCCCTCCCCTCCCCTTCATCCCTCTTCCTCTCCCTTCCTCCCTCTCTCTCCCTCTCCTCACCTCAGAAACGGCGGTAACTTCCCGACATCAAAATCCCATTATTATTCCACTTTGAGCAACATTCTTAAAAAAAAAGAAAAAAAGAAAAAATAATAAAATAATAAATAAATAAATAAAATGGCGAAGCTCAGGTCTTGCCACCGACGCCGCGAGTGCAAGAGACAGTCCGTTTTATTTTTTTCCCCACAAAATAAATAAAAAAAGAAAAAAAATAAAAGAAAAAAGAGGGAAAAGAAAAAAAAGAAATGAAAAGAGGAAAAAACAAAAGGAAAAATAGGAAACAAAGCAAAAAAAAAGAAAAAAAAGAAAAGAAATGAAAAAGAAAAAGGGAAAAATAAAGAAAAGAGGAAAAAAGAAGAAAAAAGACAGAGCGCCGAGTGCAGGTGACATACGGATATTTTCGACTATGTTTATAAAATCCTGAGTGTTGCCGCCACCCACTCCAGGGTCTCCGCAGCATCCTTCAATCCTTCACTCTGATTGTTTATTGTACCTGTTAAGGAAACTCACTCTATGAATAACCTTATCTTAAGAGTGACAGACAAATGTTCTAGTACAAATAAATAAATAAATAATAATAATAATGTCACTCTACTAACAAGTGACAGACACAAATAAACGTACTACAGTTTCAAATACGAAAAATCATAATAATAAATAATGAAACACATAAACTAGGACGAATAAAAGAGTTGACATACCAACGAAGACGAACATTTACATTTTATTATGTTTTCCCATAATGTCTCTCAACCTAAAAGTAATATACACAAATATACTACAATTTCAAATACAAAAGAAAATAAATGAAACATAAAAAGGCCGAATATAAGACTTGAACACACAACAAAAACGCCATATCTCTTCTTTTTTAATTCAGTTTTCCCTTAATGTCCCTCGCGCCGATGGTGACACAGAGCAATCCATTTTAACCCACAGCGCAAATGCAACAAAACCCTCCCCCTATATCCGGTAAAACGCCCTGTACACAAGCCTTGTCTTCGCCTTAACTCGATCAATGATCAATCAGCTGACAGGGAGCGAGACGGGGAGGAAATGGAGCACGGCGAGGAAGAGGGGGAGCTGATGGAAGAGAGAGAGAGAGAGAAAGAGAGAGAGAGGGAAGGAGAGAGAGAGGGAGGGAGAGGGAAAAAGAGAGAAAGAGAGAAGGAGGGAGGGAGAGAGAGAGGGACAGATTAAGAGAGAGGGAGAGATTGAGAGAGAAAGGGAGAGAGAGAGACAGAGAAAGAGAGAGAGGGAGAGAGAGAAATAAAGAAAGAGAGAAGAGGAAAGTAGAAATAGAAGGGTAATAAAAAGAGGGTGGTAAGAAGAACCAAAAGAATAATAAAGAGAGGGTAATGTAACGAAGAGGAAACAAATAGAACAAAAAGACTAAGAAACAAGAAGGCAAGCAAAATACACGATGCATGAGGGGGAAAAAACAGGACACGCAGAGGAGGACAACGAGACTCAGTCAATACCTCTTCTGCGGTCTTTAAGAGGCGTTGTTTTTTCACCGATAAAACAGAAAAAAAAAGAAAAAAAAAACTTGTCCCACCACCATTTACGGCGCTATCGAAATCGAGCTGCATTTTATCCTTCGCATTTTCTACCTTATCGTATCTCTTCACTACCTTCTCTGCTATCTATTTGCCATCTTGTAATATCTTGTGTACAAATTCCTTCATTTCACCTACTTACTTTCTCACTTATTCATATATGTTATCATTTCCTATGATTCCCAAAGTAAGCTTACTATGCTAATCTTTTCTTACTTATTCTCACCATACAAACTGTTATCGTTTCCTATGATTCCCATCATTTTAAGAGTCCCCTCATGAGTAGCCGAACGAGGTCAAATGAGGTCAAATACTCTAAAATGACCCAATACCTCGAAAGCTTCTCCGCCACGTGCCCAGGACCTCCCAGCAAGAATGCCAACGCCTGCATATTACCTCCCAAACTTCATGAACTGACGACGTTATTGGCTGCTTAGGAATGACGTCACGGAAATGCCAAAGGGTGATTGGCTGTTTAGGAATGACGTCACGGAAATGCCAAAGGGTGATTGGCTGTTTGGCTGTTTAGGAATGACGTCACGGAAATGCCAAAGGGTGATTGGCTGTTTAGGAATGACGTCGGGGAAATGCCAAAGGGTGATTGGCTGTTTTAGGAATGACGTCACGGAAATGCCAAAAGGGTGGCAGGAATGACGTCACGGAAATGCCAAAGGGTGATTGGCTGTTTAGGAATGACGTCACGGAAATGCCAAAAGGTGATTGGCTGTTTAGGAATGACGTCGGAAAAAATGCCAAAGGGATTGGCTAGATTGTAGGAAGAAGAATCTCAACTTTTTTAAGGCTACTTTTCTTCTTCGTGTTTCTTATTTTCCCTTGCACCGAAATTCAAATAAAATAATTTTGGCGTGCGCGTACACTTTATATAAACTTCTTGTCTTTACTTTTTATCTTTTATGCAAATTCTTCTGGAAAATTTTATTTGTCACTTGTTTCGCCCAGAAATTGGATTTGGAGGGGGGGGAGAGTGAGGGAGAATGAGGGAGAGGAGGAGGAGGGAGGGAGAGAGGGAGGAAGAAGGGAGAGAGAGAAAGGGAGAGAGGAGAGAGGAAGGAGACAGAGAGAGAGAGAAAGAGGAGACAGAGAGAGAGAGAGAGAGGAGAGAGCGAGAGAGAGAGAGAGAGAGAGCAGAGGAGAGAGAGAGAAGAGCAGAGAGAAAGAAAAGGGAAGAAAGAAAGAGAGAGAGAGAGAGAGAGAGAGAGAAAGAAGAGAGAGAAGAGAGAGAGAGAGAGAGAGAGAGAGAGAGAGAGAGAGAGAAGAGAAGAGAGAGAGAGAAGAGAGAGAGAGCATTGCCAAACACAAAACGGGGACCGGAACGATGCATAAGCCGCTTACAACCAAGAAGGCCTTTCCATAATTAGGCTCAAATGACGTCAAGCATCAATAACGAGTGATGGGAAAAGGAGGAGGAGGAGAAGGAGGAAGAGAAGGAAGAAATAGGAGGTGGGATGGAGAGGGAGGAGGAAAAGGAGGTGGAATGGAGAGGGAGGGGGGAGGAGGAGAAGAGAAGGGGGAAAGGAAGGAGAGAAGGAGGAAAAGGAGGTGGGACGAAAGGGGAGAAGGAAGAAAAGGAGGTGGGATGGGGGGGGGGAGTAGGAAGAGAAAGGGGAGGAAGATGGTGTGGTGATGATGGTGGTGATGGAAGTGATGATCACGATGTGATGTGTTGATGGTGATACTCATGAGGGGGATGATTGGTAGTGATAATGATGATGATGTGTTAGTGATGACGGCGGTGATAATGATGACTTTGGTGGCGGTATGATGATGACAATGTGGTGATGGTGACGAATATTGTAAGTGGTGTGATGATGATGATGCATGATGACATGATGATGATGATTGATGATGATGATGATGATGATGATGATGATGATGATGGTGGTGGTGGTGATGATGATGGTGAATGATTAAATAACGGTGATGATGATGATGATGAAAGAAGACGACGATGAAGATGATGAATATCTACTCTATCTATATCTATCTATCTATCTATCTATCTATCTATCTATCTATCTATCTATCTATCTATCTATCTATATATACAATATTATATACATATACATATATACACACCAACATATATATATATATATATATATATATATATATATATATATATATATATATATATACATACGAGTGTTGGTACACACACTCACACTCACATTCGCACTCACACTCACGCTCACACACAGACAGACCACACACACCACAACACACACACACACACACACACACACACACACACACACACACACACACACACCACACCACACACACCACACACACACACACACACACACACACACACACACACACACACACACACACACACACACACACACACACACACACACACACACACATATATATTATATACATATAAATATATATAATATATATATATATATATATATATATATATATATATTATATATATATATATATATATTAATACGTTCAATGCAACCTTACGTTGGTATTTGATACACCGATAAGTTCGCTCGTAATTACATACGACTACTGGACTTGTGATAACGTCAAATGCCTTTCACTTCGGATCAAAATCTAATCCAACATCTCAGAATAAAATAATCCAAGTTAAGATTAGAAAAACCGACTTGAACCTCGCAAAAAAAAATCAAAAGCTTAAAAATGAACAGCAATATCGGTATAACTCGAAAAAATGACTGAAATACGAAATTCATAATTCTTTACGGGTAATAATTATCTTACAATTATCGAATACATTAGGCTTTCTGTAAAAGAATAAAATGGAGAAATAAAAACATATGAAAAATATTATGCTTCATCATTTAAAATTCACATTCTCAGATAGATATAACATGTCCAACGCCAGTTATATTCTATTGAAAGCAAGTTCATAGCAATGAATAATAATAAAAAAAGAAAAAAAGAAAAAAGGAAAAGAAAAATAAAAAAAAAATAATAATTATAGAAAGAGAAAAAACAAAAGAAAAAAAAAATGAAAAAAAAAAGATATAATTATAAAAGAGAAAAAAAGAAATAAAAAAGAAAAAAGAACAGATAAAGAAAAGATAAAATATACATATAAACAAGCCACATACTCCCCTCCCCACCCCTCCTCCTCCTTCTCCCCCATCACACACGCACTTTGACACCATCCACCCTTCCCTCCCCCCCCCCATTCTCGCCCACAACACCCTCCCCCCACCCCTACCCCCGCCCCACCCTCCTCCCACCCTGCCAGACGTATGCCCAATGGCGCCGAGCCTCTCCCAACACAGGCGGGACACGACCTTCACGTGTCAATATGCTGCCTTGTTATCTCACGAGGATTGTTCAAACTGTTCAACAAGCTTTACTGGCTCCGTTGGCCTTACGCTTTGTCGAGAAATCCGGATTTAATGGCGGAATATATATATAAAAAAGGTATAGGAATGATCTTATGTTTTGCCATATGGACGCCATTTCGTTCGTAAGTTTTGACTCGCTCTTCGAGGTTTTTTATTTGAAAATTACAAAAAAAACAAAGAATAAATAAAGAGAATGATAAGTTACGATATAACACAAAAAAAGGTACAGAAAGAAACAAAATTGAACTAGCCTCAGACGCCATGAAAAAGAAGGAAAAAAAATCAATCCCCCTCATGAGGTGATAAGGGTCAAGTTGCTGTCGTAACAAGGGAACCAATCAGCCTTATAGGAGCGTCCGAGGTGCGACGAACACCCGAGATTCCCCGTCGACGCCCCCGGCTAATTCCCTTACCTCCTTCTTCTCCTCTCCTCTTCTTCTTCTTCTTCTTCTTCTTCTTTTCTTCTTTCTCTTCTTCTCATTCTTCTTCTTCTTTCTTCTCCTCTTCCTTCTTTCCTCTTCTTCTCCTCTTTCCTTCTTCCTTCTCCTCCTTTCCCTTCCTCTTCCTCTTTCCTCCGCTCCTCTCGCTCTCCTGCTCCTTGCTCCTCTCCCTTCTTCCTTTCTCCTTCTTCTTCTTCTTCTTCTTTTCTTCTTCTTCTTTCTTTCTTCTTCTCCTTCTCCTTCTCTTTCTTCCTTTCCTCCTCCTTCTCTCTTCTCCTTATCTCCTCCTTTTACCTTCTCCTCCTTCTGCCTTCTCCTCTCTTCTTCCTCCTCCTCCTCCTTCCTCTCCTCCTCCTTCTTACTTCTTCTTCTTTCTCTTCTTCTCTTCTTTCTTCTTCTTCTTCTTCTTCTTTCCTCCTTCCTCTTCCTCTTCCTCTTCCTCTTCCTCTCCTCTTTCCTCTTCCCTCTTCCTTCTTTCTTCCTCTTCTTCCTCTTCCACTCTTCTTCTTTCCTTCTCTCCTCCTCCTCCTCCTCCTCCTCCTCCCTTCCTCCTCTACTCCTCTCCCTCCTCCCTCCTCCCCTCCTCCTCTCCCCTGAAACAACTTGATTTTTGTGAGTCCTAACTTTTGTGCATCGGCTGCCTTCATCCACAAAGTTTAGACGACTCCAAGTTAATGATGGAAAAAAAAGAAAAAAAAATACCGGTTTCGACGTTTTACTGATCAGAAATTATTTGGTTGTTTATTCTAGAGTTTATTTAGAGTTTACTGAATACTACTGCGATACTAAGCAGTCTAAAATCGAGACATGAACACGGAAAAGGCGCAAAATTAAAACACATGTTCTATGATGAAACTCTACGGATCGCTACCCACGTTTCACAATCAATATTCCTACGTGTCTTTTGTGACTATTCCAATATAAAAACATAACATGTACAGCTAATAGTATATAATGTCATATCAAAATATATTCCAGCTTGTACACTTTAATAAACATTTAACAGAATGAACATACAAATGAAACAAAAGTAAGCATATATAGTACTACCTATACATAATATATAATAACAGCATTAGTCTTACGTCTGTACACTATGATGCTGTGTTATAAATTACGCAATAGAATCTTCCTTTGATGAGTACCATTTGACAGCGGATATGTGACTTACATTAATACAGAAAGGAATTTTATGGTGGGATGTCTTTCAATATCTCCTCGGTTGATGTATTGGAATGCAATATATTCGTTCTAGTGGATTTCGTTCATATCATTCATCTCCGTGGACTTTCGCCTTTATAGCATGTATCACTAAAGGAATACTGATTTATCGTGAAGCATTACGGAGTGTAAATAAAAGGGTATCCAGTTTTTTTTTATTTCTCCTCTCTTCTCCTTGTCTTTCTTTCTTTCTTTCTTTCTCTTTTCTTTTTTCTTTCTTTTCTTTCTTTCTTTCTTTTCTTTCTTTTCTTTCTTTCTTTCTTTCTTTATCATTTCTTTCTTTCTTTCTTTCTTTCTTTCTTTCTTTTCTTTCTCTCTCTCTCTCTCTCTCCTCATAATTCTCTTCTCCATCCCTCTCGCCCCATCGTTTGTTTTTTTTTCTCTCTCCCTTCAATTCCTGTCCTTCTTTCTATCTTTCTTTCTCCTTTATTTCTTTCTTCCTTTTTCTTCCTTCAATTCCTCCTTCCTCCTTTTGCTTCCTTCCTTCCTTCCTTTCCTTCCTTCTTCCCTTCCTTCCTTCCTGTCCTTTCCTTCCTCCCCCCTATCTCCTCTCCTCCTCCTGCCGAACCGCCTATCTCTCTTTCTCTCTCTTCTCTCCTCTGTCTCTCTCTCTCCTCTCTCTTCTCTCCTCTCTCTCTTTCTCCGTCTCTCTCTCTCTCTCTCTTCTTATCTATATATATAATATACTATAATATATATATTATATAATATATATATATAATATTCCTTTTCTCCCTTCCCTCCCCCCCTCGTTTTTTTATCCTTCCTCCTCTCTCTATCTCTCTCTTTCTCCCTCCCCCCTTCCTTTCCTCCCACTCCCCTCTCCCTCCCTCTCCTATCTCTCTCTCCTCTCCTCCTCCTCCTCTCCCTCCCTCCTCCCTCCTCTCCTGCCTCCTCCTCCTCTTCCTGCTCCTTCCTAATCCTGCCTCTTCCTTCCTCGTCTCTCTCTCTCCTCCTCTCTCTCTCTCTCTCTCTCTCTCTCTCTCTCTCTCTACTCTCTCTCTCCTGCTTCTTTCTAATCTGCTCTTCCCCGTGCTGCGTAACGCAGAAGGAGGAGAGAAGATGAAGGAGAGAAGAGGACGGAGAGATTGTGTGCATGTCCGTAAGAGAGATGGATACTGTATATAGACGAACACGAGATAGTACTTGCCATGCAAGAAATGCACTGAGGAATTTCTATCAAAACCCAAAAGGAAAATTTTAAAGAAGTAACCACCAAGCCTTGTGCTTCCGAGCGCAAGATAGCTCCTTGTTCGACAGAGAACGGAGCAGAGAGA
>NW_020868360.1:535434-543065 GCF_003789085.1 Penaeus vannamei
GAGAGAGAGAGAGAGAGAGAGAGAGAGAGAGAGAGAGGGAGGCAGAGGTGACGAGAAACTGAGGGAGAGAGATAGTGAGTGGATTAGGAAGGATAAGGAGAGACTAGACAGGAGAATGACGCGGGAGAGATTGGGATTAGGGAGAAGGGAAAGAGATTAGGGGAAGGAAAGGGGCGGAAAAAGAAGGAGAGGAAATAAACGAAGGAGAGGAATAAGGAAGGAGCATATAACGAAGGAGAGGAGATGAAGGAAGGCAATATTATCCTGAGAACAGAGAGGAAAGCAGAGGAATAAGAATAAGAATCTATCTATCTATCTCTTGATGTATCTGTCTGTCTGTCCATCTATCTGTCTTTCATTTGCTCAATTTTCCTTGCTCGCTTTTTCTACTTAATCATCCGTCTCTCCCTCTCTCTTTCTCCTTCACCCTTTTACCCTCTCTCTCCCTCCCTCTTCATCTCCCCTCTTCCTCTCCTCTTATCCTCCTATTTTCTCCTTCGCTCCCTCCCATCTTCCCTTTCTCCCTCCCATTCTCCCTTTCCACTCTTTCTATCTCATCCTCTTCTCTTTCTCCCTCTCCTTCCATTCTCCTCTTCTCTCTCTCTCCCTTCTCCATCCAATCTCTATCCATCCATCCTTTCCCAACCGCCCCCCCCCACCTCTTCCATCCTCTCCCCTCCTCTCCCCCTCACCTTTTCTCTTTATGCCTATCCATCATCATATTCCCTCTCCCCCTTCCCTCCCTCCTCCTCTTCTCTTCCTATCCACCCATCACCTCTCCCAACCTCCCCCCCCCCTCCCCCCCCTCTCATCTTTTCTCTTTATGACGTCATAGTTGTCAAATCACTCCTAATTATTTCCTTCCATGATCATCTCCGTGGCTGTAATTTCACAAAAGTTATGATTACTCTATAATCGTCAATATGCCGCTATTACCGAATTACCCTAATTGCATCTCATCAGCATTAGCTTCATTAACTCATTCACTTTTAATCATCTTTTTTTTTGTGCCATTCCCATAATTTTCCCTTCTCTTGACATCCATCTTTATTGTTCCTGTGCGTTTGTGTTGCGGTTTATGGGTGTGTGTGTGTGTTATCTGTGTTATTAATTCTCTTTCTGTATTGTTTTTTTTTTTTTTTTACTATTATTATTATTGCTAAGTGATTACTGATGATGATAACTACTAATGATAATACTAATACTATTATGATGGTTGCTAACATTGTTATAATCATTATTGTTCTTATTATCATTATTATTATTATTATATTTTGTTGTTATTATCATTTATTGTTATATCATTTATTTTACTATTATTATTATTATTATTATTATCATTATCATTATTTTTATCATTATTATCATAATTTGGATGCTAAATCATCATGTTTCATCATCATCATAATCATTATCTTCATCACGATTATCACCATTACTTTTAACATCTTTATTACTTTCGCCTTTATCTTATCGTCCTTATATCATCCACCTTTTCTTCTCCTTCCAGGTGGTAGTGTCGAGAAACACGGAGACGAGAGGGACACCGAGAAGGGAGTTTGGATGTTGGATGCTGCATCAGGAAGCCTCGAGATAAAGAAGAGGAAAGTAGAAGGAGAAGAAGAAGAAGAAGAGGAAAAGAGAAAGAGAAGAAGAAGAAAAAGAGAAAGGAAAGGAAAGAAAAATCGGAGAAATTTCTTCCAAGAACACGGGCCTTCGACGGTGCAATGGCCGGGTTAGGAAATCGGATTCGTAACACATGTGAAAAGTTGATAAAAAGGAGGGTTACGAAATAGCATAGAATAAAAAGAGAGAGATAGAAAAAAAATAAAATCTCATAGTTTAGAAAAAAAGAAAAGAGAGAAAGAGAAAAAAAATAGATCAGAAAAAATAAATAAAAATAAAGAGAGAGAGAAAAAAGAGAGAGAGAGAAATCGAAAAGCGAGATCTTTATCAATCCATTCCCGATCTCTCTTATTTGTGTGAATCGTGTCGTAAATAAAGTTCACGGAAGATGAAAACCGTGAAACGAGTGACGAGCAACAATTGTCCGGCCAGCGGCGAATACCATCACAGGCAAACAATCCGCTTCTCATCCACTCGAACCGTGTGTCGAGGGAAGGCGTTCTACCAAGCCAATTCCGCCTCGCCGACGTCATCAGCGGCCGTGACGTCATCTTCTCGGCGGACCCCGCGGTGACGTAGTAGGCTCGTGTGACACCCCGAAACACAATAGGTCTATGGTGTACCGGTCCTGTTGGCGGTCTTGCTGTACCTCAACACGCTTCACGCTGGCTTTGTCTACGATGACCAGTAAGTAGAGATTATTATTATTATTATTATTATTATTATATTATTATGATGATGATGATGATGATGATGATGATGATGATGATGATGATGATGATGATGATGATGATGATAGATGATGATGATGATGATGATGATGATATGATGATGATGATGATGATATGATAGATGATGAAATAATAAATTATATGATGAGTCACATTATTATAGTGAGTGGTGTGTGAGTGGGATGTTATTGATTATATGATTATTATGATGTGTGTATGTGTGGTGAGTGGTGAGTGTGTGTGTGAGTGTGAGTGATGTGTGGTGTGAGTGAGTTGTGTGTGATGTGAGTGCGGTGGAGGGTGATTGTGTGAGTGTGTGCAGTGTAATGTACAGGTTGATTATTATTATTAGTATCATTACTATCGTCATTTTATTATCATGTATTTGTTTGTTTTTATTGTATATTGTTGCAGTTATTTATTAGGAGTGAGAGTGTGTTATGTGGAGTGTTTGGTGCGATCAATTATCATTACGTGAGCGTTCTACGGAGACTACTACTGCTTATTATTTATTAGTTGATATATCATGTGCATGGGAGTCGGCGTGTGGTGGTGCGTGTGATTATGTTGTTATTATTATGTAGTGATGCGGTGTAGTGTGTGTGTGTGGATGGATGATGAGCGGGTATAGATAATGATCATATTCTCGATCACCATCTAATTAAAAAATAATAGAATTATCGTCGATGCTTATATCACGCATCATTCATTATCATCATTGCATGGTTTATCATAGATCGAATGTGGAGTGTGATGTATGTGTGGGGATTAAGTGTAGGCGCGAGTGCCGGGCATAGATGTATTGCTATGATTGTTACTGTAAATATTTAACTATTAACTATATTGCTATATACAGTAGCTTGATCACGGCGGAAGTAGAATTGTTCTTGGTGATCATTCAATCAATCCCATCGTATCGAATTAATTCTATATTTTCTTTGTTTTACCTGGAAAAGTTAGACGTCCTACTTGGTAAGACAAATTAGCAATTGCAAGTCAAGATTATCTCCTAACTTTCATTTTATAGTTCTTATCTGCGTTAAACACAAAAACTTTCTGTACGGCATATACTACGCTACTGAGTATTCTTTTGTTATCATTATTATTTATTGTTTTGTTATTGTTCTCGCTGGCTGTTGTTGGTTGTATTTTTTTTATCGTTAAAATTTTTACCTCACTCATTCTCTCTCTGCATCTCTCTCATCATACAACCCTCTTTCGATACTCTTTATCTCCTCCATCCATCCTCCTCCATTCTTCTTCTACTTCCTCCTTACATCTTCCTTCCTCACTCCCTTCTCTTTCTACTTCTTCATTCTTCCCTACCGAATCCTTCTGCTATTCTCACTTCTCTTTTTTCCTCTATCCTCCTCCCCCTCCCTCACACCGCTCTCCTCTCCACCTCACTACTCTACCCTCTTATTCCTCTCCTCTTCTCCTCCTTCTCCTCCTCCTCCTTCCTAACCTGTGCAATACTGAAGCCACAGTCTGCTAATTCAGAGACATTCTTCCTCCCAAGAATCTCAAACCAGGCGGCCGGATTCCTCTCTGGTTTTGCTATACCTAATCATTTTATCAAGCCATTTTACTCGGCAAATTTCCCGCGGGACTTCGGCAAAATGGACCGCCTTTATAATACCGTATTAAGGGCGCCATAATTGAATTCCTCGGCTAGTAGCACGGCGCGGGCGAGATGGATAGGAGAGGTTGGGAAGTGGGGGATAGGGGGGAAGGATGGGGTTGGAGAAAGGTGGAGGTTGGGTGTGGAATGTGGCTGTGATAATGGAGGTTGGGAATAGTGGGGTAAGAGGTGGTGTGGTGGAGGTGGGAAGGTGAGGTGGGTGGTGGGGGCTTGTGGGGAAGGTGGTGGTTGAGAGGAGTTTGAGGCGTTCTCCCTTCTCGCTTCTATTTTTCTGAGGAGAACGACAAGTAAGGAAGAAAGAGTAAAGAAGAAAAACAGGGAAAAAAGGAAAAAGTATAAACAAAGAAGAGGAAGATTTAAATAAAGGAAAAAGATTTAGAAGAAGAAAGTAAAAGGAACAGAGGAGAAAAAGATGCAAAGGAGAGGAGAAGAAGACGAAAGAAAAGGAGAGAGGAGAGAAGGGAGACGTATAAATAGAAGGAGAGAGAGAAAAAAAAAACATATAAAAAAAAAGAATAAAACAAAACAAAGAAGAAAAACAAGAGGAGAGAGAAGGACGGAAGAAAGAGAGAGAGGAGAAGAAGACATAGAAAGAGAGAAGAAGAGAAGAAGACATAAAGAGAGAAGGAGGATTAAAGACGCAGAAAGAGAAGAGGAGAAGACATAGAGGAGAGAAAAGACGAGGATAGGAAAGACGATAAGGAAAGAGAAAGGAGGATAGGAGACGGAGAAGAGAAGAGAAAGGAGGATAGGAAGACGGAGAAGGAGAGAGAAAGAGGAAGACGAGAAGAGAGAGAGAAAGGAGAAAGGAGGATAGGAAGACGGAGAAGGAGAGAGAAAGGAGGATAAGAACACGGAGAAGGAGAGAGGAGGCAGCGACGTAATATCAACAAAGCTTCTCGAATAATCCAGCCTCAGTCGGATTATTACGAAGTTTACAGCCATTCTGAAGACAAGCGCCACATACCCTTTTTGCACGTTGAATATTGCTTTCTCTCTCTCTCTCTCTCACTCTCGACTCTCTCTTCATCTCTCTCTTATGGCTTTCTAATATCTCTTTGTCTTCCTGCTTAAAAAAAAAAAAAATACTCTGTCTTTGTCTCTCTCTCTCTCTCTCATCTTCTCTCATCTCTCTCTCATCTCATCTCTACTCTCTCTCTCTCTCTCTCTCTCTCTCTCTCTTCTTCCTCTCTCTCTCTCTCTCTCTTCACTCCTTCTTTCTCCTTACTCCTTCCACCCTTTCCCCTTCCCACTCTCTCCCATCTCCTTCATTGTTTTCCCTTCATCTCGTCTCCACCTGTCTCCCACCGCTCCCACCAGTCATCACCGACTCCCATCGTCATCCCCTCCATTTCCCCCCCCTCGTTCCTCCCTCGCCCACTAGTACTCCTGCCTCCCCCTCGACATCCCTCGTACTCCCCAGTCTCCCCTACCTACCCCTCACCGTCCTCCTTGACTCCCGTCTCACCTCGTTCTCCCACGCTCCCGCTGCGCTCCCTCTCGCCCCCCTCGCTTCCTCTACGTCCTTGGCCGACCGATAGCCGAATTTTCCAATAAAGATAGCTAGAATTTCAGGTAGAGCCATGACAGCATAACAGCATCGTGACAGAGATATAGAGGAATGAGACAGGGTGGGGGAATGTAAAGAGGAAGGAGGGGAGCAGAAAGAGACTGGAAGGCGGAGGATGTAGGGTAGTGATGCTAGGAAAGGAAGGAAAAGAAGTTGGGAGTAAAAATTGGATCTAATGAAGGAGATAGATAGATGAGAAAAAGAGACAGTTTATATATAGAATTCTTATAGGCTTAGAAAAAACTTTTTCTATAAATAAATACTTCCTGTAGCTTTTCGGAGGATGGATGAAGAGACAGAAATAAAATAAATGATAATAAAAAGAAAAAGAACGAACAATAATCAGGCATGTCAGGAAGAAGAAAGATCTAATTTAAAACATAAAAAACAACCAATCAACAAACAAGCCAAACGCGAAATAAACATGCAAAGAGAGAAGAGAGAATTGAGAGGAGAGAGAGAGAGAGAAGAGGAAGAGAGAATAGAGGAGAAGAGATTGAAAGTTCAAGAGAGACAGATAGAGAGATGAGAGAGAGAGAGAGAGAGAAGAGGGAAAATGAAGAGTTAAAAGTAAAGACTAAGAGAACAGAGACAGAACAGAGAGGCAGACAGAAAGGCAACACACACACTAACCCTAACACACACAAGAGAGGAGAGGACGAGGATAGAGAGTAGAGTAAGGATGAGGAGAGAGAAGCAAGAATGATAAGACGAAGACAGGTTACAAGGCGAATAATATAGAACCATAAATATATACAAAAGAGATAAGAAATTACAAGTATAGAATGAAGAAGTAAATGATAGAGTTAGACGAGAGACGTAGAGAAATAGAAGAGAGAGTAATAAAGTTAGAGAATGAAAGAGAGAGAATTGATAGACAGACAGACAGACAGACAGCACAGACAGACAGTTACAGACATAGACAAGTACAGAGAGATAATAGAAAAGAATGCTAATAATAAGAAGAACGAGAAGACCCCCGCGGGCGTGAGTGGGCGTCCCGCTGGAGCAAAGGTGCGACAATCGCCCTCGTTTTAAGGCGTTCCAAAGATTCGTTCTCGCGGTGATGCAATTACGAGGGAGGCCAAGTGAGCTCCGACTCCGCTTATTGGATCACTTGAAAGAAATATCTTGATCAGCCGGCAATCCCTCCCTCCCTCCTCTCCCTTTCTCTTCATCTTTTCTCTCGCTATTCTCCCTTTTATTCTCTCTATCACTATCATACTTTCTTATTAATCTCTACTTCTTTCGATCGGCGTTTCTCATCCATCGCTTACTTTTATATCCTCTTCGTCATTATCAGCTTCATTTACTTTTATCCACTCACTCTCTCTCCTCATATATCATATACTATCATACTACTCCTACTCTCTACTATCTCTCTCTATCACCATATCTCTCGTCTCTCGTGATCTTCTCTTACTCTCTACATCTCTCATCTCTTCTCTCTCTCTCTCTCTCTTCATTACTCTCTATCATCCATCCTCTACTCATACTACATTCATATTCCTACATATCATACAAACTACTATCACTACTCTCTTCTCCTCTCATCATCTTACTCCATATTCTCTACTCTACTCTACTCCTACTCTTCTCTCTCTCTCCTTCACGTCTCATCCTATATAACAATCTAAACCAAAAGCATCCTCTACTCTCTTTCCTAATTATCACTACTACTACCCTCCCTCCCTCATTTACACATTCGCTTCGACTTTGCTTGCTATGGGATCCTCTCTTTCCTCTTTCCTAACCTATGCATATCTCTTTTCATCTCCTTTCTCTGCACCTTCTTCTCCATACCGCCTCACTCTCCCGACTACCATTCTCTCACATCTTACTATTCACTTCCTCCTATTCCTCTCTCTCTATCCCTTCCACACCTCTGACTTTGCTTCTCTCTCTATATCACTACCATATTTCTCCTGATATATCAATCCACTATTCCTTATACCCAATCTACCTAATGTTCCTTACCCATAAAACTTGAACTTCTCTCCACTTATCTTACCCTTTTCTCCATCCCGACTCTCCTTATTCCCATCCCTCCCTAACCTTGCTC
>NW_020868360.1:552141-557141 GCF_003789085.1 Penaeus vannamei
GAGCAGAAGAAATGATAAAGCAGTGGAAGTGAGGGAGAAGGAAGTATACGGAAGAGGGAGAGAAGGAGGAAAGTTTATGAGGCAAAAAAAAGGATGAGGAAACTTAAGTTATGGCGAGGGAGAAATGAGTGTAGTGAGGGGATACGGGAAAAGTGGCAATGATGAAAAGGGGGAAAAATTCATTATGAGGGAAGTCGTTATGAGAAAAGTAAAGAGAGGAGTTAGAAGGGGGAGCCTTTATGAGGGGCGATAAATGAGACTGGAAAGGTGCGTAAAAGAGTGTGAGGCAAACATCATTATGAAGAGCTTGGTTATGAGGCTAATGGAGTAGAAGAAATGAGGGGTAAAGGGGGAGAATGAGGCAGGAAAAATATGAGTTTAAGAGGCTTGGTGGTGTATGAGATAGAGAAGAATGAGGCAGACCTCCACATGAGGGAATAACTCATAAGTTTATGAGGAAGAGGGTTCCATATGAGGCGCGATACTACTTTCTTTCGAGAAGGGAGGAGGGGCGAGGGGGGGGGGGGCATGAGAAGAGAGAGGGGGGAAGGGCGGTAGGAGAAGAGAGGAAAGTGGGGGGGGGGTCTAGGAGGAGAGAGGAGGGGGGAGGGGGCAGGGAGAAAGAGAGAGGGGAGGCAAGGGGGAAGAGAGAGAGGGGGAAGGGGGACAGGAGAAGTGAGGCGAGGAGAGGGGGGGGGGCAAGGGAGGAGAGAGGGGGAGGAAGGCAGGAGAAGAGAGGAGAGTGGGGGGGGGGGGGGTAGTCGTTCCTCTTAAATATGGCCTTATTAATTATGGTGATTATTGATTATATGAGGTGATGTGTTAGGAATATATTGGAAGGATTTGCATAATCATCACTAAATATTATGACGGTAATACTAGTGATAGGAGGATGATAATGGTTTAATTCGTTGTTAAGGAATTAAGCGAAGTAT
Source organism: Penaeus vannamei (assembly GCF_003789085.1). Lineage (NCBI taxonomy): Eukaryota > Metazoa > Arthropoda > Malacostraca > Decapoda > Penaeidae > Penaeus > Penaeus vannamei. The sequence goes on from NW_020868360.1 coordinate 553,077, forward strand.
TATGATAATCCAAAGAAAAAAGAAATGTGACGATAAATAGTAACATGACAAAGATGGCATTAAAAATAAAAATGACAAGAAATGCAACGATTATGATGACATTTAATACACAATGATTGTTTTGTTTTCTTTTTTTTTTCCTTGGAATCCAAAAGAAATTCGAACGGAAGTCAGCGCTGATTACCGAAGACAAGTCTCTGAAAACGAAAAAAAAAAAGAACGCCGAAAGCTAATCGTTTTCCCCTTCTTCCATTCTTGCCTCAATTGAAACAAATGGCCCATAAGAGAAAGGGAGGGAAGGGGAGGAGGGGTAGAAGGAGGGAGGGAGGGGAAGAGGGGGGTAGAGGAGGGAGGGAGAGGGGGGAGAAGGGAGAGGAGGGAGAGGGGGAGAGGGAAGGAGGAGAGAGAGGGGGTAGAGGGAGGGAGGGAAGGGGGAGGGAGAGGGAGGGAGGACCAAGGAGGAAAGGAACAAGGAAAAGGAGAAATGGAGAGGGAGGTGGGAGGGATGGAGGGAGAGAAAGAGGGAAAGGATAGAATGGGAGAGGGAAGGAAGGAAGGGAGGGAGGAGGGAAGGGAAAGGGAGATCGGGAGAAGAGGGTGGGAGAGAAGGAGTGAGAGTGGAAGAATAGGAAATTAAGGGGAGAGAGAAAGAAAAAAGGAAGGAATACGAGATAAAGATAAAACCGACCGACGGAGCCACCTAACCCACAGACCGACTAACTACCAGACCAAACCGACAGAACGACCGACCACCAACCACCGACCAACCAACAAACTGACCGACCAACCGACCGACCAACCAACCATCCAACAACCGACCGACCGACCGACCGACCGACAGCCCGAGAGGAGCTTCGTCCCGACCGCTGAGGACTCGACCGGCCTCCCCAACAACGGCCAGATTAGTCACGGATCCTCGACAGCAAATCCAATAACACAGTCTTTTATCAGCCGCACGATACCTTGTTCCCCCCCCCCCCTCCACCCCCTCCCGGCCCGCTTCTTCTCCTCTCCTCCTTCCCCTCACCTCCTGCTTCTTCTCCTCTCCTCCTTCCTCTCACCTCCCGCTTCTTCTCCTCTCCTCCTTCTCCTCTTCCTCTGCTTCTTCGCCTCCTTTCATTCCCCTCTCATCCTCTTTCCCCTCAGTTCCTGTTTTTTTTCCTCCCCTCCTGCCCCTCATCCTCTGTTTCACTTCACCTCTTGTCTCGTCTACTCGCCTCTTTTCCCTCACTCCCCTGCTTCCCCTCACCTTCTTCTACTCCTCCTCCCCTCATTCCCCTGCTTCACGCTTCTCTTCTCTCCTTCCTTCCCTCACCCCCTGCTTCCCCCCACCTTCTGCTTCTTCTCCTTCCCTCACCTTACTTCTTCTCCCCTCACCTGCTTCTCTCTTCCCCTCCTACCCTCACCTTGCTTCTTTCTCCTCCTCTCCTTCCCCTCACCCTCTGCTTCCCTTCACCTGCTTCCTCGTATCCGCCGGTTCTCCGCCAATCTTGCTCCTGCCTCCACCCCTCCCTTCCTTCCCCTCTCGTTCTCTGGCTTCTTACCCCCCCCCCCTTCCCCTCAGCCCCTTCCTTTCGACCTCTGGCCCTTACCCTCCCTCCCCTCCTCGTCCCTCCGTCCTCCGTCTACCCTCCCCTCTCCTATTTTCTCCCCCCCCTCCTATTCCTCCTCCCCCTCTCCTCTTCCTCCTCCTCCCCCTTCCCTTTCCTCCTCCCCCCCACCCCTTCCTCCCTCTCCCCCTCCTCTTCCTCCTCTCCCCCTTCCCCTTTTCTCCTCTCCCCCCCTCCCCTTCCTCCTCCCCCCACCCCTTCCTCCTCTCCCCCCTTTCCTCCTCCCCTTCCCCCTCCTCTCCCTTCCCTCTCCTCCCCCACCGCTTTTCTCCTCCCCCCCCTCCTCTTCCTCCTCCCCCCCACCCCTCTCCTTCCTCCTTCCCCCCTTCCCCGTCTCCCTTCCGCCCCTCAGACTGGATAGGCGGGGAGAAGGAATTCCATTTGATTGTCAGATATCTAAAAAAAATATATATTTCTTCTCTTTTTTTCTTCTTGCACGCGCTTTAGCTCAAACGTTCGCGATCACGCATGTGGAAAATCTCGTTCACACACACTTACATACACACACACACACACACACACACGCACAACGCACCACACACACACAAGCAAAAACGCTAAAAGTAAAACAATGATTTTCCGAATTGTTTTTTTTATAAAATTTTCACGATGTATAAACCATGTTAGGACGCGAAAAAAAAAAAAAAAAAAAAAAAAAAAAAAAAACTGTCGAATTGCTCCCACTCCACACACAAAAATGCAGACCTACATCTAGAAGTCCCTCAGGAGTTGTCGACTTCATACCTCAAGTAGAACAGCTCAGCAATGACTCAGGAGTTGTCATCGGTAAAACACGAATGTAAACAGGTCAGTCACGCGAACCGCAGGAGTGAAGCGTCACAGACTCGACTTGAAAGGAACGTAAGTCAGTCTTCCTTCCTTCCAGCAGTTGTGGCTACGCCCTCTAGGAAAGAGGAAGAGATGGAGGAGGGAGGAAGAGAGAGGAGAGAGAGAAGAGAGAAGAGAGAGAGAGAGAGAGAGAGAGAGAGAGAGAGAGAGAGAGAGAGAGAGAGAGAGAGAGAGAGAGAGAAGAGAGGAGGAGAGAGAGAGAGAGAGAGAGAGAGGAGAGAGAGAGAGAGAGAGAGAGAGAGAGAGAGAGATGAATTGAGAGAGCAGAGAGAGAGAAATATATTCATATTATACATCGATATATACACATTCATACATACAATACACAGTATATATCCTTTTACAACACAACACGACAGAACTCACATACATCTATATCGGCATATATGAACAACATACACGACAACAGACAGTATATCCTTTTTCACATATAAGAACACGCAGACCTTACATATATCTATTCACATACTTATGAACATTACAGACAGACAGACAGACAGACAGACAGACTGAATAACAAGAGCAAACGATCTCTCCTCTCCCTCTTTGAAACCAAACTTATATATTATCCAAAAACCTTTCTTATTTCTTAACCTAAACCATCACGAAATCAAGCTCTCAATCTGTGTATACATACCCCGTCGTCGATAAGAACTATCTTTCCATTAGATTTAATGCACCTTTCGGCCGTATCGTACATAATGAATAGCGCGGTGAGAGGGGACGGCGGTGCAGCTTATTTTTGAAATCGTTTGAAATTCATGGTTTTGACCGCTCGAGACAGATTATATGTGGTATTATTGATAAGATGGTTAATTGGTCGTGAAATATCAAATCTCATACGTAAGCTTAGAAAGTCACTGGTGATTTTATACGTTGTGATGTTTTTTTTTTTTTTTTTATCGTTGCTTCGCTTGAGAAAATATGATGGGGTTGAAAGAAAGAAAGAGAAAAATACCGGAGAATGAAGACGAGGAAAAAGGACGAAGTAGAAGAAGAATAAAGAGAATATGAAGAGAAAGAAAAAACGTAGAGAAAGCAGATAGAGGGAGAAGAAAAAGGAAACAGAAAGAAAGAAAGAAAACAAACAATAAAACAAAATACGAGAGAGTTAGAGAGAGAGACAGATAGACAGACAGACAGACAGGGACAGAGTTAGAGAGAGAGAGAGAGAGAGAGAGAGAGAGAGAGAGAGAGAGAGAGAGAGAGAGAGAGAGAGAGAGAGAGAGAGAGAGAGAGAGAGAGAGAGAGAGAGAGAAGAGAGAGAGAGAACGAAAGAGAGAAGAGAGAGAGAGAGAGAGAGAGAGAGAGAGAGAGAGACAGAGAGAGAGAGAGAAGAGAGAGAGAAGACAGAGAGAGAAAGAAAGAAGAAAAGGGAGAGAGAGAAAGAAAGAAAGAAAGAAAAGAAAGAGAAAGAGAGAGAGAGAGAGAGAGAGCGAGTTTCAAAATTCAATATCCGTTTTTTATAGATCGAGCGCCAACATCTTCCGAGAATGGCTTATGCATAGTCTAATATTCTCATAAACTGTATTTTGAATATTTAAAGTTTTGGATTCATGGTCGTTTATGGGACATTTGCTTCGAAAAAGGGAACGAAAAATGGTGG
>NW_020868360.1:562141-563703 GCF_003789085.1 Penaeus vannamei
TATCTCTCTCTCTCCCTCTCTCTCTCTCTCTTTCCCGCTCTCTCTCTCTCTTACTCTCTCTCTCTCTCTCCCTCTCTCTCTCTCTCTCCCTCTCTCTCTCTCTCCCTCCCCCGCTCTCTCTCTCTCTTACTCTCTCTCTCTCTCTCCCTCCCCCGCTCTCTCTCTCTCTTACTCTCTCTCTCTCTCTCGCTCTCTGTCTTTTTCTCTCTCTCTCTCTTACTCTCTCTCTCTCTCTCTTTCTCTCTCTCTCTCTTACTCACTCTATGTCTCTGCCCCCCCCATCTCTCTCTCTCTCTCTGTCTTTTACTCTCTCTCTCTCTCTCGCTCTCTGTCTTTTACTCTCTCTCTCTCTCTCTCTCTCTATCTCTCTCTCTCTCACCCTTTCTCTCTCTTTTTTATTATTCAAGCTTTTGCCAATCCCCTTGACTTGATATAACACATATCTTATTCTTGCATCCACTTGGTCTTTGTATGCTTCGTGTGCTTGCTTGTTCGGTGACGTAAGAGATCTTGTCTCGGCTCAGAAACTAATACTCCAGGAAAGCACTCACTCACACACGAGCACACACACGCACATGCACACATACCTACACGTCTGTACACACACACGGGCGTACACACAGAGGCCTATAAATACCAACAAGGCTCCCCTTTGCCTTCCTTTCCCCGAGCCACATAATACGACAAGCACGCGAGGTCGTTGGTAGTTTCACCACAATTGGTTATGGTCGTTCTATAAGCCATACGGAGGGCGGTATGTGATAGGGGAGCAAGGGTGAGGGGAGAGAGAGTGATAGGGGAAGAAAGGAAGGAGAAGGACAGGCGGAGAATGGGGAGGAAGAGATAAATAGTGGAGGCTAGGAGAACGGGAAGGGGTGAAAGAGGGGAATAAGGAGTGTAGAGAAGAATCCAAGAGGAGAGGGGCAAATAGGAAGAAAAAAACAACAACAGAAAAAGGAAGTACAAAGAAGAGAGAACAGGAAGAAGAAATAGAGGACGAATAGGACAAGGAGAAGAAAAAGGGAAAGAGAAAGAGAAAACCAAAACAAAACAGAGAAAAGGGGAAAACAGGGACGGAGGAAAAAAAGGAAAGAGAAAGAAAAGCCAAAACAAAACAGAGAAAAGGGGAAAACAGGGACGGAGGAAAAAAAGGAAAGAGAAAGGAAAACCAAAACAAAACAGAGAAAAATGGAAAACAGGAACGGAGGAAAAAAAGGAAAGAGAAACACAAACCATAACAAAACAGAGAAAAGGGGAAAACAGGAACGGAGGAAAAAAAAAAAAGTAAAGACAAAGAAAAGCCAAAACAAAACAGAGAAAATGGGAAAACAGGAACGGAGAGAGAAAGAAAAAAAATGAAAGAAAAAAAAAGAAAAAGAAAAGAGGGAACACGCCGATTATATTGCGTTGCTGGATATTATAAATTGCCGTCAGCGAAGGGACGCAGAAGCCATAGAGTGCCAGCGCCTTGGAAGCGACATATTCACGGAGACTGCTCATGCAAATAACCGAATTATCTGATGTTTTCTGGGGTGGAGGCGGAGCGAGGGGGGCGAGGGGGG
>NW_020868360.1:572782-580282 GCF_003789085.1 Penaeus vannamei
GGTGCGCTCAGCAGAGAATTGTACAAATTATGTAAAAAAAAAAAAAATGAATGAAAAGAAAGAAAGAAAGAAAAAGTGTCAATGGTGCACTCAGCAGAGAATTGTACAAATTATGTAAAAAAAAATGAATGAAAGAAAAAGAAAAGAAAGAAAGAAGAAAGAAAGAAGAAAAGAGAAAGAAAGAAAGAAGAAAGAAAGAAGAAAGAAAAGAAAAAGAACGATCGGTATTCTTAATTTCGATGTAATCACATCAATCATTTTGCATCAGGGACATATGTTGACTCTTTTAACTGTACCTCATTAACGTGCATTTGTATGACCCTTAATGTACTCTTAATTTATCATGACAAAGCTGATAGGCAATTTAGTGACGTCATTTGAGAGGTAACGATCTCTATATGAGAAACTAAGGAACGTGAATTGCATTTCCCTGTGTAATGTGTTTGTGAATGAGAGAAATCGCAGTAAAAAATATCGCTCATTATTTCAATTTATTTGTAATAATTGGATGTATTTTTTGTCATCGTGGCTACTTTCGTTTGGAATTTCAAATTGACATTACAACATGTGGAGAAAGAAAAAAATATACATGAAAATACGAAATGGGATAAAAGGCTCGAATGTTGGATTGCAAAATTGCCATTTGTTGCAAATCGACAACGACGTGTATTAGGGGCTGTATGGCACTAAAGGAGAGGGGGGGGGCATTTAAGGGGAACGGTCAAAACCATTTGGCCAGATTAAAGTTATACGATTACCAAAAAAGTTTATAGCGGAAAACCGATTGAATATTAGATCCTTAGTGGTAATAGATAAGATTGAGGTAAGTTAGCTATACCGTATATATAATAGATATATAATTACATAGCAGTATATGAGACTATATAATATATAGTGCATATGTATATAATAGATATAATATATAGTAATATATAGATACTGCAGAATATATATATATATATATGATGAATATATAGTATGATATTATATAGAGTATTATATATGTTATTATAAATAGCATACAGAATGAGTTATATGATAGATATGATAGATCATATATATACTGATAATATATTATATAGATACATACAGTAATACAGATATATATAGATACTAAAAAAAAGATCTAAAAAATATACTATAGGGATATAGATAGGATATATACACCACACACACATATATATATTAGTATAGTATAAGAGAGCCTCATATTATATATAGTATAGATAGAATGAATACTATATATACTGATATATACTGATATATTATATATATGTATATGATAAATAGTAGTATATATATATATTATATATATAATATATATATAATATATTATATTTATGTATGTACATATTACACATACACGCGGCCGCGCACGCAAACACGCACACACACACACACAGAGTAATAAGCAGACCCATATGGCAGCCATAATGTCACAAAACCTGTTTTCTGTAGAAAAAAAGAAAAAAATGAGAGAGAAAAAAACAGGACGAGGTTACACATGACGTGGAAGTGATCTATGTTATTAAGACTTTAATCTAATTTTGATCATTACTAATATTGCCATCATGAACTATTATTACAATAACAGTGATAACAATAATGATTATCATTTTTATTATCATCATCATAACCATCTATATTATCATCATCATTACTATTATTGTGAACTAATACTGCTACTACTATAAAGTGCCACACAGAAAGATAGTAAACAACAATAACAAAAAACAACAATAACAATAATGATAATAAATAATAATAATCAGTATTAATCATTGTCATTATCATTTACATCTATAACGATCACTATTATCATCATTTCATTACAATTATCAGTATCATTAACGATAGCAGCATCAACAGTGTTATTACTATTACCGCCATTACCATCATTATTGATATTATCAATAAATCATCATATACACGTGTGTTTCTGAATTAGATAAATATTATGTCCTTGAAATTATGTTTTTATCATGACGAAACACAACAAGCGATATTACTAGTCCTGCTAAATCCATGGACGTTGATTCTAATGATAATGCAATAATAACAATTATAAAAGTAACGATACTACAAATATTGATACTATTAATGATAATAAATTTTTTTATGCGGGTTATGCGCTCATTAGCGCCCTACGCATTACTACTGGAGATTGAATAAATTATCAATATTATTATATTATTGTTATTATTATTATTATTAATAATATTAATAATGATAAGGATCAAAATAATAATCAGTGACGATGAAAAGAATAATGATCATATTAACAATAATAATATTGTAATAATAATGATAATAATAATGATAATATAACTGTTAAATGATAATATATAATAATGATAAATATAATGTTAATGATAACACAAAAATAAGCATGATAATTGTAAATAGTAATAATAGCAATAATAATGAAAATGATAATAATGATAACGATAGAAATGATAATTTATACACTTCATACTATGCTGTATGTTGGATATGATGTTTTCGATTTTATGTAGGTGTAGTGTAAACATACACAACACACACACACACACCACACACACACACACACACACACACACACACACACAGACACACACAGACACACAGACACACACACACACACACACACACACACACACACACACACACACACACACACACATATATATATATATATATATATATATATTATTTATATATATATAAGAATAAATAAGTTTCACTCTCCGATCAGGACTCGAACTTAAGTCATTGCAGGCAGGTAAATGCAAAACAGACGCTCTTACCAACTCAATTGGTATTAGCGTCTGTCTTGCAGTTACCGGCCTGCAATGACTTAGGCTCGAGTCCCAGTCAGAGAGGGTTATTCATATTTCATATTAATGCAAAAGTGTTTACTGTATAATTTGCATTTGTTCCATCTACAACGCAATAGTCTGTGTTCATTATATAGTTCATGGAAATAAGGTTTTCATTCAGATTTATACTAGTAAGATTTTACGAAATATCCTGAATGGATAATTCTATGGGAGTGAAAGGAAACCGTACTCGTCAGAGCTACAAAAACGTGTTTCAGATACCATACTCCCAGGGTGAAAAAGGAGACGAAGTTATGGCAAAGATGGTGAAAGTTTGAGAGTTCCGTTTTGGGCAAAAGTGGGAAGAAAGGGATAATTCTACTCCATTTGTTTTGATGAATCTTGGCGTGGATTCAAAGTCGATCAGATATGCCTGAATTCATTAGAAACGTACTTGTGAATTTTTCTTTGAAATAATAGATGTATGAAGTACTTTTATGCTTACGGCTGTCGAGAATTATACGCGACGTCAGATGATTATAGCCAGTGACTACTAAGACATCATTTTTTGTTTCGTTTCGTTCATCTTCAAGAAAGAAAAGAAAAGAAAGAAAAGAATAACTCAACACAAACAAAAACTTGATTTTCACACAATACGAGTTATGAAACTCTTTACTTACCATAGCAGTATTTTTTTTTCTTGGCAAAACTCAAAGCACTCTCCACTTCTCATTAATCACATCACTAGATTCCACTAACTTCACATCACAACACTAAACGGACTGACTATAACAGTTGTAGATTACCATCAGAATATAACGCTGTTTATTTGTCACTTAAAGAAATACTCTGCCACTGAAGGTAAACAAGACACACAGCTGAGGTCTGTCTACCAATACCAGTACACCTGGCACAACCACTAAAAAGAAGATAACACGGAGGGGCAAAGTCAAGGGAAACCGAGCACACCTGCCACAGCCACCAAAAAGATGACAAGGAGCAAAGTCAAGGGAAACCGGGCTCGTCACACGCGATGGGGTTGGGAGGCGAGGACGCTCCTTGAGGCCGGCGAGCAGGACCTTCCTAACGCCAAAAATGGCCGGGTGCTTGTTCAGTACCTGTGATCAGGGGATGACGCGACGAAATGTGGTTCACAAAACTCGCATCCTCGCTGTTTTATGTTTTCTTTTTAACTTGCACTTGCTAAGAGTTCGTGTGAAACGTCTGTACGTAGGTGTGGTGACGGAGAAAATAAGTGAAAAAGTAAATGTTAATGAAATCGAGAGGAGAGGTATGACAGAGACTAAGGAAGAAAGCAGCCGCCGAAAGTGGGTGCGTGAGAAGTGTTATGCAACTTCTGAAGACTGAGAAGAAGAAACACTATCATCATTTTTACTGTTCGTGCTAACCAACGCTTGCCAAAATGCATACAACCACCCCCAGGAGGTTGTCTCATAAATGTCTAATGTGTTAATTCCTCAATGCTTCACGTAATCATTAGCAACTTCAACTAAACCAAAGATACTTTTCTCCTATCTCATCATTGTAAAAAGGAAAATCACCAACGATTTTTAAAAATGAATATTATGAGCAAATCAGCAAAAATTTCCCCGTCTGCTCTCATGAATGAAGTCTGGCAGCGGTATCTGTCTGCGGGAGTGGGTAACATACGTCGAGAATACTAAAGACTACGATCAGCTTTGATTATAAGCTTGGATCCTAAGTTGAAGGTCAGCGGAGCACTCGAGCGCAAGAAATACGATCGGAAACTATTGCACTGATGTTCATGCGGTTTCCTTTGGTTTTATCATTATGTGTTCGCCGAGGAGTAGAGGAAAGAGGATGGAGAAGAGAGGACAGAGATGGAACAGAAGAAAAGAGAGAATAGGAGTAGAAAAGATGATAGAGATGACATAGGGGTAGAAGAGAGGAAACAGTGAAGAGAGAAGAGAAAGGAAGAGGAGGGAGAAGGGAGAGGAGACGGGAAAGAAGTAAGGTTGGCCTTTCACTAGCTTAGGGTACGAATCTACGGTACGATATTTCACCAGGTACTGAGAAACATTCCATAGCGTACCGTACTGCCAACATTGAAGATAGGATGGGAGAGAGGAGAGGGAAGAGAGAGAAGAGAAAAGAGAAAGGAGAAGAAAGGAAAAAAGAAAATGAAAGAAGGGAGAGAGGAGAGAAGAGATATGACAGGAGTGGAAAGAAGATACGAGAAAGAAGGGAAAGGAGATTAGGGAGTCGGGAGTGGAAAGAGAAAGGAAATAGAATAGGGAAGAAATTAAAAAAGAGAAAAGAGAGACAAAAGGGAAAATAAAGAAAAACGACAGAAACCGATTAGACTAAGACAAGACAAACCCCAATTCTCTCACACACACACACACACACACACACACACACACACACACACACACACACACACACACACACACACACACACACACACACACACACACCTATCTCTCTCTTTACCTGCTCCATCGCGCGTGCCCCACGATCGACGACTGGTGCTAAGGGCATCGTGGGCAGCGAATTTGTACGCCTCTTCAGACTGCTCTTCCGTCCGTCTGCAGGTGGGGAAAGGCCGCTGTTCCCCGCATCCTTCTTCCACGCTGCATGGGACGGTAATTTTTTCTCCTCCTTGGCTCGCTTTCTCTGTCTATATGTATGTATGTTGCGTTTCTTCTTTTTTTTAATAGTTCTTGGGTTTTTGTTTTGTCGTTTGTTTTTGTTTTTTCTTTTCTCTTTCTTTTTCTTTCTCGTTCTTTCGTTTTGTGGTTCTTGTGCTCTCTTTCTCGTTCATTCGTGCGTTCTCTGACTTTTTTTCTCATTGATTCCCTCCCTCTCTCTCTCTCTCTCCTCTCTCTCTCTCTCTCTCTCTCTCTCTCTCTCTCTCTCTCTCTCTCTCTCTCTCTCTCTCTCTCTCTCTCTCTCTCTCTCTCTCTCTCTCTCTCTCGTGTATTCTCTCTCCTCCCTGGAGTTTTTCATTTATTATTTAGCATACATTCTATATCTATCTCATTCTCTCCATCCCCCCTTTCCTCCCTCCTTCCCTCTTTCCCTCCCAACCACAGTCCCTCCCTCTTCCATCTATCTCCCTCTCTCCCTATCTTCGTTTTTACATCCCTTCCTACCTCCTATCCACCCTCCCTCTCTCCTTCCCCTTCTCCCTCTTTCCCTCCCATCCACCCTCCCTTCTTTCTCTCTCCCAACCACCATCCTCTCTTCGTCTTCACCACCCTTCTTACTAATCCTCCCTCCCTCTCTCCCTCCTTATCTTTGTTTTTACCTCCCTCCCGCTCTCATTTCCTCCCCCTTCCTCCCTCTTTCCTCCCCATCCCTCTCCCTCCCTATTTTCGTTTTTAACTCCCTCCCTCTCTCCCTTCCTCCCCCTTTCTCTCTCTTTCCCTCCCTCTCTCCCTATCTTCATTTTTACCTCCCTCCCGCTCTCCTTTCCTCCCCCTTTCTCCCTCTTTCCTCCCCATCCCTCCTCCCTCCTTCCTTCCCTCCCTCCCCCCTCTCCCTCTCCCTCTGGCCTCTGGCGTCTTGCTATCCGGGATTCGGCTCGGGGAAGATTTTGTCAGGGCAGCAAGATCTTTCGTATGTTTTATTAGCCATTTATTTCGCTATCTATCTGTCTATCTGTCTATCTGTATTATATCTTTTTTTTTTCGTATTGTTTGGTTTGGTTTTCTTTTCTTTGTTTGTTTTTATTTTTATTTTGTTTTCGTTTCTTTTCTTTCTTCCTTTCTTCTCTTTTCTTTTCCTTCTTTCATGTTGTCGGTTATTCTGTACGTGTACTATGTCCGGTTTTTATTCAAGGTTATTTTTGTACTATTATTATTGTTTTTCATTCATTTTCATTAAATTCGATATTTCTTATCTCCTTTTCTATATGTGAGTGTTTTTTTTCTTCATAGAGTAAAACCCCTTTATTTATTTATTATTTATGGTTATTTATTCATTATTACCTATTTCGCCAAGTGAAGAATTTCTGACGCACACCCTCTGGCTCCGGGCAACGTCTGCGGTCGGGAATTTATTCGTCTAGAATGTATTCAGAATTGAAGACGGTCTGCGCGGACTAAGCGATTCCCGGATGTTATTATTATTATTATTATTATTGTTATTATTATTATTATTTTTTAGGAAATGGCGTAAGGATGATGCTAATGGTGGTACGTTATTGTCTTTAGAAAAAAAGGTGGGATGTGATGTTTATTTGCTCTAAGGAATAAGATGTAGAAAAATAGTTCCAAAGTTTGATTGTTCTAAAAAGGGGAGAAAGAAGACAATAATGATAGTGGAATGTTTTTCGCTTAAAAAAAAAAAAACATTTTGATGTTTAATTGCTCTGAAAAAGAGAGAAAAAAGCCGGTAATGATAATGACAAGTTGTCAACATAAAAGTAGGAAATTCTATGAAGTATATTTACTTTGAAAAAAAAAAAAAACTATTGGTGTTTAATTGTACAACAAAGAAAAAAAAAGATGCTTATACTAATTGAAGGTCAACGTACGCACGGTTACACTACTTTTCAGATTTTTTTTTTTTTTTTTTTTTTTTGTAGTTACATTTCTCTTATTGTAAGTTCAACACTAACAAAAATACATTGTCTCCACCCCTACTCCCCTCCTCCCACCCTTAACCACCCCTCTCCTCCCCTCCCTCCTTCTCCTTTAAGCCCTACCTCCCCCCA
>NW_020868360.1:600282-602782 GCF_003789085.1 Penaeus vannamei
CTTATCCCTCTTAAGACCGTGTCACAATAGCACTTTTTTCCATCAATTTTTTTTTTTTTTTTTTGACAATTTAACATAAATACAGACATTCTCGAATATAGCTCTTGATTTTGACTATGTTTGGCTGAAAAAAGTTGACGGAAAGGTTTTCAGACGGAAACGATCATTGTCGTCTGACTGGAAAATCGACAGTTCGCTCAAAAATGGACAAAATTTCAGAAAATTGTAAAAAAAAAAAAAAAAAAAAAAAAAAAAAAAAAAAAAAAAAAAAAAAAATGGAAAAAAAAAAGTGCTAGTGTGACGGTAGATTTAGAATATCGCATATATACGGAAATCCCGATATATATGTTACGATAAATCTGACCCTTATCGCTTATATCATCTGCGAAATCCGCCCTGTTTTTCTTCTTTTTCTTTTCTTCTTGTTTCTTTTCTTTTTTTTCTTTTTCTTCTTCTTCTACTCCTCCTCCTCCTCCTCTCCTCCTTCCTTCTTCTCCCTCCTCCTTCCTCTTCTCCTCTTCTCTTCCTCCTCCTCCTCCTCTCCTCCTCCTCCTCCCCCCTCCCCCCTCCCTCCTCCCTCCTCCTCTTTCCCCCTCCTCCTTCCTCCTCTTCTTCCTCTTCGTCTTCTTCTTCTTTATTTAAATTAGCGATCAGTCACGTGGGCCGCGGGGATATTCCCTCCGGGGCGCCTTTGTTGTCCTGGCATCGCGTGGGCGGAGCTGCTATCAGAGGTCACGTGGGCGGGCCCGGCAAAGGTCAGGTGGGCGTGTCCGACTCTGACCTGGAGACGCTTGTTTGGCCTCCCGCTTAACGTGTCGGGGGCGGGGGGTTGGTGGGGAGGGGATGTCGCGGCTCGGTGTCGGGAAGAGTCGTGGGGGTGGGGGTGGAGGGTGGGGAGGAAGGGGAGGGGGGGGGATGGGGGAGAAAGGGAGTGGGAAGGACAGAGAGGGAGGGAGGGGAGAGGAGTGGGAGGGAGAGGGGATGGAGAAGGGGAGAAAGAGTGGGAGGGAGAGAGGGAAGGGAGGGGGAGAAGGAGTGGAAGGGAGAGAGGGATGGAGAAGGGGAGAAAGAGTGGGAAGAACAGAGGGGAAGGGAGGAAAGGGAGGGAGGGGAACGGGGGAGGAGTGGGAGGGAGAGAGGGACGGAGAATGGGGGAGAAAGAGTGGGAAGGACAGAGAGGAAGAAATGGAAGGAGAGAAGGGAATGGGGGAGGAGCGATAGGAGGGAGAGAGGGACGGAGAATGGGGGAGAAAGAGTGGGAGGGAGAGAAGGGAAGAGATGGAAGGAGGGATAGGAGGGAAGGAGAGGAACGGACGTGATATAGGAAGGAGGATAAGGAAGGATAGTGAGGCTAGAGGAACAGTGATGAAGGAGAGGAAGAAACGGAGGAAGGGAAGAAGAAATAAGGGAGGAGAATGGAAGGGAATGGAAGACGAGAGAAGAAGAGGAAAAGGCAGGAAGGCGGTATCTTCTAGGACTCGGAAGAAGGCGTGGGAGGGGAAAGGAGAGTGAGTGTGTGGGTGAGTGGGTAGTGGCTTAGCTAGTGAGTGACTGAGTGATTGAGTGTGATTGAGTAAGTGAGTGAGTAAATAACTGAGTGACTGAGTCGGTAGGAGAGAGAGAACGAGATTGAGAGAGAGAGAAAGAGGGATAGAAAGAGAGGGAGACTGAGATTGTGAGAGAGAGAGAGACAGATTGAGAATGAGGGAGAGAGACAGACAGACAGACAGACAGACAGACAGACAGACAGACAGACTGAGATTGAGAGAGAGAGAGAGAGAATGAGATTGAGACAGAGACAGAGACTGAGAGAGAGAGAGAGACAGAGACAGAGACAGAGACAGAGAGAGAGGGTGTGAGTAAGAGAAAGTGTGTGTGTGAGTGTGCGAATATATGAGACTAGATCGGAATGTTGCATAAGTAGTTTGCATATTTCAGGCGTCACACTTTTTTTTTTATATAAGCGATTTTCCGATTATCTTCCAGACTTGTTTCATTCTTGTCTGGAAAGTTGAAATGGAGAATATTCGGTTCCTTTTTCGTTTCTCTTTCTGTTTTTTTTTTTCGCTCTTTTCGTCTTCCAATTCCTCCTTTTCTTCTCTTCGTTTCTATTTTTTTTATTTCGGTTTGCTCTGCTTGAATCTTTTCTCTCTTTTCCTTCGCCATGTTCTATTTTCCCGTTTCTTTCATTTTCTATTCTATTTTTTTCGTACTCTTTCTGTGTCTCTTTTTTATCAAGCTCTTCTTTTAGTTCTTAAAATAATTCCTTTTTTAGTCTCGGCTCTCCCTTTCTTGGCTTCGATGGTATTTTTCTTTATCCTTTACCTACGACGTGTATTTTTTCTCCTTCCTCTTCCACCTTTCTCCATCGTGTTCTTTCTTCTTCTTCTTCTTCTTCTTCTTTCTTCTTCTTCTTCTTTTCTTTTCCTCTTTCTCCTTCTCCTTCTTTCTTTTCTTTCTTTTCCTCTTTCTCCTTCTTCTTCTCTTCTCTCTTTCTCTC
>NW_020868360.1:607782-610282 GCF_003789085.1 Penaeus vannamei
GTGTGTGTGTGTGTGTGTGTGTGTGTGTGTGTGGGTACGTGTGTGTGTGTGTGTGTGTTTATGTATACACGATATGTGCTTACACATACACCCCCCACACCGACACACAGACATATATATATATATATATATATTATATATATAATATATATATATATATATTGTGTGTGTGTGTGTGTGTGGTGTGTGTGTGTGTATGTATATATATATATATTATTATATATATATATATATATATGTATGTATGTATTGTATGTATGTATTTAATTGTTTAGATATATGTACAAACGTACATATACACATAGATAAATACATGCATACATGCATGTACATATCATATTGCACACACACACACACACACACACACACACACACACACACACACACACACACACACACACACACACACACACACACACACACACACACACACTAACAAACATACAGTGCGTAACGCATTACCCAGATGTACGTCTGTCGCTACCTTTTGTCCGCCCACCCCCCCTCTCCTCCTCATCCGACCCCCTTCTCCCCTCCTCTACCCCTGCCCCTCCTCCAACCCCCGTCCCCCTTCCACCCCCACCCTCCCTCCCCACCACCACCCTCCCTCCCTCCTCCCTCCAACCCCACCTCTTATCCCATCACCTCCCCACCCCCCCAACACCAATTCTCCCTCATCCTCCAGCCCCCCTTCCCCCTTCCACCACCACCCACCCCCCCCTCCTCCCTCCCTCCTACCCCTCCCCCCCCTCACCACCACGTCCCCTCCCTCTCCAACACCCCTCCTCAGACCCCCTCCTCTAACCCCCCCTTCTAACCCACTTCCTTCCTCCACCACCACCTCCTTCCAACCCCCCCCCCCCTCCTGTCCCCCTCTCCCCCTCAACCCCACCCTCCCTCCCCTTCCAACCCCACCCTCCCTCCCCCTCTCAACCCCTCCCTCCTCCCCATTCCACCACCCTCCCTCCTTCCCTTCCCCCTCCCCATCCAACCCCCCGCCCCCCCCCTCCACCCTCCTCTCCACCCCTCCTCCCCTGTCCCCTCCTACCCCCCCCCCCACCCCTCCCCTCCCAACCCCCCTCCCCCTCGTCCACCCCCTCCAACCCCCTCCAACCCCCTCCCAACCCCCTCAACCCCTCCTCCACCCCCCCCCACCAACCCCCCACCTGAGGCCTAACACAAACATGTCGGGGAGGCGGCAACAAAGAACGCGGTTGTCCTGGGCCTTGTGAGAGGGTGTTTGTGTTCCCCCGACACTGCCTACCTACACCCGGTGGCGGCGGAGGTGGTTCTCTTCTGTTCTTCTCTTCTCTCGTCTTCTGTTCTCTTCTGTTCTTCTCTTCTTTCGTCTTCTGTTCTCTTCTCGTTGTCTGTTCTTCTGTTCTTTCGTTTCTGTTCTCCTTTCTTTCGTCTTCTGTTCTCTTCTTTCGTTCTCTGTTCTCTAATTCTCTTCTCGTTGTCTGTTCTTTCGTCCTCTGTTCTCCTATGTTCTTCTCTCGTTCTCTGTTCTCTGTTCTTCTCTCGTTTCTGTTCTCTTCTCGTTGTCTGTTCTTCTTCTCGTCCTCTGTTCTTCTCGTTCCCTGGTTCTCTTTCGTCCCCGGTTTCTCTGTCCTTCTCTCGTTCTCTCTCCCTTATTCTCTTTTCGTCCACGCTTCTCCTGGCTTTTCTACTCTTTCTACCGCTCGCACTTTCTTTTCCTCTTGTCCTCTCTCCTCTCTTTCCTCTTGTCGTCTCGTATACTCTGTCCTCTCTCCTCTCTCTCTCTCTCCTCTCCTCCTCTCTTCTCTCTTCTCTCTCCTTTTATTCGTTTTCTTGGCTCTCTCCCTTCATCTCACCCCTCTTCCCCTTTCCCCTCTCATTTGCAGTCCTCTCGCCTTTTCCCTCTCACCAGTCTCTTCTCTCTTCTCTCTTCTCTCCTTTCTTCGCTCTTTCGCTTCTGTTTCTTCTTCCTCTCTCGCCCTCTCTTCTCTGCTCACTTGCTCCTCCTTGTTTCGTCTCGCCTTCTCTTCGCTTCTCTGTCTCTCTTTTCCTCTCTCGCCCTCTCTCCTCCTCTCACTTGCCCCCTTTCCTTTTCCTTTCTCGCTCCTCTCCTCCCCTCCCACCCTCTCTTTTCCTGGCGTCCTCTCTCTTCTTATCCCCTCTTCTCCTTCCGCCTGCTTTCTTCCTCTCGCCCTTTCTCCTCCTTTTACCCCCTCCTCTCTTCTCGGCCCTCCCCCCACCCTCTCATCTCTCTCCCTCTCTCCCTCTCTCCCACTCTTGTCCTCTCTTTTCTTCTCGTGTTTTCTCTCTCTTTGCGTTTCTTTATCCCCCTAAATCAATATATCGGTTTATGTTATACTTACCTACCTATCTATGGATATATCTATCTATCTATTCTATCTATCTATCTATTCTCCTCTCTATCGTATGATCTATCTCCCTCTCTATCTATCTATCTATCTATCTCCCTCTCTCTATCTATCTATCTATCTCCCTCTCTATCTATCTATCTATCTTCTAT
>NW_020868360.1:624311-626811 GCF_003789085.1 Penaeus vannamei
GCACCAAACTGTAGATTCTTCTACAAAATAATAATAATAAAAAACTAATAATGAGAAAGAAAAAGGAAACACTTTTTGCCTAATTATGTACACTAATCATGAAAGTCAATTAAAATTAAAACCTGTGTGAATATAAAATCTGCATAAAAATGGGGTGATTCTGTTGTATAACATTTCAGTCAAGAAGTGGTCGGAATCAAAATTTCACAATGCCCGCCTAACTGAGATACTGAGATCTGTTGCAGGATCAGAATGTCCTCGGAAAAGTTACAGGCACATCAACATACTTACTTTATTTCTTTTGAACCACAGAATTAGAAAGGGGTAGAGTATATTTGGTCAGGAAATATATTTACAGAAACGGCTTGATCAGCTGATAACACTTCATTTTGCTCATCTGAACATTTCCCAAAAAACATAATACCAGTGGAATAAAGTATTTCATCTTCAGTCACAGACAGACAGACAGACAGACAGACAGACAGAGAGAGAGAGAGAGAGAGAGAGAGAGAGAGAGAGAGAGAGAGAGAGAGAGAGAGAGAGAGAGAGAGAGAGAGAGAGAGAGAGAGAGAGAGAGAGAGAGAGAGAGAGAGAGAGAGAGAGAGAGTATAGAGACAATAAAACAATATATTCCATTTATGTTTAATACACCAGCAAGGAATGCTAGGAAATGTTTGGTGCAGAAAATATACAAAAGAATTTCCTTCTTTATGTTCTCATTTTTAAACACATATTTTTTTAGCCTTTACTTAAGAAATAATACATAAAAATAATTAATATACACTGAAAGCTATTAATACTGAATTATGTCTAATCATAACATACTCCAATCAATCATTAACATGAAAATGTACTTCTATTGCTTTACAAATACATCAGATGTATTTTTTATTATAAATGAATGTTCCAGGAGAGAATTTTAATTCCAAATTATTTTCAGAGTGTTTTGTTAACAATAAATAACACGAGGCACTTTGGAGAAAAACAAAACGTAATCATGACGACAAATGCAAATATTAGGAGTAAGTCATAATTACTTACATATAACATTTACTCAAGCAAAGAGTTCTGGACTAGATACTCAATGGTAGGACTACACAAAAGCTATCGTTTAAACCATACTGCTTCAATACTAACTTGGGGTGTCATATACAGTGTATTTTGTTGCTGTTTTCACTGTTACACTTTGATACTTTCTGGGAAAGACTGTATAAAATTACCAAAGGCAGATCCATTTATCTTGAATAAATGATGTGACGGTATTTGATTTGGAGTTTGCTTTCATTTTTTAATGTGATTTTTGCTCTATTATTAATTGAAGGTAAATCAGAAAATACAATCTAAAAGTATGACTGTAGATGGGGAGCATGACTACATTGCCAAGTTAGCGTCATAGCAGCATAGTGTCGTGGCTTGGAGATATGCAGGATGAATCTCCGCTTTGAGAATCACGGCCACAACTGTACAACTAATCTTTTATCACATCCAATGACACATGTGTGCCATAGTTTATCACCCACATTCTAAAAATATATTCAAAAAGAATATAAAAAGTACTAAGATAGATATAAATAAAACACATACACTTTTTCTCTTGACAAGAACCGCATAAGCTAAACCTATGCAAACCACAGTCTAGCTAAAGCTCATACTGTAAATACATTTCATGAACTGCATAAAATCGGACAAGTAATCTTGTGTCTATCTTTTTCCTTCTGTTAGAATCATATATCGAACTACAGGGATTTTATTACAAAAAATAGAATAAAAAGAGGATAATGCAGTTGACAAAAAGTCTTACAGTATATCATTACCCCTGACAAGTTTTGAAATACAGTTTCTCATGTCATTTAGTTGATTAACTTGAAGAGGATGATGGATAAGATGAGGCCAATCAGCTGGAAGAAAGCGAAGCACAAATTAATTTATGGAAATATATAAAGAAAAGTATGTGGATATTTGTGAACTTGCATACACATTGTGGAAACATTGTATTTGCTGTACAGAGACTTCATATTTTATCTAAAAGTGCATCACTTTACTTAAAACAATTTAGCAACCTACATTAACATAGAAATATAAGAACACACACACACACACACACACACACACACACACACACACACACACACACACACACACACACACACACACACACACACACACACACACACACACACACACACACACACACACACACACTCACACTCACACTCACACTCACACTCACACTCACACTCACACTCACACTCACACTCACACTCACACTCACACTCACACTCACACCCACACCCACACAAATTTCATATACACAATATACAATAATAAAAACACACAAATCTGAATGTCACAAACACTCAGCGACTAACACCATATAAAACACCACATTCATAAGCCACAAACAGAAACTTGAAGGAAATACTAACCATTATAAAGGCGACGGCTATGCCCACGCCCCCTATGATAACTGCCTGACCCTGGACGAAATCTCTGGCCTTCT
>NW_020868360.1:636811-641811 GCF_003789085.1 Penaeus vannamei
ATCTCCCCCCCAGGTATACCGTGAACAGCTGAACACAAGGTCGCAGTCACACCTTGTAAGGAGACACTGGCTTCCTGACCACAAGGTAATTATGGGCTCATTACAATTGCCACCAACTCTCCTCGCCCGCCTGACGGAAATATCTTAATGCCACTCGGATAGAACAGAAAGAAAAAGAATGATAGTGATGATGATGATAGTGATAATCATAATAATAATAATAATGAAAATAAAAATGATAATAATAATAATGATAACAATAATAATAATGATAATGATGATAGAGATGGTGATGATGATGATAATAACAAATATATAATAATAACATTAATAATAAATAATAATAATAAATAATAATAACAATGACGGATACGATAATGATAATAACATCAACAACAATAAAAAAGTAATAAAATATGAATGACTGTGGTATCGATGTCTCTCGGTATATATTTACCCCCTTTTCCTTTCCTTTTCCAATGGACATACCACTCGCAAACGTGTTGGAATCTTGAATAAAACGAACCTCGTACGATGGCTAATAATGATGATGATGATGTTAATAAGGATAATAATGAAAACAACATTAATAATTACAATATTAATGATAATAATATCATTTATGATAATAAACATAGCAAAGATAATAAAGATTGCGAAAATCATAAAAAAAAAATAATAACAAAAACAACAACAAACGCTAACAATACTAATAATAATAGCAATAATACCACGGCCGACCACGCCCGCGCAACTCTCCTCCAAAGGCAAACCTGACGCAACACCCCCCCCCCCCCGCCGCCCCCGCCCCCGCCGCCCCCGCCGCCGCCCAGCTTCGCCAGCGACTGCGACGGAAACGCTTGCTCTGAAGGGGGCCTTGAGAGCGCTCCGAAAGAGCAGCGGAGGCTAGACCGGCCGGACACTGCCGCTCTCGGGAATGCTCGGTTTGCTTTGGTGGTGTTGTGTGTGTGTGTGTGTGTGTGTGTGTGTGTGTGTGTGTGTGTGTGTGTGTGTGTGTGTGTGTGTGTGTGGTGGTTGAGTGTGTGTGAGTGTGTGAGTGAGTGAGTGAGTGAGTGTGTGTGTGTGTGTGTGTGTGTGTGTGTGTGTGTGTGAGTGTGTGTGTGTGTGTGTGTGTGTGTGAGTGTGTGGTGTGAGTGTGAGTGTGTGTGTGTGTGTGTGTTTGTGTGTGTGTGTGTGTGTGTGTGTGTGTGTGTGTGTGTGTGTGTGTGTGTGTGTGTGTGTGTGTGTGTGTGTGTGTGTGTGTGTGTGTGTGTTGTGTGTGTGTGTGTGTGTGTGTGTGTGTGTGTGTGTGTGTGTGTGTGTGTGTGTGTTGTGTGTGTGTGTGTGTGTGTGTGTGTGTGTGTGTGTGTGTGTGTGTGTGTGTGTGTGTGTGTGTGTGTGGTGTGGTGTGTGTGTGTGTGTGTGTGTGTGCGTGTGTGTGTGTGTGTGTGTGTGTGTGTGTGTGTGTGTGTGTGTGTGTGTGTGTGTGTGTGCGTGTGGCGTGTGTGTGTGTGTGTGTGTGTGTGTGTGTGTGTGTGTGTGTGGAGTAGCGTGTGCGTGCGCTAGACGTCTGCGGCAGCGGCACACCGTATGCGCGTCTGATTATATTATGGCAAATATATATTTGTAACGCCACAATTCATCGCTACCAAATTCGCGGAGGCGCTCATCTATCTCTCTCTTCATCTCGTGCTGCTCTCAGGCGGTGGTTGCTCTCATCTCCCTCGTCTCTCCTCTGCTCGTCTCTCTGCTTCTCTCCTTCTCTCTCTTTCTTTCTTTCTTTCTCTCTCGTCTCTCTTTCTTCTCTCTCTTGCTCTCATCTCTCGCCTCTCTCTCTCTCTCTCTCGGGTCTCTCTCATCTCTCTCTCTCTTCTCTCTCCTCGTCTCTCTCGTCTCGTCTCGTCTCTCCTCTCTCTCTCTCACTGCTGAGAAGTGCACGTCAGCTCACTCACTCACGTCACCACTCA
The DNA here is from genome assembly GCF_003789085.1 of Penaeus vannamei. Classification (NCBI taxonomy): domain Eukaryota; kingdom Metazoa; phylum Arthropoda; class Malacostraca; order Decapoda; family Penaeidae; genus Penaeus; species Penaeus vannamei. Next base: position 638,779 of record NW_020868360.1, read on the forward strand.
CTCACTGTGGTAGCCGCTGTTGAGCGGTGGGAGAATTTGGGGTCACGATCATTCACATCACTCAACTCATCACAGTCACTCATCAGCTTCATTCACTCATATCACCTATCACTCAAGACACGTGCAACTCAACTGTGGGGAAGGACGAGGCAGTATAGAGCACTCACTTGCACTGCACGTCTCATCACACTGTTGGGCAGGGGAGGTGAGAAGGTCACTCACTCACTGCGCTCACTGCACTCACTGCACTCATCTCACTCATTCACTCACTCATTCACTCATTCAGCTCACTCCAACGTCACTCACGTCACTCTCACTCTCCTTCTCCGCGATCTCTTATATACTATAATAATATTATATATATATATATTAATATAATATATAATATATAAGTAATATTGGTATAAGTATATATCATATGTTTTGGTGTGTGTGTATAAAATGCTATATATCTATGCCGAATCTATTATCTATGCTGTCTAATCTATCTCATATATAGTACATACACACACATATATACATATAATGTATGTGCCACACATACAATACAGCGATACACAAGCACATCATGACAGCACACACACACAGCACCACACACACATATATATATATATATATAAAATAGTATATATATATATATATTATATATATATATATACATATACATAAAAAACAGTCTAACAAAAGCAGGCACAAGCAAACGCAGTCTCTCTGCGCACTGATTTCCGTTTCTTCCCGACTTGCTTTCACTTTCAATTCCATTTCGATGCCGAGTGACCACCGCGAGCGCACATAACCTTGTGTCACCATTAATACCGCGCTCTAATGAGCCCCTCACTTCTGCAACATCACCATCCTCGCCACCATAGCCTCAGCACGTGCCACGGCGCCACCACCACAACCTTGGGATCTCCACAACCCCCGGGAGAGCCCTGGTTTCATCACATCCCGGGATATATCATCACATGCCACAGATCCGGTTATAGCGGGTAGGTAGGCAAGGTAACGCAGCTGCCGAAGGGGCAATGGTAGAATGGTAGTCGCTCTCGTGCTCGCTACCATTACCACCGACCGGTACCTTGACTACCTCCAACCACCGGCCAGCAAACCCCCTCGTCGGGCTCATACCGCCTGAGATCTCATTCACTACGAGTGCATAGAAATCACCAGCAGGAGTGGTTCCCCGGGGCTTCTCCTCTCTTCCCTCCCGGCGCCGCGGTCGCTGACTTTCATTTTAGAAACACGTGGTTTGGGGGAGAGGCGGCCTGCCTTTCGCTTTCGTTCTCGTCGCTGTTTTGTTTTGTTTTGTGGTCGCAGAAAGAGGAATTTCGTACCAGGTCAATTTTTTTGAGAGATACGGTGGTTGGTATTTGGTTTCAATTTTCCGGTATTGGTTTCTGGGATTGTAGGATTAGGAGGAGGCAATCGCCAAGGATATTTTCACCGTTATACTTCTGCAACACTCCCTCCCTCCTTCCCTCCGTCCGCACATCAAAAGGCGAAACCCTCCCTCAAGGCGCTTTATCACTCTGCCACGCTCCTCCCTCATGCAACCCAGGTAACACTTTGTCTGCTATTCTTTTCCTTTTTTTCTCTCTCTCCCTCTTCCCTCCCTCCCTCCCCCTTGGACACAAATGCACTTCACACTCTGCAGCGATTTCACGCACTCATTCACCACACGAGGATCAATTGCAAAGCCACAGTTACCCGAGAAGTATTGCCGTAGCACTGTGCACCGCTCGCCTGCGCGGACGTGTGTGTGAGTCGTCGGGCGGCGGGCCCTCCGTTCTTAACCCGCGCCGCCAGCCAATGGCGTTCGTCTTCGATCCCGCCGGCCAATCAGGCGTCGCGGCGTCATCGAAGACGTCAGAGGGTACGTCACGACTTACGTCAATGCCGTACTTCAGGCCAACCCTTTTTTCACTTCTTTTGGTAGCGGGAGAAGAACATCCTGAACATTTCTTTAAGGATTTCGTGACTGGACACCCGACACCCTGCTCTGGGGGATGGGCGGGAGGCACGACGCCCAGGAGGAGGAGGGAGGGGAGGAGAGGAGGAGGAGGAGGAGAAGAGAAGAAGAAGAAGAAGAAGAAGAAGGAAGAAGAAGAGAAGAAGAAGAAGAAGAAGAAGAAAGAGGAAGAAGAAGAAGAGGAAGGAGGAAGGAGGAGGAAAGAAAGAAGAAGAGAAGAAGAAGAAAGGAGAGGGAGGAGGAGGAGGAGAAGAAGAGAAGAAGAAGAAGAAGAAGGAAGAAGAAGAGAGAAGAAGAAGAAGAAAGAAGAAGAAGAAGAAGAAGAAGAAGAAGAAGAAGAAGAAAGAAGAAGAAAGGAAGAAGGAAGAAGATGAAGAAGAAAAAAGAAAGAGAAAGGGGAGGGAGGAGGAGGAGAACGAGAAGGAGGGGAAGGATGAGATATAAGGGGAGAAGGAGAAGGAAGGGATCAGAAGGAGAACGAAAATGACAAATTAGAGAAGGAGAGAAAGAGAAGAACAAAAATAAGGAAAGGGAAACGGAGAAAGAAGAGGGAGAAAAGATGGCGAAAAAGAAGAAACTAGACAATAACGAATGGAAAAAGAAAGATACGAAGGCGAGAGAAGTAGGAAAAGAAGAGGAATGCGAAGGACGTAAAGATGAATAAGGAAGAAAAGTAGAGAAAATAGGATGAAAAAAATAAGAGGAGAAGAAAGACGAGAAAAATAAGAATAGGAAGATTAATGAGAAGAAGGGAATATGAAGCAAAAGAAGACGAAGAAGAAAAGAAAAAAGAAAAACAAGAAGTAGAGAAAAGAAAAAAAAAAACGAAGAAGAAAGGAGAAGAAAAAAAAAAACGCCCCCCCCCCAAAAAAAAGAGAAAGAAAAAGAAAACAGAAAAACAGACACGCCCAGAGAGCAAGCGAGGGCGCGGGGCTGCCTTCCGCCCCAACTCGAACGGGAAAAAGAGACCCCCTCTCCCCCCCCCCCCAACCCACCCCCCGCCATGGGCCCCCCCTCTAAAGAAAGAAAAGTCGAAGGAGATGAAAGGAAGAGAAGATGCAGCC
>NW_020868360.1:665433-680433 GCF_003789085.1 Penaeus vannamei
AGAGAAAGAGATGAGGGAGACGAGGATAAGAGAGAGACAGAGAGAGAGAGAGAGAGAGAGAGAGAGAGAGAGAGAGAGAGAGAGAGAGAGAGAGCGAGAGAAAGAGAGAGCAGAGAGATAAGAGAGAGAGAGAGAGAGAGGAAAAAGGGGAGGAGAGAGAGAGAGAGAGACGAGAGAGAGGGAGAGAGAGGAGAGAAGATGAGAGGAGAAGAGAGAGAGAGAAGAGAGGAGAGGAGAGACGGAGAGAGAGAAGAGAAGAGAGAGAGAGAGAGAGAGAGAGAGAGAGAGAACCTGCGCATGCGTGCGTGTTTGTGTGTACTTATGGGTGTGTGTGTATGAACGCGCACGCATGTGTGCGCATTATTCATACCAAACGCACACACATCTCAAATCCACGCATACACTAAACCCCATTCTCACATCCCCCGTAAACTTGCGCTCGTAAAAGTATCCGCAGCTCGCTCGTGTGTACTGGTGTGTATCTCGCTTGCTTTTGACAAGAGGCCCAAAAAGAAAAAGAAAAAAAAAAAATGTGGTTTACCTCGCCGAGCATTGTCACTTTTGTTCTGGCCAAGTGCGGGCCAGGGAGTCACTGTTGACAATGGTCACTGTCTCTGTGTAATGTAACTGTGTGTGTCTTTTGTGTTTTGTTTGTCTGTTTTGTTGTTGTTTGTTTCTGGTTTGCTTGTACATGCAGTATTGCATCATTTTCATCCTTATAGAGCACAAAATTCAGTGGCAAGCTACGATGTATACAAATGTGTAAAATATATTTTGGCTTCATATTTCCAGAGAAATGGAGAAAGAAGAGAGAGAGAGAGAGAGAGAGAGAGAGAGAGAGAGAGAGAGAGAGAGAGAGAGAGAGAGAGAGAGAGAGAGAGGACGAGAGAGAGAGAGGAGGAGAGAGGTATATAGGATAAAACAATAGAGAGAGGAGAGAAAGGGAGAGGGAAGAGAGAGGGAGTGAGGGAGGAGGGAGGCGGGAAAGAGGAGAGGGTAGGGAGGGAAGGGAGTGGAGAGGAGGTAGGGAAAGGGAGGGAGGGAGGGAGGGAGGGAGAGTGGAGGGAGTGTGGGAGGTAGGGAAAGAGGAGAGGGAGGGAAAGGGAGGGAGGGGGGAGTGGGGGAGAGAGAGGAGAGAGATAGAGAGAGAGAGGAAGAGAGAAATTGAGAGCGCGTGGAGAGATGGAGAGCGAGAGAGAGAGAGAGAGAGAGAGAGAGAGAGAGAGAGAGAGAGAGAGAGAGAGGAGAGAGAGAGAGAGAGCAGAGAGAGAGAAGACGAGAGAGAGAGAGAAGCGAGAGAGAGAGAGAGAGAGAGAGAGAGAGAGAGAGAGAGAGAGAGAAAGAGAGAGCGAGAGAGAGAGAGGAGAGAGAGAGAGAGGATGACCAGAGAGAAGAGAGAGAGAGAGCGAACGAGTGATATAGACAGAATAATTGAGATATTCATGACCAGAGTGTCAATGTCAAATTATGAAATATTCTCATTTATTATCAAGTTCCAAGTTTCTCAGCAAAAAAAGTGCACAAATGAACACATGAACATGAACAAGTCTAATCAAGCACGAGAAAACTTGTACAAAGTAGAAGAACTGTTCTTGTTCAGCAAACTGTTTTTTGTGTATATCGCTGCAACAATATAATAAAATGTAATATATCTCTTAACTTAATATAATGAACACTTTGGATAATGTTATTTTCGCTCCACTGAAATCATGATAATGTGATTGGAGAAGAGAATGGCAATTACTGTAATGATGCTAATGGTTATAATAATAATACTAATAATTACAATTGTGGGTGATATATGATGATGAAGATATGATTGATTATGATGATGATGATGATAATGACCGATGATGATGGCAATGACGATGATGATGCATGATGATAATTTATGGCGATGATGATAATGATGTTGACGACGATGTGATGATGATGATGCTAACGATGTAATGTGGTAATGAGATGACAACAGCAATAATAATATCATAATTCTTAGAAATATAATAATAACAATACTATTACCAATAATAACAATAACAATACTATTACCAATAATAACAATAACAATAACTAAGATCATTATCATAATTAACTTTATCTATTAAGAAGTATTACAAACAACCCAAATCCAGCCACTGTTATTATGCAACGACAAATAACAACAAAACTAAATATTAAAAAAGAAAGTAACTCACCCACGCCCACGTCCGCCCACCCGCCTATCCACGTCCACCCAATACCCACCCGCCCACGTCTGCCAGCGTCCACCACGCCCACCGAAACACCCGATTACCCACCGCCCCTCTAAGTCCGCCAAATACCCACTTACCCACCCACGTCTACCATCTAACCCCCCCCCCCCGCCGCCCGTCTACCCACTTCCGCCCGACAAAAAAAAAAAAAAAAATCTTGTGCAACCTGGAGAGACACAATTGCAAGGTCAGTTGCAAGCAAGCGAGAGCGCCTGTGCATGGACGAGACTTTTCTGCCTGACCAAGATTTCTGTCGCAGATAAAAGCCACTTTTTGTCCCCGCGGGAGTTGGAGAGAGAGAAAACGGGGGAAAAGTCGCGAGAGGGGGACTGTTTTATTTTTATTTATTTTTTTTTTTTTTTTTTTTTGTCTCAGTCGCTTATTTTTTGGAGGCTTCGTTTTCGTCTTCGTTTGTTAATGAATGTTGTTGTTCTTTATTTCTCTCGCCTTTTTTATCTTCGTCTTCTTTTTTGTCTTTTTCTTAATTTCTCCTTCTTTTGTCTGATCTGTTTTGCTTCTGATTTTGTTTTAGTCTTTTTTTTTTTATTATTCACTCGTGATTTTTCCTTCTGTTTTCTTCTTTTTCTTCTCTTCTCTCTCACTCTCCCCCACCCTCCCTCTCCCTCTCTTCTCTCTCCTCTCTCTCTCTCTCTCTCTCTCTCTCTCTCTCTTCTCTCTCTTCTCTCTCTCTCTCTCTCTCTTCTCCCTCTCTCTCCCTTCTCTCTCCCTCTCTCTCTCCCTCTCTCTCCCTCTCTCTCCNACGCGGGAAACAGGAAGGCAGGAGGGAGGAGGGAGGAGGAGGAGAGTGAAAGAGTAGGAGGAGGAAGAGAAGGAGGAGGAGGTAGGAAGGAGAGGAGGAAGGGGAAGAGGAGAAGGAGGAGGTGGGGGAAGGGGAGGAGGAGGAGGTTGGGGGAAAGGAAGAAAGAGGAAGAGGAAGGAAGAAGGAGAAAAAGAGGAGGTGGAGGAACATGAGGAGGAAGAAGAAGACGAGGAGGGGGAGGAGAAAGGAAGGGAAGGAGGAGGGAGAAGAGGGAGGAGCAGGAGGGGAGAAGGAAAAGGAGCATTAGGAGGAGGAGAAGGAATAGAGGAGGAAGAAAGAGGGAAAGAAGGAAAGGAAGGCGGAGGAGGATTAAGAGGTGATAGAAGAAGAGGGGAGGATAGAGGAGGAGGTGCAGCACACAGGGAAACGGTCAGCTCTTTTCGATTATAAAGATATGAGATACAGAAAGGAATTTCTCTATATATGCATATACATATATACAATACACGTGTGTTGTGTGTGTGTGTGTGTGTGTATGTGTGTGTGTGTGTGTATGTGTGTGTTTATGTTTGTATAAACACACATGCACACACACACACACACACACACACACACACACACACACACACACACACACACACCACACATAATATATAATATATATATATATATATATATATATATATATATATATATATATATATATATATATATATATATATAATATACACACACACCAACACACACACACACACACACACACAACACACACACATACATACACATACATACATACATAAACGTTTATATGCATTGCAACAGAAACAACGAAGGGAAGAACAAGAAAACACACGAATATGCCGAAGGCATTTTCGCTATTGCTTCGTCAGATGCCCTGACGAAGCAATAGCGAAAAGGCCTTCGGCATATTCGTGTGTTTTCTTGTTCTTCCCCTCGTTGTTCCTGCTGCAATTTGTTCGTCATGATTTCCACACATTTATATAAATACATACATACATACATACATATGTGTGTGCGATATTAAGGTATCGATAATCATACAAGCTTATCTTGGTCACTATCTTAATCAGACCATTTTTCCCGCTCTGCGCCACCCACGCGACCAACTGATCCATTTTGGCGAGCGTGAGCGCAAGACACATCGGCAAGTAGGTCAGTGCAATCCATGCTGTCCTCGTGAGTGTGGGAGGAAGGGGAGGAGGAGGAGAAAGGAAGGGAAGGAGGAAAGAATAGGAGTAAGAGGAGGAGGGGGAGAGAGGGAGGAGGGGGAGGAAGAGGAGGAGGGGGGAGGGAGAAGGGGAAAGAGGAGGAGGAGAGGAGCGAGGGAGGAGGCAAAAAGAGGAGGAGGTTGTGGGGACAGGGGGGGCATTATACATCGACCCATCTTGACCTCCTTCCAAAAACTAATAATTATCTCTTCTTTTTGTTCTATTCCCTTTTCTCCCCCCCACTTCTTTCCTGTATCCCCCTTACCCACAATGTTTCCCTGTCTCTTTTTTTCTTCTCCTCCTCCTTCTTCCTGTACTCCTTCTCCCTCTTTTCGTTCTTCTCTTTATCCCTCCTAATTCTCGCCTGTATCTTTAACCATTCTTTCTTCCTTTTTCTCTACTCCCTTTTCTAATTCTTTCTGCGTCTTTTCATTTCCGTCTTATTCCTTCTGTTAATATTAATCGCGATATCTTCTACTACCATTTCCATTCTTGTTCCTCAATTATGCTGCTTCACGTTTTGTCTGTCTGTCTGTCTGTCTCACTCCCTTTCTCCTTCTCTTCTTCTTCCCTCCCCCTCTCTCCCTAGCTCCCTCCCCGTCCCTCCCCCTCTCTCCCTTTCTCCCTTCCCCCCTTCCCCTCTACCCATCTATTTATCTCTGCCTACAACCCAAATAACACACAGACACACACTCATAAATTTTCTTCCACCGAAAAAAAAACTCTTTCAATAAAAGTTCATTTCTTTAGCGCTGGCAGTTCTATAAATCAATGGTATTGGGTTTTTTTCCCCTTTATGTAGGCCATTACCTCAAATGGGTGTTAGAAATAGATAACACCATTAATCTTCATTTCACAAGAGGAAGATTATATATTTGAGATATAACTTCAGCTGTAAGTCTTATTTTGCGATTTTTTTTTTTTTTTTTTTACATAGTTATAGATGGTAATTAAGTTAAATAACGTTTCTGTTTCAAAGGCAATTATAGGATCTGTTCAATCGCAGAATAAATATAACTTTAATAATCGGATGAATTTAATCTTAGTCATTTAATAAAATTCCAAAGACGATTCAGAATAATTGCGTTTTTTCTTCTTTTTTTTTTACTTCGTTTTCCCCATACTGTGCGTCATTAATTTATCCGCCGTTCGGGTGTCAATTGTCTAGAATGGATCCAGTGTTCCCTGCGCCCTTTGTTCTCCTTGTCTAGAGCGGATCCAATCTTCCGCGATCCCCCCTCGCTTTGCCCCCCCCCTCCTCCCTCCTACTTCCCTCTTCTCCCAATTCTCCTCCCACTCCCTTTCACCTTCCTCTTCCCTTTTCCCTTCTCCAACCCCTCTCCTCCTCTCCCTCTTCCTTTTTCTTTCCTTACCCATTCTCCTTCCTCCTTCCACCCCTCCCTCCCCGCTTACCCCTTCCTTCCCTCATCCCACTCCCTCACCCCCTCCCCATTCTCCTTTCTCCCTCCCCTCCCCCCTCTCCGTTTCCTCCCTCACTCCCTCCCCCCACCCTTCCTCCCCCCCTCCCCCTCCCAACCCCGTCTCCTCCCTCCCCTCCATCCCGTCTCCTCCCTCCCCTCCCCTTCCCCCATCCCGTCTCCTCCTCCACTCCCCTCCCCTCCTCCCATCCAATCTCCTCCCTCCCATCCCCTCCCCCCCATCTCGTCTCCTCCTCCCTCCCCCTCTCCCATCCCGTCTCCTCCTCCCCTCCCCCCACCATCCGTGTTCTCCCTCCCCCCCTCCCCTCCCCCTCCCCCAAAACTGACCAGTGCCGAGGGCGAGAACTTCCATGCACATATTGATTAGTGTTCGTTTGACCTCGGATCTCTCTCTCTCTCTCTCTCTCTCTCTCTCTCTCTCTCTCTCTCTCTCTCTCTCTCTCTCTCTCTCTCTCTCCTCTCTCTCTCTCTCATTTACTCTCTTTATCTGCCGGGATCTGTATTTTTTTCTATCTCTCTCTTTCTCCTTCCCCCTTTCTTCCATTCTCCCTCTCTCCCTTACTCCCCTTGCATTATGACCCTCTTTTTCTCCCTCTTCCTCTTCCCTCTCTATTCTCCTTTCCTCCGCTTCTCTCCTTTATCGATCATTTACAACTCGTTCCTTTGACCAGTCATTTCACCTCATTGACAATTCGAGACATGAACTGATTAGCTAAGCAAAGTTCAGTTGTTTTTATTACTTTCCTTTTTATTCGTCTAATTAATTTTGTTTTCTTATTCATCTCTGTTATCATCTTTATCTCATTATTATTCATTTTCATTCATCATCGTTGTCTTTTCTTTTCGTTTTTTTATGATTTCCTCTCATTTGCTGTATTTCATCATGGCATTGGTTCTCTTAAACTCCTTTATTTTCTTTCTCTCATTATTCTCATTCATCATCATTTCCTTTTCTTATCGTTTCATCCCTCCCACTTTCTCCCATTCACACCTTTATCGCTACTGTGGCATTCCTCTTCCTCTATCTTCTATTATTTTGTTTATCTAATTTTTTCTCATTTATCACCATCTCTCTCGTTTTTCCTCCTATTATCGCCCATTTATATCTTTATCGTCACTGTGGTAGTTCCCATCATCAATGCTACTCTCCTATCTACATCTCTCTAGTTCTTCCTCATCTTCTCTGTTCTGTTAATGTCTTTATCTCATCGATTTCTCATTTATCACCATCTTTTCGTTCCTCTTCTCCCAGTATCTCCCACTCGCCATCTTTATCGTCGCTATGGCACCTCCCATCGTCAGTTTAAATCTCCTATCTCTCTCCCTCTAACTCTTTAACAAGCCTCAATCTTCTTCTGATTATCATCTTCGTTTCGTTCCTCTCCTCCCATTATCTCCCATTTTCACACTTTTCACAAATCCCCCTGCCCTGTGTCACTTCCCCATCCGCAGTGCCACTCCCTTATCGCCGAAGGAATCCGTGGCACTCATAACTCCAGTCTGAGGAACGCTGGCACTCTCTTCATTGCCTCTCGTAAAAATTCTTTCTTTTGAGAGACAATGACACCTCACGAGTAATAATCATATGAATTTCAATGTCAATGCACAGGTAATGATGAATTAGAAGAGGGAAAAAAAGAAAAAAATATAAGAAAGATTGTGATATATATATAAAAAAGGGACAAGGTAAGTTACACCAACCTTTTCCCTCTCGAGTGCCAGAGGTAAGCTTTTCCTGGAGTTGGTGACTGTGCTCGCTCCTGCCACTGGCCCACCAGACGCACCCCTTCCCTCTCCGTCTCTCTCTCTCCATCTCCTATCATGCCTCCATCAGCGCTCTCTCTGTCTCTCTCTCTCTACCTCTCTCCACAGCGCCCTCCTTCTCTCTCTCTTCTTCGTCTCTCTCTTCTCAACTCTCACTCTCCTACTCGACTCTTTTTTCATCTCTCACGACGCTCACGTCTCACTCCTCCGGACTCCTCTTCTACTCTCCTGCTCTCTCTCTCGCTCTCTCGGTCTCTCTCTCTCTCTCCCGTCCCTTCCCCTCCTCTCCTCCTAACTCACTTCTTCTGGTGCCTTTTCTTAACTCACTCTTTGTCTCCGCTCCTCCCTGTTTCGTCTCCTCACTTCTCGTCACTCATCACTGCTCTCTCTCTCTCTCCTCCTCTCTCCCTCTCTCTCTCTTCTCTCTCTCTCTCTCTCTCTCTCTCTCAACTCTCACTCTCACTCTCACTCTCAACTCTCACTCCTCATCTCACTCTCAATCTCTCACTCTCATCACTCTCACTCTCACTCTCACTCGGAAGTCACTTCTCACTCCACTCACTCTACTCTCTGTGTCATTAAGCGTTTCTTTAATCCTCCTTTCACAGTTTTCCTCTCTCTCTTCCTTTTTTTCTTCCATCCTTTCCCCTTTATTAAAAAATGGCCCCGTTCTTTAATCTTACACTACTCTTATTATACCCTGCTCCCGGGAAGTTTCGACCATCCTTCCCCTTCCCTCTCCCTCCTCATTTTCCATCTCCTTACCCTACCAGTATTACTACCGCCTCTTCTCTCTTCCCTTATCCCCTCCTCCCTTCTTCTCCCAATACCCTTCCTCACTCTCTCACTTCCTCCATACCGACCCCGGCTCTCGCCTCTCAATCCTCTCTCTTGCCTCTCCTCCCTTACCCTTCCTCCATCCCACCCCCCCCTCTTCCTTAACACCCTCCTCCTCCTCCGAATTACGCCACCATTCTCCCAGCCCCTCCTTCTGTCAACACCCACCTCACCACCCCCTCCCGCTCCACCCCTCCGTCAACACCGCTCCCCATCACCCCCCTTAACCCCAAGGATGCGTGCTGAGAAGGTTAAAACACGGGGTCGAATTGAATCATCAATTTCTAGGATTTTCTTATGTTTCCTTTCCCTTGGTGAGCACTATCTATATTTTTTTCACTTTGAATCTCTCTTCCCTTCTTCCTCCGTTCGCTTCTCAACCTCCCTTTCCCTTCTGTCCCCCCTTCCGCGTGCCTCGTTCTAAAAAAAATCTTTTCTCTTTCTATTTCTTATTTTATTTTCTTTCTCCCTCTCTCTCTCTCTCTCACCGCTCCGTATTGGACCTCCCACCACTCTCTCCTCACTACCCAGTGCTCCTCACCCTCTCGCTTCCTCTCATCTCTCTTCAATCCCCTCATCTCCTCATCTCTCATCTCTCTTCTTCTCTCCGGTCGTCTTCCTCATCTCTCTTCCTCTCTCTCTCTCTCTCTCCTCTCATATCCCCTCCTCTCTCATCCTCCTCCCTCCTCCTCTCCTTCTCCTCTCATCATCATCTCTCTCTCCTCGCTCGCTCGCTCCTATTGCGCCTTTGCCTGCTCTCTCTCTCTTCCTTCTTCTTCTCTCGTCTTCCTTTTGTCTCTTCTTGGCCTTTCGTTGTCTCTCTTTTCTCCCATTCCTCTGAGACTGACCTTAAGCCCATTCTCTTCCCCCCCCCCTTCTCTCTTTTCTCTCTCCGTTCTTTTTCTCTTTTTCTCATTTATTTCCTTATCTCTCTCCTTTCTTTTCTCTCTTTGTAATTTCTCTTTCCCTTTTCCTTTCTTTCTTTTAACTTCCTCTCTCTCCTCGCCTTGCCTTTTCCTCCTTTGTCCTTTTCCTCTCCTTTCTCTTCCTCTAATTCCTATTTTTCTCTACCACTTTCTCCCCCCATTTCACCCCCTCTCCTCCTCTCCCCTAACCTCATCTCCCTCCCTTTTCTCTCCATTTCCACGCCCTATCTTTCCTCTCCCCGACTCTCCTCTCTCACCCGGCCCCCTACCCCCACACCCACCCCCTTTCCCCTTCCCCTCCTTTTCTTCCCTCTCTCTCATGCCAGAACACCCCTCCACACTCCCCAGCCCCCCTCACCTTCCTTCAACGCCCCCTCCCCACCCCCCCACCCCCCTCCCTTCCTTCAACCCACTCCTCCCCCCTCCTCACCGCTTCCACCTCGAGTCACAGGAAGGAAAATTTTCAAAACCAGGAAAGAAGGAAAATTTCGAAAGAGGAAATTTCCCAAATCGTCCTTTTTAAGTTTGCTTTCAGGGATGACAGGCAAGGCTCATCGAAAAAGTTGGGAAAGAGAGAAAAGATATCTATTCTTCACACGCACACACACACACACACACACACACACACACACACACACACACACACACACACACACACACACACACACACACACACACACACACACACCACACACACACACACACACACACACACACACCACCACACACCGCACGCACGCACGCACACACACAATATACATAATCTTCAAAAAATAATATTTCAGTTTCTCATATAACGAAAAAGATTTCAGATGATGTGATGCTACAACCACAGGAAATGGAAACAATTACAAAGAGTAAGAACAGAGAAAGATAAAATCAGAGAGGTGATAACAACTCAACAAGAAAACAAAATCACCTGAAGAAGGAAAGAAGAGGGAGGCAGAGAGAGAGAGAGAGGAGAGGGGGCGGGAGGAGGGTAGGCAGGGAGGAGGAAGGGAGGGAGGAGGGAGGGAGAGGGGAGGGAGGAGGGAGACGAGGAAAGAGGAAGAGAGGAGAGAGAGAGAGAGAGAGAGAGAGAGAGGAGAGAGGAGAGACAGTAGAGAGAGAGGAGAGAGAGAGCGAGAGCGAAGAGCGAAGTAGCCGAGAGAGGAGAAGCAGAGAGGAGAGAGAGAAAGAGAGAGAGAGAGGAGAGAGCGAGAGAGATGAGAGAGAGAGAGCAGAGAGAGGCGAGAGCAGAGAGGCGAGAGAGAGGAGAGAGAAGAGAGACGAGAGAGAGATGAGAGAGGAGAAGAGAGAGCGAGAGAGAGAGATGAGAGAGAGAGAGAGAGAGAGAGAGAGAGAGAGAGAGAGAGAGAGAGAGAAGGAGAGAGAGAGCAGAGAGTAGAGATGAGAGATGATGAGAGAGAGAGGAGGAGAGGAGCCGGAGACGAGAGAGATGAGACGAAAGCTGAGAGAACAAGGCGCAGGAGAACGCATAGAGACACCAACATAAACGAGAGATAGAGAGGACAGTAAATATACCAAAAAAAGAAGAAAAAATAAAAAATCAAGACCTTCGCCATAAACATAAAAATACGAAACATAACGACTCCCCGGGAGGCCATATTGTGACGTCATCAAGACGGCGGACGATTCTGCGGAATTCATCAACTCTTGATTATTATTTTCTTCTTCTTTCTTCCATTTTCGTATCATTATATGTCAAAAAAAAAAAATCCTATAGCATTCTCCTATTTTCTAAATTTCTTCTAAATCTACTGGATTAAAAATGGCTCCTGATATGGCTACACTGATAAAAAAGAAAAGAATTTCTCTTTTTTTTAATGCTTTGAGGTCGGAGATATTTTGGAAAGGGGGAAGTAAGATGGAAACGAGAAGGAGGCAGGAGGGAGAATAAAAGGAAGGAAGGAATAGAGACAATGGAAAAAAAAGTTTTATTTTATCTGAAGGCGACATACAAAATCACCAACAGTAATAATGATAATGATAATGATACTAATGGTAATAGTAATGGTAAGAGTAATAGTAGTCATTATAACAGTAATGACATTGATAATAATAATAACAATAACAGCAACGACAATAACGAAACTAATAATAATGATAATAATGATAATAATAATAATAATAATAAAATAATAATAATAATAATAACAATAATAATAATAATAGCAATAACAATGATAATAATAATAAAGATGATGATGATAATAATAATAATAAATGATGTTCACAATAATGATAATGAGTAATTACAACAATGATAACTATAACAACAATATCGAAAAAAGGATCATGTGCGATGATAAGAAGAAGAAGAAGAAAGAGAAGAAGAAGAAGAAGAAGAAGAAGAAGAAGAAGAAGAAGAAGAAGAAGAAGAAGAAGAAGAAGAAGAAGAAGAAGAAGAAGAGAGAAGAAAAGAAAAGAAAAGAAAAGAAAAGAAAAGAAAAGAAAAAGAAAGAAAAAGAAAAAGAAAACGATGATAATAACGATGATAAATAAAGAAAATAATAATGAATCAAAGCACAAACTCATAAAGAAATCCAATGGAATATCGAGCTCTCCGGGAATCGTTGCATAATTAAAAGTTGAATAATTAAAGCGTTTTCGAGAAGTGTCGAAAAAAAATATTTCTCTTTCACTCTCCAGATGAAAAAAAAATCTTGAAAGAAAAAAAAAATATTCTTATTCTATATTAATGGTCAGAAATTATTGATAGAATTGTGATATTTATAAATATGTTTTGTAAAGTTTTATAGAATCAATATGGAAAACAACAACAAGAATGATAGTGATAATGATAATAATAACAATAATAATAATAATGATAATAATAATGATAATAAATGGTAATAATAATAATAAATAATAATAATAAATAAATAATAATAATAATAATAATAATAATAATAATAATAATAATAATAATAGTAATATTAATGATAATAGTAACAACAACAACAACAACACATCATCTTCGATCAGAATGAATACATATACACCCAAACACGCAAAGCATACATACTCAAGGATAGATAAATTGATAGATCAAGTTTGATTGATAGATTAATGGACTGATGGAGTCGTGGAGAGATCGATAGACAGAGACCGAGTCAAAGGCTGAGAGGTTGGTACACAGAAAGTCTGATAGACAGGCTTATATAGATCTATCGACCGACTGACAAAATAGACAGATAGAAAGATAGAAAGATAGATACAGTGACAAGCGAATAGACAGGTAGACAAACAGGCAGAAGAGAAAGACAGATAGAGCGACAGGCAAACAGACAGAAGAGAAAGGTAGATAAAGCGACAGGCAAACAGACAGGCAGACAAACAGGCAGAAGAGAAAGACAGATAAAACAACAGGCAAACAGACAGGCAGACAAACGGACAGAAAGGATTATAAATACCCTTAGGTACGTCGATAGAATTACTCAAGAATGCCGCAGAAGCAAGACATGGAAGAATTCCCTTATGTCATCTTTTTTGGGCCGAATGAGGTTTTTAGGTTAGGTCCCAGAAGCCAAAAATAGAAAAAAAAAAAGATAAAAAAAAAAAGAAAAAAAGAAAAAGTAATTGAAGGAGAAGGAGGTTCCTTAAGACTTCTTAACCAGGTCACGACAAAGTCCTGCACCCCCCCCCCTCCACCCCCACCCCCCAGTCTTTCATCTGTATACCCTGTCCTACTTCCGTTGGTTGACTCCCCTTGCGCTCTTCTCTGTCTCTCTCCTCTCATTGTTTTTCTCTCCTATATTCTCTCTTGTTTTGTATTTCCTGTTTTATTTCCTATTTTTCTATTTCTCTCTTTCCCTATTTTCGTTTTTTTTTTTTCTCCCTGTCTGTCTCTTAGCTTTTTCCTATTCTCTCTTATGCTTATCTTCTCTTATCTCTTCCCCTGCTCTTTTATCCTCTATCCTGCTTTCTATCCTATTTTCTCCCTGTTTCTCTCCCCTATCTCTCTCCCGATTTTTCTTCACTATATCTGTTATTCCCCTGTTTTATTCCCTGTCCCCTCCCCCTGCTTTTCTCATATGTCCCTCTCCCTGTTTCCTATCCTATCTCTTCTCCTGCTCTCCTCCCCTGTCTCTCTCTCCTGTTTTTCCCCCTTTTGACTTTTCATGAAGATCCCGAGGATTTTATACAAAAATAAATAAATAAATAGATAAATAAATCAATAATAATAATGGAAACCAGAATATATCCCTGAGATTATATCTATTTCATTCACATTCATTTCCTTCCATTTTTTCTTTGAATTCTTCGTTTCTTTTCGTATTTATTCCATGTTTGTTTGTTTTTCTTTATCTTTATCTACCACATCACATATCTTCACCATTCGCTTTCGTCACCACATCACAACCCAAGAAGACCATGATATCATTGCAGATCCAAAAGAAATTCAACAATACCATAAATACAACCACAATTACAACACAACCATTATTACCACCACAATTACAACATAACCATAATACCATTACAGATCCAAAGATAATTCAACAACCATATTTAGAACTACAATTACAACACAACCAATATTACAACTACATTTATAACACAACAATTATTACAACCAATATTACAACACAGCCATAATACCACTACAGATCCAAAGATACCTTAACACAACCATAATCACAACGATAATTACAACACAACCATTATTACAACCACAATTACAACACAACCCTAATGCCATTACGGACCCAAAGGCGATTCATACGACCCCCTCACAAAATTACAACGTCTTTCGTGATTGTTATGACGGGGCTTACAAATGACCGCCCGCCATGCACTCATCACGGAAATCGATAGGCCTATAGTGTAATGTTCCAGGCTTATTGCATAGGCCTACGTGTACTAAATGAGGCCTATGGACCGTGGCGTTGGCGTCTATTTTGGGGTCTTGGTCGATGTCGCTTGTCTATTGGGGTCTATGGTGTTCTTTTGTGGTGACGGTGATGGGTAGAATAATTGTGATGATGGTGATGATGGTTGGTATGGTGATCGGTTGAAAGGATGTTTGTAAGTAGTTGTGGTGGTGGGTGATGGTGATGATGAGGGGGAGGTTCATGATAATATGATTAATGATGAGGATGATGATGGGGATAATGATGATTATGATAATTGATGATGATGATGATAATGATAAGGATGATAAGGATGATAATGATGATGATGATGATAATGATAACGAAGAACAATTCTGCGAACTTTTCACTAACCAAAGCGCTCTACCAACTTGTCACTCTGTCAACCTCTAAACCTGCCGTGATGACTCAACCCTCCGGAGTTCAAATGACTCACAAATGACTCAGTGCCGACATTTGACTCTCTCTGATTCACTCTCTTGTTAAATATTCACAAATCCTTTTTTTCAATCAGATTGGTTGATGTTTGATCAGGAGGGGGGGGGGGGTTAACTGGGTTGTTTGCATATAGGAGTGACGGTAACATTGATAATATTATTGATGAATGCTAATGAATGATGATGATGATGATGAAGGAGGATAGAAGGGTAATGGTGAATGAATGATGATGATGATGAATGGATGAAAGGGAGGAGGATAATGATGATGATGATGATGAATGAGGAGGAGGAGGAGGAGGGTAATGATGATGATGATGATGATGATGAGGAGGAGGAGAGGGAGGAGGAGAGGAGGAGGATATGATGATGATGATGATGATGATAGGGGAAAATAATGATAGTGATGATGATGGTGATGGTGACGATGATGAGGAGGAGCATAATGAAGATGAATGATGATTGATAATGAACAGGAG
>NW_020868360.1:690433-697933 GCF_003789085.1 Penaeus vannamei
ATGATTATATCATTGTTGTTTTTCTTGCTGTTATTTATCAATGGTATTTTTTTTCAGTGCTATCAAAATAATCCTCCTGTTAGCATTACCATCATCGTTATCAATATCTTTTATCATCATTACCATCATCGTTATGATTATATATTATTATCATCTTTGTTATCATCCTTTAATATGATTCACATCATCGTTATCATTATTTATTATCATTACCGTCTTCGTTATCGTTCTTTTTTATCATTCACATCATCGTTTCTCTGTTAGTCTTTATTATCATTATATCTTATTATCATTACTATCTTTACAATCGGTTTTCCCTGCTTCCGTGAGCGCGTGGAAGGAGAGAGGAAGAGAGAGAAAAAGAGAAAATTACCATAAAACTCAACAAAGAAAGAGAACAGAGAAAAACGTACATACAAGGAATGGGGAAAAACACGTACATAAAAAAAACGTACATGTGCTTACGATATTACCCCCCCTCCCCCTCCCCCTACTAGAGCCCATCAGGGTCAGAGAATTTTTTCTCATTCGCAATTTCTCTTTTCTCTCTCCTCTTTCTCTTCTGTCTATATCTCTCTTACTCTCCCTCTCTCTGGTTATGTCTTCTTTCTCTTCTCTTTCTCCCCCTACTCTTCTCTCTCTCTTTCGCTATAGTCTATCTATCTATCCCCTATTTATTCATCTATTCATTTGTCTATCTCCGTTTCTTTTACATTCCTGCATCTATTTCTCCTTCTCCCCTCCCCGCCACCTCCTTCCTTTCTCCAACCTTCTTGAACTCCCTCGCACTTTCATATTCTTCTCTCCACCACTTTATCTTCCCTCCCTTACTCTTCCTTACCCCCACCATCTCCCCTTCCCCTTCCTTCTCTCTCCCTCCATCCCCTCCCTCCTCTCTCCCTTACCCCCCATCTCCCCCTCCTCCTTCCTTCTCTCTCCCCTCCCTCTTCCTTCTCTCTCCCTTACTCCCTCCCTTTCCTTCCCCCTCTCTCCCTTACCCCTACCATCTCCTTCTCCCCTTCCTCTCTCTCCTCTCTCTCTCCCTTACCCATCCCCTTCCTCCCCCTCTCTCCCTTACCCCCCCATCTCCCCCTCCCCCTTCCTTCTCTCTCCCTCCACTCCCCTTTCCACCACCTCTCCCTACCCCACCATCTCCCCCTCCCCCTTCCTTCTCTCTCCCTCCACTCCCCTCCACCACCTCTCTCCCTTACCCCCACCACTTCCTTCTCTCTCCTCCACTCCCCCTCCTCTCCCTCCCCCTTCTCTCTCCCTTACGCCATCCCCTTTCTCCCCCCTCCCACCACCTCTCTCCCTTACCCCTACCATCTACCCCCCTCCCCCTCTTCCTCTCGAACACATAAACCAAATGTTAAGGTTTTTAATGGCTTTCCGAAGAACCGCCAATGGGGATTTTTTTGTTCTAGTTTACCCACATCCGAAAAAAAAAACTTTGGAGTTTGGATGTTCATTTGGATTTTTGTTGTTTTTTTGTTCTTGTTTTTTTTTTTTTTTTTTTTTTGTTACTTGATGTTTATTTTGTTTGAATATTTTTATCGTTTATTTTTGTCATTATCTTTTCTATTGTTTTTTTTGTGATTATTGTTATTGCACTTGTCATTATGTTTTTTGTTTTATATTTTTCTCTTTTTTCTGTAATTTCTTTTTGTTCCTTTGTGATTCCTGTTCTTGTAATTTTGTTTATTTTTTGCACTCGTTGTTTCTATTTGTCATTATTCTTTGTTCTATTTTGTTTTTGTTTTCATCTGTTTTGATATAATGGATAATGGATATTAATATTATTAGTTTTGTTAGGATCAATATCATCATTATCCTTATCCCTATATCACTGTTACCTTTCAGTACCAGGAACAACAATTAGTATCGTCACTGTTATCTTTCATAACATTCTCTACATTCATTATACATGTGATTATTATTACCCTCTTTATCGCCATTTGTCCTATCTTCGCTATTATCAATTCCTCCACTGTTATCACCTGCTTTATCGCGAAAAACCTTTCTATAAACGCCTTTGGTTATTTATGGTATAATAACAAAAGCATATATACTTACACTTACATACTGTACGCCGTATGGTATGTACTCGCATTTATCAAGGCTATATGCTTACGAATAACAAAATTACAGACATACAATGATACTTCATCCTTTTTTATACAACTAACCCCCCCCCTATTCTCTCTCCTTCACCCTCCCTCCCTGCACATCCCCCCCCACCTCCTTCCCCTCACATTCTCTACAATACACTCTCCCTCCCTCTATACACCTGTTCCTCCACACCCTCCCTCCCTCGCCCCCACATTTTCTCCACACCCACCCTCCTTTCCTCCATATCCACTCCCCGTCACCCTTATTCCCACACCTCCCCTCACCACACCCCACAACCACATCCTCCACACACCCCACACCCCTTCCCACATCTCCCCATCCATCACATCCTTCCCCACACCCCAACTCCTCCCTCACCCCTCTGCCCCACCCCCACCCCCACTCTCTCCTCGTTCCACCACACTCGACACCATACCCTGGACGGCGCCATTACATGCACACGCACAATATCATCATATATTCATCACGCCCATCGATCTGCGGGCGGTGGCGTCTGGCGGGGAGTGTGGGTGCCCAGAGTCTGATCGGAAGGAAGGGCGGTTTCGAGAATTCTTTTGCTTATTGTTGTTATTAGTGATGTGTTGTTGTTGTTGGTATCATCTTTAATATCAATGTTAATATCATTAGTGTTACTATCATTATTTTTATCATTAATGTTATGATCATTACTATTACTATCCATTATTATTATCATTATTGTTATAATCATTATCATTATCATCATCTGCACTCATTATAGTTATCATTATTTCTGCCATCATCGTTATCATCTAAAGATAAGCTAAATAATAGCTGAAAATCCAATATAAAGATCCCAGATCAAGATATAAAAGATTAAGAAAAAAATAGTACAATAAAGAAAACAAGACAAACGCAATAGATAATGACGTTATGAAAGGCAAGAACAGTAACAGAAATGACGTAACAACAGGGGATAACAGTGGCAGTAGAAGTAACAGCAAAGAACAATTATACCAGTAATGAATTAATCGTCAAAGTAATGCAGGAATATAGTCATAATACCAGTAATTAAACTAGAATTAAAGTAGAAACAGAGGTAGAATAACAAGAGTAGGAAAAAAATCAAACTCGAAGTAGAAACAGAGGTAGAATAATAATAGCTGGGAAAAATATTAACAAAAAATAATAATATCGACAGTAACATTAACAATAACAGTTATTAAAGCAGTAACAACAAGAATAATAACAGTAGCAACAGCAGTAACTGTAATATTCAAAAGCAACGGAACCAACGGGACGGTATTTTTTTTTTTTTTTTAATAACCGTAAAAAAATGCATGAATAAAATCATAACACCATGAATAACAACCCCTCAAAAAAACTA
The DNA here is from genome assembly GCF_003789085.1 of Penaeus vannamei. Lineage (NCBI taxonomy): Eukaryota > Metazoa > Arthropoda > Malacostraca > Decapoda > Penaeidae > Penaeus > Penaeus vannamei. The sequence goes on from NW_020868360.1 coordinate 693,909, forward strand.
CAAAAAATCACAAACCTAAGAAAAAAATCACATGAAAAAAAATAAAAATAGCAGCAGCAACAGTCAAAAACAGCAGTTATAATAACAATAACTACAACAACAACAGCAGCAAAAGCAGGAGCTGTAACCGTCCAAAACAACGGAACCGACGTGGCAGTAATGATAATAATTATCGACAAAAACATGACTTAAAAACCTGAGAGGAGATGTACGAACGAGAAGTTACAAAACCGACGCTGGGAATCGTTAAAAAATTGATGTCATGCTTCTTTTTTTTTTCTTTCCTATCTTTTTTTATTTTTCTTGCTTTCTCATTCTTTCTCTATTTTTCGGATTCTCTCTCTCTCTCTCTCCCTTTCATTTTCTTTTTTCTCGCATTTCTCTTCTCTTCTCTCTCTTCTCTCTCTCTCTCTCCCTCTCTCTTGTTAATAGTATATCATCTATCCAACTATCTCTCTCTCCATCTGTCTAATTCGGAGAGGACAGACAGACAGACAAAGACAAACCGAGACAAACCAACAGGCATAGACCAAAACCAAGAGCGAGAAGAACACCAAGCCAAAAACGAACGCATCCGAACACATCCCTCTCCCGCCGAGGCCAAGTCGTGATGGACACCTCCGAACACAGTCACGGCTGCACGTTGCAATCTCCTTGTCAATGTTGCACGCGCAGTCAACTCACTGTGACGGACAAGGTCGTTGCAAGTGGCTGCTTATCCTCACTGTTGCTTATTTTGGCGAAAAAGAGGGAGAAGAAAAGGAAGAAGAGGAGAGAGAGAGAAAGGAGAGAAGAGGAGAGAGAGAGAGAGAGAGAGAGAGAGAGAGAGAGAGAAGAGGAGAGAGAGAGAGAGGAGAGAGAGAGAGAGAGAGAAGAAGAGAGAAGAGAGAGAGAGAGAGAGAGAGAGAACGAGAGAGAGAGAGAAGAGAGGAGAGGAGAAGAGAGAGAGAGAGAAGAAGAGAGACGAGAAGAGAGAGAGAGAGAGGAGAGAGAGAGAGAGAGAGAGAGAGAGAGAGAGAGAGAGAGAGAGAGAGAGAGGAGAGAGAACGAGAGAGAAAGAGTGAGAGAGAGAGAGAGAGAAGAGAGAGAGAGAGAGTAGAGAGAGAGAGAGAGAGAGAGAGAGAGAGAGAGAGAGAGAGAGAGAGAGAGAAGAGAGAGAGAGATGAGAGAGAGAGAGGAGGAGGGGAGGAGAGAAGTAGATAGACAGAGGTAGATGAATAGGTAAATAGAGGTATATGAATAGATAGATAGATAGGTAAGATTTAGAGACGTTAAGAAAGGAAGAAATAGGGAAAGAAATGAAAGAGAGGAATGAAAAATATGAAGAGCTTAAGAAAGGAAGAGAAAGAGATAAGATCGGATAAAGACAGAGGAGTAGGAAGGAAAGAGAGGGAGAGGAGAGGAGAGGAAAAGAAAAGAAATGAAGGGAAAGGATGATGAAAGAAAGAAAGGGAGTAAAATGAGATGAGAAGAGAAGTGAAATATAAAGATAGCAATATATAGGAAAGTAAGATATGGGAATGGGAAGAAGGAACAAAAAAATAAAGGATGAAAATAAAGTAGATAGGAAAGAGAAGAAGGAGAAGGCAGAAAAGAAAGAGACAATAACGAGGAGAGAAAATTGAAGAAGGAAGATGGAAGTGAAGAAATTGGAAGATAAGATAAAAGGCAACATGAAGAAAAGAGAGAGGAAAAACAATAGGATGAAAGAAAAAGAAGAGAAAAGAATAAGCCGACAGGTGGAAGAAGAAAAATGGAGAAATAAAATATTGTGTTTTTGCGTGTTTCCGGGGAGGGGAAGGGAGGGGAAGGGGGAGGGAGGGGAGGGAGGGGAGGGGAGAGGGAGGGGAGGGGAGGGGAGAGAGAGAGAGAGAGAGAGAGAGAGAGAGGGAGAGAGAGAAGAGAGAGAGAGAGAGAGAGGAGAGAGAGAGAGAGGAGAGAGAGAGGAGAGAAAGAGAGAGAAGAGAGAGAGAGAGAGAGAGAGAGAGAGAGAGAGAGAGAGAGAGAGAGAGAGAGAGAGAGAGAGAGAGAGAGAGAGCGGGGGGGAGAGTGAAAGTGAAAGAGAAAAGAGAGAATAAACAGAGGCAGAAACAGATAGAGAGAAAAAACAAAAAATCCTTGAACATCTCCATGCTCTTAAAATTACCTTGTTTTTTCTCTCCTTGTTCATCCTCTCTCTTTCTTTGTTAATAAAACGTCTTAAGAAAAGAAAAGAAATACTACAAAGGCATCACTTCCGCTTGGGTTTCAGAATAACATTTTCTTGAAACTTCCGAAATTTTCACTTTTTTCTTTCTTTATCGCCATCGTCACTTGTAGAACTGTCCTAATCACAATAACTAATCATGTTGTCACCATCATCATAAATCACTATCATCTGTTTTAATCTTTATCATTATCATAACCATGATCATCATTTTTATGTATCATTATTGCTGTTATCATCATTATCAGGATCATTATTCCTAATTATCATTATAGTTGTTATCATCATTATCATTACTATTTTTTCATTAATATCATTATCATCATAACCATTATCACCAATTATTCTTACGATCATAATCATGATGATGATCATCATCACCGTTATTATTGTTATTAGTAAAATTATTTGAAATCATCAATAATCAACTATTAATGGTTATCACCAATGTCTATCAGTACTAAAATTATCATAACCATTATTACCCTCATCAATATGATCACCAACATGATTACACACCTTAATAAACCTCAATAACATCTCTATCACTATCATTATCTTTATCACTATCACCACTATCATTATAGTCACTATTGTTCTGCCACTACAACCAATATTCCAACATCTTACTTAACTTACCAGGGACAGCCAGCTCAGCCCATGCATGACCGCCTCATGACTACCGTGCATGAGCATGACAGCTGTGTCAGCCTCTCTGGTATCCTACTTTCGTCATGGCGGTGTTGAGTTCTTTCGACTCGTGAGATTATTATTAAAATGATGGAGTTTCTTTTTGATATGTTTAGAGGGTGGGGTGGGAGAAAGAGGTGGGGAGGAATGGAGGGAGGGAGGGAGGCTGGGAGGAAGGGAGAGTAGGAGAGGAAAGGGAGTGGATAGATAGACTGACTGAGAGTGGGCACTGTTGCTTATTTTGGCGAAAAAGAGGGAGAAGAAAAGGGAGAAGAGGAGAGAGAGAGAGAGAGAGAGAGAGAGAGAGAGAGAGAGAGAGAGAGAGAGAGAGAGAGAGAGAGGAGAGAGAGAGAGAGAGAGAGAGAGAGGAGAGAGAGACGACAGAGAAAGGAGGAGAGAGAAAGAAAGAAAGAGAGAAAGAGAAAAAAAAGAGAGAAAGGGAAAGAGAGAGAAAAATAAACACACAACCCAACCAAACAAACAACACAGCCAAACAACCCCGATCAAAATCAAAACAAGCATCGCCTGCATACCTCCCCCCCCCTCTCCCCTCCCTCGCCACCCTAAAAGTACACCGCAAGCTTTCATGTGGCCGCAAACGACTTGGCTTTACGGCCTATACACGCCAAGCAATCGTGCATGCAAGCAGTCCTGTCCTTGCCACGCGCGGCGACTCCATAATGCAACAGGTGCGGGCGGGGGGGGAGGAGGGGAAGGGTGGAGGGGAAGAGGGGAGAGGGAGGAGATAGGGGAGAGGGAGGGAGATGGGGAAAGAGGGAGGGAGATGGGGAAGAGGGAAGGAGATGGGGAAGAGGAAGAGAGGGGAAGAGGGGGAAGGGGTTGGGACGGAGGAAAGGGAAGGATTTGGGGAGGGGGAAGGGGAGGGAGAGGGGTGAGAGGGAGGGAGAAGAGAGGAAGGATAGTCGACGGAAAAAGGAGGGGGGTAGAGAAGAGGAGGGAGGATGGAAAGCACGCAATTTTAATTAATCTTTCTCTCTCTCCCTCCTTCTCTACTCTGTCTCCATTCCCTCCCTCTCTCTTTCGCCCTTCCTCTATCTTCTCTCCCTTTCCCCTCCCTCCGTCCTTTCCTCTCCCTCTCCCTCCCTCCTCGATCCAACGCAGGGAGCCG
>NW_020868360.1:712933-715433 GCF_003789085.1 Penaeus vannamei
CAAAAATAATAAGAAGAATAACAACAATGGCAATATCAACAGCAATAATGAAAAGACACTAAAAAAAAAAATAAAAATAAATAAATAAATAAAAAATAATAAAATAAAATAAACACACCAACCGCTTACCATCAACAGCTCAACAAATTCAAGAAAATAAATAAACAAATAAAAAAAAAAAATCCGACCTCACTCCCCCTCCCCCTCCCCCTCCCTCCAGATCATCACCCCCCCTTCAACTCCTACAAAAAAGAAAAAAATACCCCTCCCCCCCCCTCCCCCTCCCTCCGGATCACCCCCCCATTCCTCCTACAAAAATCCCCCTCCCCCTCCCCCTCCCTCCTCACCCCCCCATTCAACTCCTACAAAAGAATAACCCCCCTCCCCCCCCCAAAAAAAAAAAAAAAAAAAAATAATAATAATAACGCCACATGACATAAGACAGCACAAAACGACTAATTTATCTAATTCCTCCAACGGCCGCTGTCTTCCGAACAATAGAAGAGCCATCGGGGTACAGCGAGATAAGTGTTAATTATGGTGACATTAATACGATCATTAATAAAATTGTTACTGCTGCTGAGGCGACACCGCGCAGCTGGTGATCGCGAGAGTAATGTTTTTTTTTTTTCGTTAATTGCTTTGTTCCTGTATTGTGTGACATGATTGGTCGTGGTGTGGGGGGGGGGGGGGTAATTTGCACAGCTGGTAATGCCTGAAAATAAATATCTTTTCATTGCTATTTCTTTCCCAGAGCTTGATCTTTTATGTATTATGTTATATTCAGTATTTGGTATACCTGGTAATAGAGAAAGAAAATTTTCCATTTAAGAAAGCATTTTTCTGTGTGATGTAAAGGTAAGAATAATGATTAATAATAACAATAACAATAAAGATAATAATCATGATAACACAATGATAATTAGCACGTTGAATCACATCTCTAATAATGGTAATGATAAACAAAAAAGAAACAGCAATGACAATAAAAATAATATCACTATCAATGATAGGAAAAATATCCATATCAACAATAATAATGAATATAAATAACAGTAATAATAACAAGTATTAATGATGATGATGATGATGATAACAATAATAATAATAATAAATAATAATAATAATAAAATAATGTTATATAATATCAATACTACTAGTACTACTATTAATAATAATATAATAATAATGACAATAATAACAACAATAACATCAACAACAACAATGCAAATAATAACAATAACAGCACAGCAACAACAACAAAACAGCAGAACCCCCATAGCAGCCCACCGTGTCTCAATCAATTAAACCCGACCCACGCTTCTGCAATCAACACCTGCACACAGATCTCGCGATAAAGCCTCTGCATGACCGTGCCTGCCCAGCGCATGACACGACCTTTGGTAATTATATATATATATATAGAGGGGTGGAGGGAAGGAGGGAGGGAAGGGGGGAGGGGTCGTGATAAATCGTATTTCTTGAATGGTGGTGAGGGGTGGGGGGGGGAGGAAGGAGGGGAGGAGGGAAAATAATTCTTAAATGGTGGCAAGAGGGTGAGAAAAGGGAGGGATAAGAAGGAGAGAAAGTATTTCTTGAATGGTGGTGAGGGGAGGAAAATGGGAGGAAGAAGGATGAGGAGGAAGGAGGAGGGGAGGGAAAGAGGGAGAGAAGAAGGTTAAGGGAGGAAAGAGGAATAAAAACAATGAGTATAACAACAAAAATAATAATAAAAATAATAAAGAATAATAATAATAACAATAATAATAATAATAATAATAATAATAATAATAATAATAAAAAATAATAATAAAAATAATAATAATTATAATAATAAACAACAACAACAATACAATAACATCAACAACAATAACAATAATGACAAAAATGATAAAAACAGCAATGCACCAAATCTTAAAATTCCGCCCCCATTGCTGCGCCCTTCCACGACCTTCTTCATGATCTCAAATTCGCACTCTTACACCCTTCGTGGGCCCTTTTCACGCACGTGTGCACACACACGCACGCGCACGCTCACATACGAACACAAAAACATTCTTACGCACATGAAAATGCTCTCTCTCTCTCTGCCTGTATCTGTCTGTCTGTCTGTCTGTCTGTCTGTCTGTCTGTCTGTCTGTCTGTCTGTCTCTGTCTGTCTCTCTCTCTCTCTCTCACTCTCACTCACTCACTCACTCTCACTCACTCTCTCTCACTCACTCTCACTCACTCACTCTCACTCACTCACTCACTCACTCTCACCCCCCACACTCACCCCCACCCGCCACACGCACACAAACCCTCCTAATGATCCTAACCTCAACATAGTCATGCACGTGAATCATGCAACAGCCTCTCTCATGCACGAGGTAACGGCTCATTAATTCTTAAGCAAAATGGGCTGGCATGCCTTTTCAGGGATGCTTAGATGTGAAATGCTGCTTTGCTTATTTTCATCTATTTTTCTCGATCTTTTCGCTGTTGGTTTTGTTCCTTTTTC
>NW_020868360.1:720433-722933 GCF_003789085.1 Penaeus vannamei
CGCCAAGCTTATTCGGGTCGGCCCTTGTCTGGTCGGATGCCCTTCCTGACGCCAAGCTTATTCGGGTCGGCCCTCGTCTGGTCGGATGCCCTTCCTGACGCCAAGCTCCGACCACCTTAGACTCGAACCCTTGCGAGAGACGTTATCTTAGCCTTTTTTTATGAACTGTTTGTGTGTGTGTGTGTGTGTGTGTGTGTGTGTGTGTGTGTGTGTGTGTGTGTGTGTGTGGTGCGTGTGTGTGTGTGTGTGTGTGAGTGTGTGTGTTGTGTGTGTGTGTGTGTGTGTGTGTGTGTGTGTGTGTGTGTGTGGTGTGTGTGTGTGTGTGTGTGTGCGTGTGTAGCATCACTTCCTCGGTGCATCTTAAATGTTGCTCTTCTTGTAGCTGCCTCCTCCTTCCCTAATTGCTTCCTGTTTTTTTTTCACATCGCCATCTTGGAGCTTCTCCGAATCTCTTCCTCTCTCTCTTTACTCTTTTTTTTTTTTTTTTTTTTTGGGGGGGGGGGTTCTTCTTCGCTTCCTCCCTTCTCCACTTCATTTTCCTCTTCATACTTTTCCTCCTCTCTATCTCCATTCTTCCTTCTTCCATTTGATTTCCTTCACTTCTACTCCTCCTCCCTTTCCTCGCCTATTTCTTCTTTTCATCCCTCTCCTCCTTCCTTCTTCCTTCCTTCCCACCTTTCCTCCTTCTTCTTTCTCCCTCTGTAGGGTGCAATGCATGCAATCTCGCAGACCACGTGCATTCATACCTACATCCTCCCTCCTTCCATCTCTCTCCTCCTCCCTCCCTCCCATTCCTCCTCCCTTCCTCCTATCTCTCTCCTCTCCTTCTTCCTCCTTTCCTCCCTCCTAACCCCCCAACAGCACACTCATAACTTTCGCTTATCCCCCCGAAAAAAGCAAACCCAAAGAAAAAAAAAAAAAACGAAAATAAGCGAAAAAAAGGCGACAAAAAAAAAAAACGAAAAGAAAAAATAAAAAGAAAAAAGAAAAACGAAAACAAGAAGCGACAAAAAAGCAAAAAGAAAAAAGAAAAAGGAAAAACGATAAAAAAAGACCATAAGAACGCATAGTACGCAACAGGTCAGCTAAGTACACGCCCGTACGTAGGGTCCTGGGCGGGCGTGGCTGGTCGTGGGCGTGAAATATGGTCCTATGGCATGCACACGAACCCCGCCCCCCTTCCATCCCCTTGCCCCTTCGCCTTCCTCCCTCCCTATCCCTTCTTCCTTCTTTTCTTCCTCTCCATATCCTCCTTCCTCTTCTTTCTTCTTCCACCTCTCCTCTTTGCTCTTTCCTCCTCTCCTCTCCTCTTCTTCCTCCCGCCTCCCTCCACCTCTCCTCCTTCCTTCCTCCTGCTCTTCCTCTGCCTCTTCCTCTCCTCCTCTCTCCTCTTCCTCCCTCACTCCACCTACCACCAACCACACACCACCACTCCACACTCCTCCTCCTACTCCCCCCTCCCCTCCCCCCTCCCCTCCCCTCCTCCACCTGGACCCTAATGATCTCCGGTCTGTAATATTTTCACCTGAACTAATTTGAAGAACGATGGGAATAATAATCAATATCTATAATGATAATTCATGATATTAGTTAAACAGATAATTTTGGGGAAAAATCAGAGGGATGATGATGATTATGACATATGATTCGATGAATGATGATGATGATGGATGGATCATGACTAATTATGATGATGATATGATGATGATTGTGGGTGGTGGTTTGGTGATGATGTAACGATGATAAATAAATGATGATGGTGGTGATGATGATGATGGTATGATATATCATAATGATGATGATGGTGATGATGATGATGCCATGATGATGATGATAATGTGATGGTGGTGATGATGAGAGTGATGATGATTGATGATGATGATGATGGTGATGATCATGATAATTAGTGATCTTACCCAATGAACGTAAAGCGTCCTAAATTCCCACCCCCACAAAAATAACAATAAAAAGTGAGTAAAGAAGGGAAAAAGAAAGAAAAGTGAAAAGAATTATAGAAATAGTATTAACTAGAGAAAAAAATAATGGTGAGAATTAAAGAAAAAAAAGAATCGTGAATAAGAGGAGAATAAGGAAAATAAAAGTGAGAATGAGAGTGAAAAAAAAAGAAAAAGGAAAATAAATATGAAATACAAAGAAAGAGAATGAAAAATAGAATTGAGAATCAAAGAAACAAAGAATAAGAGAAGTATATATAAGAAAAAAGGAAGAAAAATAAAAGTGAGAATTAAAAAAAAAAAAAAATATGAACTAGTGGAAAAAAATTAAAAAGTAAAACAGAAGTATGAATGAGAAAAAAATCATATAAAAATAAAAATGACAATAAAAAAAAAGAAAAAAAAAAGTCCTTGGTAACATATAGCGTAGCTGATACAAAAAAAAAAATCTTATATATTCGTGCCAGCGTGAGCGAAAAAAACCTTGAGCGTTTAAGGAAGAAAATTGTTGCACTTAAAGACAATGACTGTGAACTATGCTGTTG